>WAAF01017097.1:0-41102 GCA_013400475.1 Tricholaema leucomelas | reverse complement strand
AAGGTCTCCTGGAAGCCTTCTCTTCTCCAGGCTGCAGAGCCCCAACTCTCTCAGCCTGTCCTCATAACAGAGCTACTGCAGCCCTCTGGGCATCTTTGTGGCCTCCTCTGGACTCACTCCCACAGTTCCATGTCCTTCTTGTGCTGGGGGCTCCAGAACTGCACCCAGGACTGCAGGTGGGGTCTGAGGAGAGCAGAGCCAAGGGGCAGAATCCCCTCCCTTGCCCTGCTGCCCACACTGCTGTTGCTGCAGCCCAACACAGGGTTGCTGCCTGGGCTGCACTCACACTGCAGGCTCCTGTTGAGCTTTTCACTACCCCAGACCCCCAGGGCCTGTTCCTCAGGGCTGCTCTCAGCCATTCCCCACCCATCTTAGAGCTGTGTTTGGGATTGCACCCGTTCAGGTGCACACCTCTCCAGCCTGTCCAGGTCCCTCTGGATGGATCCCTGCACTCTAGCAAGTCAACTGTGCCACACAGCTTGGTATCATCTGCACACTTGCTGAGGGTCCATATCACTGACAAAGATGTTACACAGCACTGGTCCCAGCACTGACCCCTGAGGGATGCCACTTGGCACTGGTCTCCAGGTGGACATTGTGCCCTTGATCACCACTCTCTGCATGCAACCATCCAGCCAATTCTGTATCCAGTGAGTGCTCTACCCATCAAGTCTGTGTTTTTCCAGTTTGGTGACCAGGATGTCATGTGGGACAGAGCCAAATGCCTTACGCAGCTCCAGGTAGATGATTTCATTTGCTCTTTCCTTGTCCACTGTTGCAGAGATACAGGCTGGGGTCGGAGTGGCTGGAGAGCAGCCAGACAGAGAGGGATCTGGGGGTGCTGATTGATACCTGCCTGAACATGAGCCAGCAGTGTGCCCAGGTGGCCAAGAGAGCCAGTGGCATCCTGGCCTGCATCAGGAATGGTGTGGTCAGCAGGAGCAGGGAGGTCATTCTGCCCCTGTACTCTGCACTGGTTAGACCACACCTTGAGTACTGTGTTCAGTTCTGGGCCCCCCAGTTTAGAAGGGACATTGAGATGCTTGAGCGTGTCCAGAGAAGGGCGACGAGGCTGGTGAGAGGCCTCGAGCACAGCCCTACGAGGAGAGGCTGAGGGAGCTGGGATTGTTTAGCCTGGAGAAGAGGAGGCTCAGGGGTGACCTTATTGCTGTCTACAACTACCTGAGGGGTGGTTGTGGCCAGGGGGAGGTTGCTCTCTTCTCTCAAGTGGCCAGCGCCAGAACGAGAGGACACAGCCTCAGGCTGCGCCAGGGGAAATTTAGGCTTGAGGTGAGGAGAAAGTTCTTCACTGAGAGAGTCATTGGCTACTGGAATGGGCTGCCCAGGGAGGTGGTGGAGTCGCCGTCCCTGGAGCTGTTCAAGGCAAGGTTGGACGTGGCACTTGGTGCCATGGTCTAGCCTTGAGCTCTGTGGTAAAGGGTTGGACTTAATGATCTGTGAGGTCTCTTCCAACCTTGGTGATACTGTGATACTGTGACTTCATCATAAAAAGCCACTCACCTTGTCAGGCATGATCTGCCCTTGGTGTAGCCATCACTGGTTACCACCAACCACCTCTGCTTTGTTTTCCATTTGGCTTAGCAGAGCCTTCAGGAGGATCTGCTGCATGATCTTGTCAGGCACAGAGGTGAGGCTGACTGCTCTGTAGTTCCCAGGGTCATCCTTTATCCCTTGAAGATGGGCATTATGTTTGCCATTTTCCAGTCAGCATGTCTGTCTGTCATGTGCCTGTCTGTCAGATGCTGTGGCAGGGGGGTCTTGAGCTGGCATCAAGGACATCAGGTGCCAGGACACCACTAGTGGAGAAATCTGAGCTGTAGAAATGACTGAAATATCAGTGCCACCTTTTTAAGTCCTCCTTCCCATTACTTTGGTGGGACTGATGTGATTTAAGCCCTCTATTGCCTCCAACCCCATGTGTCCTGGCAGTCAAAGCACACCCCCTCAGATCCTGCAGTTTCTTAGGCAGATGAATTCTCTGCTCCCTTTTGCAGAGCCTAGAAGGAGGGCCTGCAGCAGCACAGAAACTTGCTGCCTTGGCCTGCCAGGGCCCTGCACCCACAGCTGGTAGGAGAGCTTCCTCTTCTGCACTGCTTTCTCCCCTGCCCTTGAATGCACCTCCTCCCTAAAGGTCCTGTTGTTAAAGAGGGGAATTAAATGCTTTATGAAGACCTCCCTAGCCTTTTCTGCCTCATCATTGCTAAAATCTGGCCTGGTTTACAGTTTTGAAGCAAGCAGAGCATGCAAAAGGTCCTTTTGGTGCTCTTCAGCTTTGAGGATTTGCTTAGCTTTGGAGCTTTCACTGCTGGTGGGCTGAGATACAGCCACAGTCCTCTGGGGTCAGGAGAGGTAAGCTCCAGCAGAATGCTCCTCACTTCTCGTCCTGCTGGCTCTAGGCTGTGCTGATAAGGGACAGTGTTTATTTACTGCCTTTGAGTTTTGAGGAGGGGTTGTTTGGTATTTGATTTATTTCTTCTGTCTGAGGGGGAGCTGCCAGGCTACCACTGAAAAATAGTCTTGCCAAGGAGGCAGGGTTAGGCACCAAATCAGGTCTGCTGCTCATGCCACTCTTGGTTTGGGGAGCTGGTTCTTATCCTCAGAAAGCAGAGAATTTAGTTGACAGTCTCTAGGTTTTCTTCTCTTCTCCTTGTCTTTGCTGAACACACGGGGAGTGGTTCCACACCACTCTGAGGTGGTAGAAGTCAAAGCTCTGTGGTTCTGCCCTTCTACGTGCCAGGTTTCTGCACCTTCCCCTGTGCTGCCACTCCTCTCCTTGGTTGTCCTGTGGCGAGCTGGTTCAAGGAGGTAACTGGTTGAAAGCTGGCCACATCCAAATGATGGGGATGATTTAATCTCCTGATGTCACTGCCAGCAACTGCTGGGTAGTCCCATTTGAGTTCTACACTTCTAGGGTCTGCTCCCTGATGAGGGTTGAAGGTGAGTGGAGGGAAGGGCTGAGCTGGGACGGGGAAGGGCAGGGTTGCATCAACCCTCGTTTGGTTCCATTCAAAGTGTGGTTGAACAGTTTTGTCTTCAGGCTTGCTGGGCACTTAACTCCTGAGGCATTGTGTGCATGACTCCTGAGTGCTGTCAGCTGGAACAAAAGGACGACAGGAACAGGTCACAAGCTGTGGCAAGGGAAGTGCCAGCTGGACAGAAGAAAGGCTTTTCCTCGTGACAATGTTTGAGCACCAGAGCAGGATGCTTGAAGAGTCAGGGACACCTCCATCTTCAAATCTGCCTGGGCAGGGCCCCAGATTTCCTGACACAACTTTCAGAGTTACTTTTGCTTTGCGCAGGAGGATGAAGGAGGAAGGCCCCAAGGTCCCTGCCAGTGAAGACCTCTCTCTGTGGTCTGTGACTAGCTTGCTTCCAGCGTTCCTCAGATGAGCAGGCTGGCAGCAGTGTCTGGGACTCTTCTGTTTCTGAGCTGCCACAAACAGCTGCTGCCTTTCCCAGGGTGGTGTTTACGCCAGCTCAGCCCTAGCTCTCTCTGAGGCACCTCACCCTCTTCCTCAAATGCCTATTGGTTTGCTGTCAGTTTGTCAGTGAATCTCAGCTTCTCTTTCCCCGTTAGATGCTGCTTGCTTGGTAAACAGGAAGGGGTCAGGTAGGACAGCGGCCCCCAGCTGGCAAGCTGCTGTGACTCTGGAGGTTGCCTCTGTGCTCAGGGCCAGGCAGACTGTGCCACTGCCAGTGTCACCACCAGCTCGATGCTTGCAGCTGTGCTACCTCCCTTAGCCACGCTCTGGCTTGTGGCGGAGTGTGACTGGGGAGGACGCCCCGGAGGCTGAACTAGGCTGCACACAGACTTCTCGTTGCGGCAGAAGTCTGCTCTGCTACAGCCTCTCCTCGTTCCAGCGCTGCTCCAGGAGGAGTGGCTTCGGCAGCCTGTGGATTGCCTTGCAGTGACAGCTTGCTGCTGCTGGCTCCTTCCTGGGGCCCTGGGGCTGGTTGGGGTCTGGGCAGCAGCTGTTTTTGGCATTCTGCAGCCAGCCTGACCTCTCGGTGCCAGCACGAGGGACTGCTTAATGGGCTGGGCCATGAGCTGTTCTTCCGCTGGATCACTCTTTGGTGAGAGGTTTGCAATGGCAGGGATTTTGGGACCTTTCTTCTTCATCCCCCTGCCCAAAGCAAAAGTAACTCTGAAAGCTGTGTCAAGAAATCTGAGGCAAACTTGAAGATGGAGAGGTCAGTCTCTCCAGGCATCCTGCTCTGTCATCAGGAAAAGTCTTCCTTCTGCTCAGCTCCTTTCTGTATGTTAAGTGGAGAAGAGGAGACCCAGAAGGGTTGAAGTGGGAGGGTGGAAGGACGTGGACACCAGGATGTGTTGGTATCCTTTCAGCCCTCTTGCTTCACCAAGTGCAGCCTGCTGCCCAGGGATGCTGCTCAGCTCTAGCTTAAGGCACAGGTGTTTTTCTGAGAGACTCTAAGGAGAGCAGCCAGAGAGCTGATCTGGCCTGGACCATCGCATAGTTTGTTGTTTATTCCTTTAGCTTTACCATATCCCAATGGTATATGGTAAAAATAGCTCAGCTTCTCTGACTGGGAAGGAAAAACAAAGGCCAGCTGTAGTGCTCCTTGAGCAGCTTTTCCATCAGTAACAAGTGGTCTGCCCCCCTCTTGCTCCCCTGCCAGCCGTCCGTGTCTGCCCAGCACACGGGGGTGTGACTGCTCTTTGTAAAGCCTTTCACTGCTGTGCTGCGACGGCTTCCAGACGCTGATGGAAGGCCTGACGTGGGCATAGTGGAGTGGCTCTGTGTGCCCCATCAGCTGCTTAGAGCTGGTGTCACACGTGGCTGGATGTAGCTGGAGGGAAGCCTGAGGGACACATGCTATGTCATCCCTTCTTTCTAGCTGATAAGCCTGTAAATATTTGATTTCCTCCCCCCTTTACATTTTTTTTTCTATCCTGGTTTCCAAGAATCTAAACCCCACACGGAGAAGGGCTTGTTTTGTTTGCAGGTCTGCCTGCTTGAATTTGTGCTGTCCCCCAAATTCAATTTTAGCTTACTAAACCAACACATAAATACGCCGAGGTGGTGCAGTAAAACCTTCTGGCCGCGTTCCCGTTTGCAGACAGCCTTGCCTAAGCGAATCCTGCTCTCTCAGCTACTGCCTGAGCCTTGCTGCCATGAAGTGTGGAGACTTTGTTGAGGAGGGTCCATCAGCTGGTGACCCTTCCCACCGGCTGGTTTTGTTGTCGTTCTGCTGAACTCTGGGGAAGGGGGGCAGTAGCAGGAGCAGCTTTTTCGGAGGGAGGTTGGAATGTGTGCAGTTGATAGCTGGGGCTGTAATGGCTTTTGTTTCAGATAGGCAAGTGAGGCTGCTGCCTTACAGCAAAGCCCTGGGGTCAGCGCCGCCTGGGAGAACATTTCTGATCGAAACAGTTGTGGAATTAGCCAACTAACGGCAGGAGACAGAGCTGCGCGGCGGCCGCTGGGCTCTGGGGTGCTGGGCGCTGGGGTGCTGCGTGGCAGCCGCTGGGCTCGGGGGTGCTGAGCTCTGGGGTGCTGGGCTCTGGGGTGCTGCGTGGCAGCCGCTGGGCTCGGGGGTGCTGAGCTCTGGGGTGCTGGGCTCTGGGGTGCTGCGTGGCAGCCGCTGGGCTCGGGGGTGCTGAGCTCTGGGGTGCTGGGCTCTGGGGTGCTGCGTGGCAGCCGCTGGGCTCGGGGGTGCTGAGCTCTGGGGTGCTGGGCTCTGGGGTGCTGCGTGGCAGCCGCTGGGCTCGGGGGTGCTGAGCTCTGGGGTGCTGGGCTCTGGGGTGCTGCGTGGCAGCCGCTGGGCTCGGGGGTGCTGAGCTCTGGGGTGCTGGGCTCTGGGGTGCTGCGTGGCAGCCGCTGGGCTCGGGGGTGCTGAGCTCTGGGGTGCTGGGCTCTGGGGTGCTGCGTGGCAGCCGCTGGGCTCTGGGGTGCTGAGCTCTGGGGTGCTGGGCGCTGGAGTGCTGTGTGGCAGCCGCTGGGCTCTGGAGTGCTGAGCTCTTGGGTGCTGCGCTCTGGGGCGCTGCGCTGCTGCTGATTGGCTTTCAGGCTGTGACAACTTCCTTGTTTCTCACGTAAGGAAAGGGAAAGCAGCGAAGTGCTGGCAGTGCTAAGAAGTTCTGTACCCGGTGGTGCTGGCTCAGCCCTGCAGAATGTATTTGCAGTTAATAGACCAAATCAGGCAGTGATGAGAAGAATGAGTTTGGATGCTGTGGGCTGGGTGAGTCGAGCAGGGCTCTGCTGGCTGAGTTGTGCAAGCTGCAAAGCTCTGGTGAAAGGGAAGCTTTTTTTCCCTTCACTTGTGAGGCTCAGAGATAATGAACTGCTAAAGGGTTTCTGATCCACTGTGGAGCTTGAGTCTTCTGCTCTGCTCTGCTCAGACCACACCTGCAACACTGCCCTCAGTTCTGGAGCCCTCAGCCCAAGAAGGACATGGAGCTGCTGGAGAGGGTCCAGAGGAGACTATGGAGATGACTAGAGGCTGAAGAAACTCTGCTATGGGGACAGGCTGGGAGAGTTGGGGCCACTGAGGCTAAAGAGAAGGCTCCAGGGAGACCTTAGAGCAGACTTGCAGTAGCTGAAGGGGCTGCGGGAGAGCTGGGGAGGGACTTTGGACAAGGGCTGGCATTGCCAGGAGGAGGGAGAATGGCTTTGAGCTGGGAGAGGGGAGAGTGAGAGTGGAGAGGAGGGAGAAATTCTTGGTAGTGAGGGTGAGGACAGACTGGCACAGGTTGCCCAGGGAGGCTGTGGCTGCCCCCTGCCTGGGCAGGCTGGATGAAGCCTGGAGCAAGCTGGGATGGTGGGACAGCTTAACTTCAGATGTGGTTGATTCTGGCCACAATACATTGTGGGGTTGGTGATCCTGTGGTGCTTGTGGTGACAGATGGAGAAGCTGCTTATTCTGGTCAGCTCCTAGCCGTGGTTTTGGCCTGGTGAGGCTTTTAGTGTTGTTTGGGTTTTTTGTTTGTCGGTGGTACTCAAGGCGGGTGTTAGCTCTGCTCTGTGTTCTTTGCCTGTCAGTGTCCCTCCACTGCTGATCAGGCCATCATCAGGCTTTTTACCTTCTTGAGGGTAATACAGAAAAGGGCCAGATCTGAGCCTTCCCACAGCTAACAGATACCAGTTGAACATGATCCTAAAGTAGGAAGGGATCTGAAGACACATCAGGTCAGACTCGATGTGGCCCTGGGCAGCCTTCTGTGTCTGGAGGTGTGTGTGCTGTGGGGTGGGACAAGATGCCCTCCTGAAGGGCCTTGCCCACTCGGTGCCATCTGTGCAGCTGGGGATCCGATATCTTGGTCTGCTGAGACCAGCTTTGATTTTCTGTCAGTGCCTGCTGCTCAGCAGCCCCAGCACAGGTGGCAGGTTACCAGCTGGCTGTGCCTTCCTTTCCTGCTGCTCACCCACTTCCATGCTCCTAGGCATTGAGAGCCTCTCTGCCTTCTGCAGGGCCATCATGCAATGGCACTGCAGTGTGTCTGACACTTTTGGCTGTTGTTGATGAGCTCTTCAGAGCTTTACTTCTTGCCTTTATCTGCTCCTTTTCAGTCTTGCATTATTTGTCTTTCCTGACCTCTGCCTGGGGAATTGGGATTCTTGCTGGAGCCTGACAGTGCTGTTTCTGAAGCACAATATCCATGAGTAAAACCAGAGCCTGTTCTCCTCCAAAGATTCCTTAAGCTTCATTAGCAAGTGGTTCCAAAATGCTGATGGCTTGGCTAAGGCGTACGACATAGCTGCAGTTTTCTGTGCCACACTGCCTTAAAATCCCCCCTGCAGTGTGACAGGCATGGTGTGGTTTCAGGTGGTGAGTTGATAGGGGTTATCATTCCTCACCACTCTCTAAGCCTGGCATCAAGTCAGGGCCAACCTCAGACAAGGAGAAAGATAGGTCAGAGCTTTGCACAACAGACTGAAAGCCTCTGAAGTGCCACTAATGCGATGTGTGTATTAGAACCTGAGCCATGGAACCACTGAGGTTGGAAGAGACTTTGGGGATCGCCAAGTCCAACCACCAGTCTGAATCTCCCCCTCTCAGTTTCAGCCATCTCCCATTGGCTTGCCACAACAGGATCTCTTCTAAAGGCTGTCCCTAGCTTTCTTGGAGTCCCTCCCAGTATTGCAAGGCCACCAGAAGGTGTCCCTGAAGCCTTCTGCTCTCTAGGCTGTACACCTCCAGCTCTGCCAGCCTGGGCTCACAGCAGAGCCCTGCCAGCCCTGCCGTGGCCTCCTCTGGCCCTGCTGCAGCAGGTCCCTGTCTGTGCTGTGCTGAGCACTCCAGAGCTGCCCCAGCACTGCAGGGAAGGTCTCAGTAGAGCGCAGCAGAGCAGCAGAATCCCCTCCCTGACTTTGCTGCCCACACTGCTGGGGATCAGCCCAGGGCAGGGCTGGGGCTGTGCTGGCAGCACTTGGTGCCAGCTCATGTCCAGCTTTGCACCTCCAGCACTCTCAAGTCCTCCTCAGGGCTGCTCCCCAAGCTTCATTCCCAGCCTGGGCTGATACTGGGGGTTGCCTTGACCTGGAGTCAGGAGCTTGCCCTTGGCTTTGTTGAATGTCATAGTTTCACACATGTTGCTGTTCACTGCTGCAATATTTAGGATCTGGGACAGGGAACCAAAAGACTTTGTCTTTTGAGAGATTGTAGGTGTCCCATCCCTGGAAATATGTATTCAAGTTCTCTTTCAATTCCATCTGACCGTGGTCATGCTGCTGGCCACATGCAATGCAGAGGTGTGTGGAGCCTCTTTGGGCTTTCTGCCAAGGTGCTTCATTTTCCTGATAGACATCAAGATGACTATGACCAGCAGTGTGCCCTTGTGGTCAAGAATGCCAGTGGAGTGCCTGGATGCATGAAGAAGAGTGTGACCAGCAGGTCAAATGAGGGTCTTCTACCCATCTGCCCTGGTGAGGCCACATCTGGAGCCCTGGGTCCAGTTCTGGGCTCCGCAGTTCAGGAGAGACAGAGAACTGCTGGAAAGAGTCTAACAAAGGCCTACAGAGGTGATCAGGGCAGTGGAACAGCTCTGTGGCAAGGAAAGACTGAGGGACTTGAGGCTGTTTGGCCTGGAGAAGACTGAGGGAGGAGGGTCTCACCAGTGCTGATCAGCACTTACTGGGGGGTGTCAGGAGGGTGGGAGCAGCCCTTCTGTCTGAGGGGTCACTGGTTATACGGCAAGGAGCAGTGGGCACAAACTGGAACACAGGAAGTTCCATCTAAACCTAAGCAGGAACTTCTCTACTTTGAGGGTGCTGGAGACCTGGAGCAGGCTGCCCAGAGAGATGGTGGAGTTTCCACCTCTGCAGATGTTCCAACCTTGTCCTGGCCAAGCTGCTGTGGGTGCCCTGCTCTGGCAGAAGGATTGGGCTGGTTGATCTCCAGAGGTCTACTTTGGGCTGGCTGCTTCATTTGGAACTGATCTGCTGATGCAGAAGCTTGGAAGCTTCTGATGGAGTGGGGGAGAGTTCCAAGGGTTCAGGGTTCACTGCTGAGGAGATGGCTTTGGATTCCTGGCTTTAGTTTTTCCCTGTGATGGATTTCAAAGGATCATTGCCTGAAACCCTAAACAAAGATTTTTGGGTTTTGTTTTTTTTTCTTCCTGCTTGAGGACACCTCTGTGCATACTCTTTGAAGAGGCTCACTGAACTGGGGCCTGTTCTCTTCAGACTCCTTATCAGTGATCTGGATGAGGAGATCAAGGAACTCTCATAAAGTTTGCAGATGACACCAACCTGGGTGGGAATGTTGGTCTGCTGGAGGACAAGGAGGCTCTGCAGAGGCTGGATCCCTGGTTGAGGCCAATAGGATGAGGTTCAACAAGGCCCAGGGCTGGGTCCTGCACCTGGCTCACAGCAACCCCAGGAAGGCTCCAGGCTGGGGCAGAGTGGCTGGAAAGTGCCCAGCAGAAAAGGCAGCCCTGGGGGTGCTGGGCGGCAGCAGCTGAGGAGGAGCCAGGGGGTGCCCAGGTGGGCAAGAAGGGCACCAGCAGCCTGGGCTGGATCAGCAGTGGTGTGGGCAGCAGGAGCAGGGCAGGGATTGTGCCCCTGGACTGGGCACTGCTGAGGCCACAGCTTGAATCCTGGGTGCAGTTTTGGGCAATGTCCCGGAAGGACACTGAGAAGCTGGAGCAGGTCCAGAGAAGGGCAAGAAAGGTGAGGAAGGGTCTGGAGAAGAGGGCTGGGGAGGAGCAGCTGAGGGAGCTGGAGGTGGTTAGTGTGGAGAAGAGGAGGCTGAGGGAGACCTCATTGCTCTCGGCAGCTCCCTGAGAGGAGGCTGCAGCCAGCGGGGATTGGGCTCTGCTCCCTGGGAACAAGTGATAGAATGAGAGTAAAAGGTCTCATGTTGCACCAGGGCAGGTTTAATTTGGACATGAGGAACATTCTTCCCCTTGAGGATTGCCAAGCCTTGGCACAGGCTGCCCAGGGCAGGTGGTTGAATCCCCACCCTTGGAGGATAGCAAAGCTGCGTAGATGTGGTGCTGAGGGCCATGGCTTAGTCCTAGCAGATTGGATGCAATGATCTTAGAGATCTTTTTCAGCAAAATAGTTCTGTGACTCTCTGCATCTCTCAAAAAAAGAAAGACTGCATGGTGCAATGAATGGATGCCCCATGTGGAGTCTGCCCACACCTGAAACCTCCCAAGCCAAGGATGATCCAGGCAGGCAAACTCTGCAGAGGTCTGTGTGGAGTGGTGTTGGCTGGGCTGACTTGTTCAGCTCAAACCTGAGCAGTGGACAGTGCTTGGTGCTGCCCAGAACTTCTGCACCCACAAGTTCAGAAAGCAGCTGAAGATTTGGTGGTGGTGGTGGAGCTGAGGGTGAGAGTTTTTTTTCAGAGTCTCAGAAAATCCAGCTGGGAGAGGCCTCCAAGCTCAGCCCCCCCAGCCCTCCACCCACTGCAGTGCCAACCCCAAACCAAGGCCCCAGGCCCCACAGGCTCTGCAGCACCCCCAGGGATGGGCACTGCAGTCCTGCCCTGGGCAGCCTGTGCCAAGCTCTGAGAGCCCTTCCAGGGCAGGAATATTTCCTGAGCTCCAGCCTGGCCCTCCCCTGGGGCAGCCTGGAGCCATCTCTGCTCCTGCCCCTTGCCCCCTCCTTGCTGCAGCCTCCCTGCAGGCAGCTGCAGAGTGCAGTGAGGTCTTCCTCAGGCTCCTCTGCTGCAGCCTGACCCCCCCCCAGCTCCCTCAGCCCCTCCTCACCCCCAGCTGCTCCAGGCCCTTCTCCAGCCTCTGCCCTGCTCTGCACAGGCTGCAGCCCCTCAGTGTCCTTCCTGCAGCCAGGGCCCAGAGCTGAACGCAGCTCTCCAGCTGTGGCCTGCCCAGTGCCAGGCACAGGGGGATGGGCACCTCCTGCCCCTGCTGCCCACCCTGCTCCTGAGCCCAGCCAGGATGCCACTGGCCTGCTTGCCCACCTGGGCACTGCTGCCTCCCGCTCAGGGCCTGCCAACCAGCACCCCCAGGGCCCTCTGCGGGCTGCAGCTTCCCAACCACACATGCCCAGGTCTGAAGCTCCCCACGGGGCTGCTGTGCCCCAGGTGGCTCTCAGTTTTCAGGAGAAGAGAGTGATTTTGTCAGTCTGAGGCTTTGCAGGGCTTGAGCCTCATTTCATCCCCCAGATGTGGCACAGAAATCTCTAGCAAAGGGGAAGGTCAAAGCAACTGAGCCATAAGGAGCTATCAGGTGTGTGACATCTGGGGCTGCTGGCTGGAACCTGTGGCGATGCAGCTGAACCCAGCATGCTGGGAGTGGCTCAGAGGTCTACAGGGTCTGTGCAGTTTTGGTTTAGGCTGTCTTCAGATTCTCTGCACAGTTCTGCAGTCATCATGGCCTTGTTTTAAAATTTGTCTTAAGCTGTAGATGGGAAGAGAAGTTGAAGAGCGAATGATTGTGACCCAGGGATGCCTGTGGTCATGTTCTCTCAGCCATGATGGTGAGGCTGCATCTGGAATCCTGGGGTCAGTTTTGTGCCCCTCACTCTCAGAATGACATTGAGGGGCTGGAGCAGGTCCAGAAAGGGCAACAAAGGTCGGGAATGGTCTGGAGCAGAGGGCTGGAGAAGAGCAGCTGAGGGAGCTGGGAGTGGTTAGTGTGGAGAAGAGGAGGCTGCAGCCAGCTGGGGCTGGGGTTTTTTCACATGCAGTAAGTGCCAGGACAAGAGGAAACCACCTCACGCTGTGCCAGGGTAGATTCAGGTTGGACATCAGGAAAAATGTCCTCCCAGCAAGGGTTCTCAGGCCCTGGCACAGGCTACCCAAGGAGATGGTGCAATCCCCGTGCCTGGAGGGGTTTAGAAGCTGCCTGGATGTGGTTCTGAGGGAGGTGGTGCAGTGACAATGGTGGTGCTGTGTGCTCTGAGTGTTGGACTTGGCAATCTCAAAGGTCACTTCCAACCTGAGCAGTTGTGTGGTTATCAAAGTCAGCCTGAAGGATTCAATCCTTGGCTAAGAAGTTCTCATGTTGGAGAATCACAACACGAGTGTGTGAGCTGTTGGGGAGACTCAGAGTGACCTGGCAGTTGACAGAATCAGGCACAAATGTTGGAGAGGGCAGGAATAGAGCTCCAAGAGCTGACATTTCATTGGACGAGAAAAATGGAAAGGTAATGCTTTTGCATTTAGAAACCCAAGAAGGGTGACTGAAATGACTTGAGTGACGTCTGGCTCAAGATCTGATTTGTTAAAGGAGTCTCTTTCCCCCCGAAACATCCAAGAAGGGAAGCAAGCTGTAGAGTCTTTAAAAAGAAGAAATGACTGAGGAGAGCTTCTTATGGAAGGCTATGAAAAGCCCAGAGGTTCCCAAAGGCCTGCCTGGAGCTGTCCTGGTGTGCTTTGGTTGTGAGCTCAGGGCTGTTCTGTGGGGCAGGAACCCTTTGTCCTGGGTGATCTGTTCTTGATGACTGGAAGAGAGCTGTGTTCAGCTGGTGTGATCAGCTCAGGACTCAGCTGTGGTCCATGCCTGTGCCTCAGGAAGTTCTGCCTTTGCTGGGCTCTGTCCATGCCCTGCCAGGAGTTGGCTGCTCTTCAGCAAAACTGTCCTGAAGCTAGCAGGAACTAACTGGGGTTGGAAGGGGTCTCTGTAGGCCATCCAGTTCACCTCCCTGCTTGCAGCAGGGGTCGGGTTCCTCAGGACAATGTGCAGTTGGCTTTCTGGCTCAGAGGGGAGATGCAGCAGCATTCCTGGGCCCTTCTGTCAGGGTTTTAGCATCCTCATGGCTAAAGCATTTCCAGTAATGCCACAGTGGATTTTGTTCCAGCTTGGTCTGTTGGTTTTCAGGAGCTTTGTGGGGGTTATCTAAAGTCTGCCTCCACTTTCCCTGCTTTGCCTTTTGTTCTCAGGAGAGAGCAGCCACATTCCCCCCAGTGTCTCCTCATACATCATGGGGTTTGACCTCTCACTGTCTCTTTTTGCACTCACTCTTCTTTATATTGGAGATCTCAAACCCCAGTGTCTGGGTTCGAATTTAAATTCCCAAAGACTCTAACAAATTTGATAGAACCGATGACCATTTAAAGTGCCCTTCCCTCTTCCCCCTCTCCTTCCCCAAAGAAAGGAATTCGGAAGTAGAGAGGAAAGGTGAGCACACCCAAATAAAATCAACCTCACTCGATTTGGAAGTAAAAAAGGAAAAGTTTAACAATAACTTAAAAGGGTTTCAGAGGTAGGGAGGTTACAGAGGTGTAGGGAAGGAAGAATAACAAAATACAAAAAGGTATAAGTACAACCCCAGTTTGTGATGGTGGTGACCACGTGTGTGGAGAGATGGAGGGGTGCAGAGAGAGAGAGAGAGCTGCAGTGTGGTCCAGAGAGCGATCGAGAGAGCTGCGGAGTGGTCGAGAGAGAGGGAGGAACAGGAAGTCCCCCTGCTTTTATGGGACAGGAAGGGGCAGTGGGCTAACCATCACCTTGACCCCTGGGGAGGGGTCAAGACCACCTGAGGTCAAGTGTGAGTTCAGGGACACTCCTCCTGGAGTGTTAACCCTATACACCCAGTATGACACAGAAGTAGAGAGAAGATCCCTTCCCTTGACCTGCTGGCTGCACTCCTAGGAAGTTGTGCTGGGAGGAGTTCTTCTTTGTATTGTTTCATAGGACCATAGAAGTAGTGAGGTTGGAAGACACCTTTGAGACCCCAAGTGACTCAGAGGTCAGAGTGCCACCACTGCTGCTCAGCCACTGCCACTGCATCACCTCCCTCAGGACCACATCCAGGCAGCTTTTAAACCCCTCCAGGTGTGGGGACTGCACCACCTCCCTGGGCAGCCTGTGCCAGGGCCTGAGATCCCTTGCTGGGAAGACATTTGTCCTGCTGTCTGGCCTAACCATGATGACCTTCCTCTCTCATTCTTTTTCTTGGCTTTCTCAAATCTCTTAATGTTGCAGGTAATTGTCTGAGCCTGGAGTGTTACCTCATGGCTGTGTTTCTGCAAGCACTTCTTTCACCCTCCGTCTTCTGTCATTTGAACCAGGTCCTGGTCTGTGAGGTAACCTGCTTCTGGTGAAGGACCCTGTCTGAACCTCTGCATTCCAGCAGGGGCTGTTTGCTGATGGTGCCCTTGTCCATGGCAGTTGTTCATACTGGAGGGCCCTGGGGTGGGGGGTGT
Source organism: Tricholaema leucomelas (assembly GCA_013400475.1). Lineage (NCBI taxonomy): Eukaryota > Metazoa > Chordata > Aves > Piciformes > Lybiidae > Tricholaema lacrymosa > Tricholaema leucomelas. The sequence goes on along the minus strand of WAAF01017097.1, from coordinate 26,507 downwards.
TTTGCAGGCCATATTTTCTATCCTGATTGGGAAGTGTGTCTCAGGAACTGGTCTCTGTTCTTAAAAAGCTGAATCCTTTCACTGATCCAGGAGATCAGAGCAGCCCAAAGGCCTGGTGTCAGCACTGGGCTTCCTTCTTCAGGATACACTGCAGGCTGTGCAGGGCTGGTTTCTATCAATCCTCCCCACTCCATACTTCCCTTACATCTTACCTGGCTGCTCTGCAGCACATGGCAGCAGAAACCTCTGGGATGTTAGGTTGGCTTTTGGCAGCCTCCAGTCCCTCCTGGAAGGAGCATGCCAGGCAGATGCTAGCAGACCTTTGGCTGACAGTTTCCTCTACACAGGTGAGAGGATCCCTGTTGGTGCTGGAGGAGCTGCTTCCATCTTGACCAAGCAAGGGGAGGAGGATTATCTCCAGGGTGGGGCCAGTCAGGTCTGAAAGCTCTAGGGCTGCTGTCTGCAGGAAGTTTCAGCTGTGTCCTGGGACTTGGAGCAGTGCAAAAGACACTCAGGGCGTTTGTTTTTGTGTCTGTGTCCAAGCTGTGAAGGGCTGGAGTCTGCTTGGTCCTGGCTCAACAAGCATAACACCTTGAGCTTTTTTCTTTTTTCAGGCAGACTTTTAGCCTTGCTGCAGAGAATGTCAGACTTGCTACGTGATATTGTATATTCTAGGTATTTTGGAAACCCTCACAGATCTGTCTTTATCCTCCCAAATTCAGCCAAATGTTCTGGAATCTGTTCTCAGTGACTCCAGAATTAAGTTTGCCCTGAGTGCCAGCAGAAGGTTAAAATCCTCTGCTCCTAAACTGCCCAGGGTATTTTGGTACCTTTGGAGCACTGTGTTTCCTTCCAAGAAGGACCTGGAGCTGCTGGAGAGAGTCCTGAGGAGGCCATGAAGGTAATCAGAGGGCTGGAGAACCTCCCCTGTAGGGACAGGCTGGGAGAGTTGTGGCTGTTGAGCCTGGAAAAGAGAGGGCTCCAGGGAGCCTTCAGAGCAGCCTTGCAGTAGCTGAAGTGGCTTCAGGAGAGCTGGGGAGGGGCTTTGGAGAAGGGCTGGCAGTGCCAGGATGAGGGACAATGGCTTTGAGCTGGGAACGGGGAGAGTGAAAGTGGAGATAGGATCATGANAAGCCACTCTAAGGTCTCCTGGAAGCCTTCTCTTCTCCAGGCTGCAGAGCCCCAACTCTCTCAGCCTGTCCTCATAGCAGAGCTGCTGCAGCCCTCTGAGCATCTTTGTGGCCTCCTCTGGACTCACTCCCACAGTTCCATGTCCTTCTTGTGCTGGGGGCTCCAGAACTGCACCCAGGACTGCAGGTGGGGTCTGAGGAGAGCAGAGCCAAGGGGCAGAATCCCCTCCCTTGTCCTGCTGCCCACACTGCTGTTGCTGCAGCCCAGCACAGGGTTGCTGCCTGGGCTGCACTCACACTGCAGGCTCCTGTTGAGCTTTTCACCACCCCAGACCCCCAGGACCTGTTCCTCAGGGCTACTCTTAGCCATTCCCCACCCATCCTAGAGCTGTGCTTGGGATTGTTCCCACCCAGGTGCAATGATGAGAAAGATGTGGAAGAAATCATTGGCAGTGAGGGTGGGGAGACACTGGCACAGATTGCCTGGGGAGGTTGTGGCTGCCCCCTGCCTGGAAGTGTTCCAGGCCAGGCTGAGTGCAGCCTTGAGTGACCTGTGCTGGTGGGAGGTGTCCCTGCACGTGGCAGGAGCTCGTCACTGGATGGTCTTTAAGGTCCCTTCCAAGCCAAACCCATTCTACTGTTGTCTAAAATTCTGACATCTCTTTAGACATGGTCAGTGCTGTCAGGAGGTTGGGGGAGAAGGCACAAGAAGGAAACGACTGCTGCAAAGGGACTTTGTTAGTGGATTTCCAGGTGTCCATGAGCAAGAGCTCAGCAGGAGCTGTTTAGCTTCCTCATTTGTAGGTTACTGCACTTCAAAACTGTTGAAAGCAAAGTGAGCAGAGAGCTGTTTTTGTGGATCCGGAGGCTGGGAGGAGAATTGCAGAGGGTGCAGCTGAGCCCCGTGGGTGCTCCTGTGGAGCCCTGACGTGCCTCACAGCCCTGTCCAAGGCATGAAGGTCAGCTTGGGGCTGCAAAAGCCATCTGGCACAGTCCAGGCTCAAAACTTCTTGGGGGAGGTGAAGGAAATGTGGGATAAAGTGAAGGAGCTGGTGTGGTTGAAGGGTGAGCAAGTGAGTTAGCAGGTAGGAAGCAGGGCAGAGAAATGAGCGCCCCTGTGCGCATGTCTTCTCTCCTGCCCTCCTGCAGCCAAGGGTGTCACCAGTGGGTTGCTGTGGGGGTATCTGCTCCTCTGGTCTTCCCTGCCTTGGCGAAAGACCTGGAAGTGATAGTAATAACAAGCTGAAACTTCTTTTGCTGGTGGTATGAGGTTAACGAGTGCTGCTTCAAGGACTGCTTCAAGGAGCAGTTAAAGCTGGGCAGGTGTGAAATAATTCTCCTGGAGGGAGAAGAAACAACCCAGGCTTGAGATGAAAAATGCTCTCGAGGCTGCCTCTTACAGTGCAAGGACAAGTTCTCTGTGGCCTGGTTCCATGGAGAAATCAGCTCAGATCTCATCTGCAGTCAAAAAGTAAATGGGGTAATAGAGACCAGGAGGGGAGGGATAGACAGTGAGGCAGAGAGGCTGTTTGGAGCTGTGTGCTGGCGCTAGGCACGGTGCTCCTGGTGCTGCTCCCTTGCCGCTGCTCAAAGGAGATACAGAACTGGGAGTGTACAAGTGTGTGAAGAGCTGTAGATGAGCTCCCAGGAGAGGAACAGCTGACTAGATTGTGAGTAGTGAATGACAAGAACTGACCACTGGGCAGTGGGCTGCGAACAAGGACTTGGAAATCCTTATGGAAGTTCACAGAGAAATTCTGTCCCATCTCCTCCAGTTCTGAACGTGCTGGGCTGGGCAGTGCCTGAGTGGTGGAGCTGCAGGGTGTTGCCTTTCCAAAGTGCTTGCACAGGTCCAGGAAGTGATGGAATGAGTTGGGGGTGAGACACAGGCAGGCTGCTGCTGAGGAAGCTGTGCAGAGAGGCTGTAGGACAAGGAAAGGATCTTCTTGGAAAGTACAAGTTTGCTCTTGTCCTCTCTGCCCACTCTCAGCTGTTCCTGGAGACTATACCTTTGGCCAGACTGTTCTTGCATACTGTGACTGCCCTTAGGTGGTGATACTCTCTTGTTACTCATTGCAGAAGTAGGGAGTTTGATACAGAAAAAAGGCAAAACATCCAAAACTGCAGCTTGTGGTTGCTTTATGGTCACAGAATTCAAGAATCCCAGCAGGGTGGGGTTGGAAGGGACATCTGAGGATCACCCAGTCCAACTCCCTGCTCCAGCAGGGCATCCACAGTAGCTTGTCTGTGATCATGAAGGCCAAGGGGGGTTGCAAGCTCTGCAGAGGACACAGCCTCTCTGGGCAGCCTGCTTCAGGCCTCCAGCACCCTCACACCAAATAACTTTCTCCTCCTGCTCAGATGGAACCTCCTGGATGCCAGTTTGTGCCCACTGCCCCTTGTCCTGTCCCTGGGCACCACTGAGCAGAGTCTGTCCCCAGCCTCTTGTCCCCCACAGCTCCTTTAGCTCTTGCTGAGCACTGCTCAGCTGTCCTCTGGGGCTGCTCTTCTGCAGGCTCTCAGCCCCAGGGCTCTCAGCTTTTGCTCCTCACAGAGCTGCTTCAGGCCCCTCAGCAGCTCTGCAGCCTGCCTGGACTCTCTCCATCAGTTTCTTGTATCTCTTGTAGTGGGGAGCCCAGAACTGGACCTAGGACTCCAGCTGTAGCCGTTTCCTCCCACTGAAGCACTCAGGAGCAGCTGTAGCTGTTTGAGAAGGCTGCAGGCACTCAGGCACTGCAGCATCCTGGCTTTTGCTTTTGGATTCCAGAGAAGATTAAAGCAGCCATGAACAACCTTTGGGCTTTGCAGCCTTCAGACCTTAACTGATGTGTGGAGTGGGTTTTTTTTGGTACCACTGCATTTCTGCTGCAGGGAATCCCATGGCCATTCTGTGTCTGACTGATCTTTTGTTTGATATTTTGTTTTGCAGGTACATGGGAATAGGACTTTCTGCTCAAGGGGTCAACATGAACAGGCTCCCAGGTGAGGCACCAGAAGGTTGGGCTTGGCTTAGGGCCACGTGAAATGGTACTGGGAAAGAAAAGGTTTCTCTCTGTGGGTTAGTGAATGTCTGCTCCTGATAATGCAATGTCATAGAACTGTCCCAAATCTGCCTTACCTGCTGTGCAAAAATGCATCCACGCAGCCTCCAGATAGTTGTTTTTGCTGCAGTTCTGTGCAGGAAAGGGTTGGGAATTCCATGTCTGGGCGTTTCAGACTACCAAGTATTACCCTGAGGGGAGTTGCTGACATTGCTAATGTAGCCATGGCCATTTAGCAGTTACTGCTGCTAAACAGAATAGGAAAGAATTACTAAAATTACTGAACAAAAGCATAAACAATCACTAAAATGCCAAAGAATTACTGAAGTAAATATTAATCAGTAATGAGCAAGGTGGGACCAAGGGGCACTTGGATTGGTCAGCCTGAAGAAGAGAAGACTCTGGGGCAACCTCAGAGCTGCCTTCCAATAGCTGAAGGAATCCTGCAGGAAGACTACAGAGGGACTTTTCACCAGTGTCCCCTGGCAGGCCAAGGGGAAATGGCTTGAAATTGAATGAGAGTAGGTTTAGACTGGAACTTAGGAAGAAATTCCTCACTAGGAGGGTGGCAAAACTCTGGAATGAATTGTCCAGAGAGGTTGTGGATGCCCCTGCCTGGTTCAAGGCCAGGTCGGATGGGGCCTTAAGTAACCTGGGCCAGTTGAGAGGTGTCCCTGCTATGGCAGGGGCTTGGCTTAGAGGATATCTGAGGTGTCTTACAGTCTAAGATGGTCTTCTGCAGGGCCTTTGATACTGTTCCCCACTATGTCCTACCTGCTGTAGAGAGGAGAGAGATGCATTTGCTGGGTGGACTGCTCAGGGAATAAGGAGCTGACCGGATGGTCGCATCCAGAGGGATTGCTCAGTGGCTCCGAGTCCAGATGGAGAGCAGTGCCAAGTGCAGACCCTCAGGGGTCTGTGCTGGCACCTGTGCTGGTCAGTGTTTGGAGCACTGCTATAGACAGAGGGGTCGAGGCACCACCAGCAGAGTGCAGCTGGCACCAAGCTGAGTGGTGCTCTCAATGTGCCAGAGGCACAGGATGGCATCCAGAGGGACTTGGACAGGCTGCAGAGGTGGCCCAGGAGAGCCTCCTGAGGTTCAACAGCAGCAAGTGCAGAGTCCTGCAGCTGGGCTGGAACAATCCTCACTCACAACCCAGGCTGGGGGAGGAGGTGACAGAAAGCAGCCCTGAGGGAAAGGCCTTGGGGGTGCTGGTGGGGGAGAGGCTGGGCAGGAGCCAGCAGTGGGCACTGGCAGCACAGAAGGCCAAGGGCAGCCTGGGCTGCATCCAAAGCAGCATGGGCAGAGATGGAGAGAGGGGATCCTGCCCCTCTGCTCTGCTCTGGGGAGACCTCAGCTGCAGGGGACCAGCTGTGGGACCCCAGCAGAGGAGAGATCTGGACCTGCTGGAGAGGGTCCAGAGGAGGCCCTGGAGATGATCAGAGACTGCAGCAGCTCTGCTGTGGAGGCAGGCTGAGGGAGCTGAAGGTGTTCAGCCTGGAGAAGACTCCAGGGAGACCTTAGAGCTACCTGCCAGCACCTGAGGGGGGCTACAAGCAGGCAGCAGAGGGACTGTTGCCAGAGGCCTGCAGGGACAGGACCAGGGGCAATGTCTGCAAAACAGAGCAGAGCAGATTTAGATTGGATGTGAGGAACAAGTTCTGCACCAGGAGGGTGGTGTAACGCTTCAACAGGCTGCCCAGGGAGGTGAGAGCTGCCCCATGGCTGCCACCATTGCAGGTGAGGTTGTGGCTGTGAGCAGCCTGTGTTGTGGAGGGGAAATTAATTAATGCAAGATGATATTTTTAAAAATTGCTATTGTTTATTACTGTTGCTTCTCAGAACTCTGCCACCCCCAACCACTAATTTGAATAATATTTGAGTTCTTACACGGTTATGAAAACATTCTCTGGATAATATCTACATCTACTATAACCAGCAAAATACATCAACGTTAATTGAACTGGAAGAGGCTATTCCCGCGGTCAATACACCCTTTGCCCAGGGGCTGGGTCCAAGCTCTCTCTGCTCTATGGCAGCAGGCAGTAGAGAATTACAAAGAGGCATTTAAGCATTTACTCACAGATTATTATTATTCCCCTCATGGGGGCTAGCAGCAGTCCAGACAGTGCCCAGATGCTTTCAGGGGACTCTGTCTCATTGGATGTTGAGGCTTGAATCTTCCTGGCTTCTGGGTACAGGATGCAGACAATCTCTGACCTTGTCTGCTGGCTTCCTCTGGTCGATCTGTGTATATGTCCAGGGATTCTAGGCAGGACCATCAGGTGCAGAAGGCAGATGTTGTGCAGTCTCAGCACGATGTCAGGCTGGCCACACAGGCCAATCGCATGCAGGCATCCAGGGTCTGCTCCTGGTAACTCGCAGCAGTGGAGTTTAGCAGGCAAGCAATAAGGCAGTGTGCAATAGCAGCAGGGCTGGGCACAGCAGAGAGAGCAGGCCAATTTCCCTAATTTGGGAAAAGCACAGGCCTGGCACTAGACAGGCACAGGCTAAGTGTGTGTACCTTACACCACAGGACCCTGGGCAGGCCAGACTCAGCAGCTCCAGGTACTTTGTGTCCATTTCCTGTGATTGCCTCTCTGGTGGAGCAGGAAAACATGCCTAGGCAAGGCAGGACATGTGTAAGCCTATTTTGGGCCTATTAGGCCTACCACAACAGCCTGCTGTGGCTGCTGAAGCAGTCCTACAGGAAGGCTGGTAAGGGACTTTTGACGAGGTCTTGTAATGACAGGACAAGGGGTAATGGGTTTAAACTGGCAGAGGGCAGATTCAAACTAGATGTTAGGAAGAAGTTCTTTGCAGTGAGGGTGGTGAGACACTGGCACAGGTTGCCCAGGGAGGTTGTGGCTGCTCCTCCCCCGAAGGTGTTTAAGGCCAGGTTGGATGAGGCCTTGAGTGACCTGTTCTAGTGGGAGGTGTCCTTGCCTATGGCAGGGGGTTTGAACTGGATGATCCTTGAGATCCCTTCCAACCTAAACCATTCTATGATGCTATGTCCCTCCTGAGTGCAGGGGGTGGGACTGGTTGGCCTTGCAAGGTCCCTCACTCTGGAGAGGTTGCTGTAAAGCTGAAATGTGTGTTCAAGCCATACTGCACATCTTGGTACCCACAAGTGAAACTTGCTCACTTATTACCTGGTAGCCTCCAACTGAAAATGCACAAGCACTGGAGCAGCTGGGAGGGTTGGGGCTGTTCAGTCTGAAGATGAGAAGGCTCCAGGAAGAACTTAGCGCAGCCTTCCAGGACCTGAAAGGGCTCCAGGAGAGCTGGGAAGGGACTTTGGGCAAGGGCTGGGGGTAACAGGATGAGGGACAATGGCTTTGAGCTGGGAGAGGGCAGACTGAGACTGGAGATGAGGGAGAAATTGTTGGCAGTGAGGGTGGGGAGAGACAGGCACAGGTTGTCCAGGGAGGCTGTGGCTGCCCCCTGCCTGGAGATGTTCCAGGCCAGGCTGAATGAGGCCTGGAGCAGCCTGAGCTGGTGGGAGGTGTCCCTGCCCATGGCAGGGGTTGGCCTTTGAGGTCCTTTCCCACCCGAACCATTCTAGGATTCTGTGGATCTATGAAAGGAAAAGGTTCCCCTGGAAGGTGCTGTGGGTTTGGGTTATGGTGCTGGTGGCTGTCACAGAGGGGAGCAGAGAGCAGCCCCAGCTCCAAGTGACCATTTTCATTGTCTCCTTACCTACAGACACATCCCTCACAGGGACTCTTTGCTGAGCACAGTCCAGGGCAGACAAACCCCTTCTGAATTTGCTGACATTGCTTAAGGCATTGCAGTCCCAGGAGCCAAGCCCCAGCATGAAGTAGGTTCCTGTCCCTCAAATTCTGCTGGTTTCTCTGGCTGCACTCTAGTGCCAGGCTACAAAACATTCTTAGATTTGAAAGCTGTTTCTTTTCACAGGGCACTGGGAGCAGGCAGGTGGTGAAGAGACTAAGCTGTGTCTTTTCATTGGAACAGGTGAAAAGGCAAAGTTTGATCACACAGAGCAGCGGTGAGAGGTGGCCCAGACTTTGGCACAGCAGTGCTGCAGAGCAGGGCAAGTCAGTCATTAACCAGAGGGTGTTTAAAGGCTCTCAAGGGATTGGCCAGGCCCTGTCCACACTGGTCCAGACACTGAGGCAGGGTATGCCTGAGGGTATGGTTTCACAACGTTCGTTTCAGGCTGATTTAAGACCTTGCTGGTAGTGCAGAGTCATCCCTCCTTCCCTCTCTACCTGACTCTCTGTTCCTGCTGAGTCACTCTCAGGGAGCTGGGGCAAGTGAAAGGAGTGAGCACCAACGGCATGAAGGAGCTGCAGCACTGCTCAGTGTGCTTATGCAGGGTGCAGAGAGGAGCACTCAGCTTCTCCCTTTTTCCAAGGTTAGGTGAAACCTGTAGCCAACCACCAATGCATTTCAAGCTGGACTCACAAAAACTTCACTGGATCCAGAGCTAAATAATAACCAAAAATGGAGGGGACTTTCCAGACGTTGCATTCAGGTTGCAAGGTAAGAACCTTGCTCTGTGAGTTCTGAGGGAACCAGTCTGCCACAACACCAGGCCTAGAAGCTGACCTGGCAAAGGAGGATGCTAGTGCCAGAGACAGGGACTTGCATAAGAGGAGGATCATAGAATGACAGAAGTGTTTGGGTTGTAAAAGCCCTCTAAGATCATCCAGTCCAACTGTCAGGCAAACACCACCGTGGGCACCAAACCGTGTCCCCAAGTGCGACATTCTCGTGTTTGCTCCAGGCATGGGGACTCCACTTCCCTCAGCAGCCTGTTCCAATCCCTGACCAATCTTGCAGCAAAGAAATTTTGCCTCATCTCCGACATAAGCCTCTCCTAGCACAATTTTAGGCCAATTCCTCTCCTCCTGTCACCTGAGACTAGGGAGCAGAGCCCAACCTCAGCTGGCTGCAGCCTTCTCTCAGGGAACTGCAGAGAGCAAAGAGGTTTCCCTCAGCCTCCTCTGCTCCACACTAACCACCCCCAGCTACCTCAGCTGCTCCTCCCCAGTACTGTTCTCCAGACCCTTCCCCACCTTTGTTGACTTTCTCTGGACCTGCTCCAGTCCCTCAATGTCCTTCTGAGAGTTAGGGGCCCCAAACTGAACCCAGGATTTGAGGTGTGGCCTCACCAGTGCCCAGCACAGGGGCATGAGGGGCTGTGGAGCTCTACGAGGAAGAGGGCAGGTGGAGTTTCTCTCAGTTGGTGATGCTGTGTTAGGTCAGTTCAGCTGGGACAGGTAATTTCACTCTCTGGTACCTAAATGCTGAGCAGGCAAAGAAAAGCTGTGTCTGGGGACAGAAGGAATAAAGCTTTCAGTAGCAGCCCCAAGAGTAGAGCAGTTTGGGTGTCAAGGAGTGCTCCAAATGCCTTTTGGAAATTCAAAGAATGATGATAGAAGAAATCCTCAGGCTGTGGCTGGGTCACAGGAACTGCCCCTTCAGTGAACCCCCCATGATCATTTGAGACCTGCTGACTGCATGTCAAAGCACAGCCCACAGAAACCTTGGGTGGGATGGGGCCAGGGCACTCTGCTGTGAAAAGTAGTCTCTGTGGTGTAGAGGGGTAGCTGATGGGAGCAGGTCTATTCTAACCCAGAGAGAAAGCTCAGCACCACCCCCACCAGAACTGAGCTGAGCTGGGGCCAGAACAAATGTGGCATCAAGCACAAATGGCCTGGCTTGGAACTGGGTATGGCCAAAGTGTTTGTTCTTGGGGAAGAAAAGGAGGTGCAAACAGAACCCAGCAGCAAGATTGTTCTTTGAATTAGAGCTGGTAGAGTGCCCACCATCCTCACTGAAGTGGGAACAAGAAAGGGATGCAGTTTGGCTCCCCTAACAGGCTTTAGGCTCCCCAACCACTACAGGTCACTTACTGTCTGACAGCAAGTCCAGTGAAAATGGAGCTCTTTAAACCCTTTATAAGACACTTCTGATTTAAGAGACAAACCTGTCAGGGCTTCAGGTCACAAGAAGTTAAAGTGCCACTTGGATGTGAAGCCAAGTCCAGACTCCAGAGCCTGTCACTTCTCTGTGAGTTGTGCAGGGCCTGGCACCAGCTGAGCCTGGCACTCAATCCTCACTCCAGCTAGCACAGTGCTGTAGAAGGTAACTCAGCCTCCCTCTCCAGGAGCCAGGCAGTGAGAGTTTGGCTGTACCACAGAGTCACACAGGGCATTTTGCACCACTGATGGGAGCCTGCAGATCCACTCTTGACAGCATCCCCTGCACGTGAGCAGACAAGCAGCAGGTCCGTGGGATCAGGTTGGTGCAGGTCACTGCTAAGCAAGCACTGGCTGAAGGCTCAGGTTCATTTTGTGTTCCATTGCAATTGGAGAGTTCCATGCTCACCACATGCCCTCGAGGGCTCAGAGTCATTTACTTGTGCCCACAGAACCCTGCCCATGGAAGCTCCTGGGCTTTAAGGCCATTTATCAGCAGGGGTTTGGGTGAATTTTAGGGGAAAACCAAAAAAGGCAGCAGAAAATAAATTCTACTGGCTGCTCCAATTCAGGGCAGCACAGTGCTGGCACTCAGCAAAGAGCTCCTCAACTACCTCAGGTTAGGATTTAACTCTGGGGATTGTACCTGTGGTTATGTAATCCTGGAGTGCTTTGGGTTGGAAGGGACCTGTCAAGGTCAACCAGTCCAACCCCCCTGCAATCAGCAGGGACATCTGTACCTAGAACAGGTTGCTCAGAGCCTGAAATAACCTGACCTGCAATGGCACCCCAGGACCCCACTGGCTGCCTTGGCCATGAGGCCACAACTTGCTGTCCTCCAGCACTCCTAGGCCCTTCTCCACAGAGCTGCTCTCCAGCAGGTCCCTTCTCACCTGCCCTGCTGCAGAGGCTTCTTCGTCCCCAGGGGCCAGGGCCTGCACTTGCCCTTGTTGAACTTCATGAAATTCCCTCTGCCTCCTTCCTTGTCTTCTTTCTATCTCCTTTTCTTTTTTTATTTTTTTTTGATCCTAGTGCTATCTAAATATACAAAAAAATCCTAAAAAATATTCTACAATATTCCTATTCCTAAAATCCTACAAGTGTCTTATTACAAACTCTTAGCCTTAGCTTTACTATCTTAGCAACTTAAAAATCTAGCAACGAAAGGAAATTAAACCATTAACTCGGTACTGAGGGAAAAAAAACAAAATAAAAAAGATATTACATGCATGGAGCTCCTTTGAAAATGCTCTGGTACCAGAAAAGGAAATCTTAAATCACAGCTTATACACTTATAAACAACTCTTACTATGTTCAGCTACCAAGTACCTAACATAATTACTTACTCTACTTCTACTTAGTTAAGTCCTATCACAATTACCCTACCAAAACCATTCTAAAACTTATCCTATTATAATTAATATCCTATCCAGCAAGCTCTCAATTTCCAAAATCCGCTGGCAATCAAAGCCAGATTACAAATTCAGCCTGTTTCTTTAAGAGTGGAACACTCCTGTCTGCAGCAGCTGGAGGCTGCTCTGCAGACGGGGGAGGGTGGTAATGCTGGGGTATGGGGGGGGCGCCGCCTGTGTGGGCCGGCCGCTCTCCCAGCACCCATCCCATATGGTTCCCGTTGTTGTCCTTCTTGCCCCTGCATTTTCTTCTCTGCTGCTCGTCCCTCTGTCTCTTTGGTGGTCTTTTTCTTTTTTCCTGTGTCACTGTTGGTGGAGGCATGGGAGAGGGGTTGCATTGTCAGATGCTTAGCAGAGTCCTGTAGGCGGGTCATCAGTGGTGCTCAGCGAATCAGGCGGAGCGCAGGGCTGTCAGTAGCGGCGCTCAGCGAATCAGGCGGAACGCAGGGCTGTCAGTAGCGGCGCTCAGCGAATCAGGCGGAACGCAGGGCTGTCAGTAGCGGCGCTCAGCGAATCAGGCGGAACGCAGGGCTGTCAGTAGCGGCGCTCAGCGAATCAGGCGGAACGCAGGGCTGTCAGTAGCGGCGCTCAGCGAATCAGGCGGAACGCAGGGCTGTCAGTAGCGGCGCTCAGCGAATCAGGCGGAACGCAGGGCTGTCAGTAGCGGCGCTCAGCGAATCAGGCGGAACGCAGGGCTGTCAGTAGCGGCGCTCAGCGAATCAGGCGGAACGCAGGGCTGTCAGTAGCGGCGCTCAGCGAATCAGGCGGAACGCAGGGCTGCAGTAGGGCTGAGAAACCTTTTTAAACTGAGAAAACTTTGGCTGCTTTTGCCGGTGAGTGCTCATGGCGGCTGCCGTTAGCAGGCGGTCGGGGCGCTCCCCGGTCATGTGCGGTCGACTCCTTATGCGTCTTAAACGCTGGGTTGCGGAGCTTCAGCGGTCGGCAGAGGTGGAGAGGGTTCTGTCGGTGCCGAAATCTCCTCAAAGGACAGCGTAGTGTTACCAGGGGGTGACGGAGCTGGCGTTCCTGATCGTGCCGCAGCTGCTGCGGCTGGTTTCAGCTGGTCGAAAATCGAACTCGGTGGGGGGGTCCTGTGAGTCGGTAGCGTTATGCAGATCTGTCCCATGGACACGCCATGCTTCCAGAGCGGACAGTTCCCCTGGTTTCTTAAAATCGTTCAGCGTTTTACCAAAGTCCAGCAATGTGGACACTTCTGAGGGTTTTCTGCAGGCCCCCCGCTTTTCTAAAAAGCGATTAGTAAGTGAATGCGCTGCCTCCTGTTCAGCGTTCTGGAACAAAGCGACGAGTCCACGTCGAACGCCTTCGTCCTGCGTCCCACCGCAAATCGGCCAAAGCAGCCCCGCAGTGCAGCAAAATCCCCAGGTAGGCTTAGCTCGAAGCCCCCTGGCACAGCGCTTTCCATCCAGCGAGACCGCGTCCTGCCGCACTTCGCTGTTACTCCTGTCTCCTGAGCCCCTGTTCAGGCGCCGCTTGCCGGGAAGTTTGGCTCACGAGGGATCGGTCCGGCAATACCGACAGGGTTCAGGCCCCAGGGAGGAGGGGAGCAAGAAACAGCAACACTCAATATGAGTTGATAGAATAGACTCCAACGTTTATTTGCAGCACAGGACAATTTATACCATCTGGCAGGCAACTGCCAGCGTGGTTCTGTGGGATTGGCTTAGAGTTATATGCAAGGTACAGATAGGTCACTCTGTATCAAAACTCCCTGGTGTCCACCCCTGCAGGATGGCAAGCTCAGCCCCCTGCAGCTGTGTGTGGGGTGTTCATTGTTTACAGCTTGGTTTGCTCAGCCCAAGACAGCCCAAGGACAGTTCCCAGCATGAGCTCTCATGTTTACCAGCTCATGCTCCGCTAGGGAGACAATTTTCCCACAAAGAGTCATCACCTCTGAGTTCCTGTGGCGTGAATTAAGCCCCCTCATCTTGTTTCCTCTTCCTGCTTCTGCTCTCTGCAGCTCAGAACTACCCTTTCAAAGGTGGTTCTTTGTCAGAATGGTCCAAACTGGATTGAAAAACCCCAAACAGTTCTACAAGTCTTGGTGACTCTTATGGTTTATGATTGACCTGTCCATGACCAGTCAAGGTCTGCTGAGCTGTACTTAATTGCTCCATCATCTTCTCCCCATCCCACCTAAATGGTCTCACTTTCCAATTTTCTCAGATCCAGGTTTGTGTGCTGAGGTCATAGAATCACAGAATCAAGCAGGTTGGAAGAGACCTCCAAGCTCGTCCAGCCCAACCTAGCACCCAGCCCTAGCCAATCAACCAGACCATGGCACTGAGTGCCCCCATCCAGGCTTGGCCTCAATGCCTCCAGGCAGGGCGACTCCACCACCTCCCTGGGCAGCCCATTCCAATGCCAATCACTCTCTCTGCCAACAACTTCCTCCTAACATCCAGCCTAGACCTCCCCTGGCACAACTTGAGATTCTGTCCTCTTGTTCTGTTGCTGCTTGCCTGGGAGCAGAGCCCAACCCCACCTGGCTACAACCTCCCTTCAGGTAGTCGTATACAGCAATGAGCTCTGCCCTGAGCTGTCTCTTCTGCAGGCTGCACACCCCCAGCTCCCTCAGCCTCTCCCTGAACTTGTGTGGCAGTTCCAGTTTGGAATGGATTTGTTGCATTTCCTACAAATTCATCTATATCCCATCTTCAGCTCCTAGAACAACTGGAAGTTCATCTTCCCAATTTTCCAAGTTTTCTTCACCTATTGGTAGTGGGCAAAGTTGGGATTTGCAAGGTGGAGATTTTGGAAGCAGCCAAAGTTAATGTGTGATCAGAGGTGCAGAGTCTAGTTGGAGGCTTTGTATCATGTGGTGTTCTCCAAGGCTCAGTACTGGGTCCAGTCTTGTTCAGCATGTTTATCAATGACCTGGAAGGCAGCTCTGTGAAGAAGGACTTGGAAGTGCTGGTGGACAAGTTGCCCATGAGCCAGCAAAGTACCCTCATGGCCAAGGCAGCCAAAGGTCTCCTAGGGTGCATTCAGAAGAATATGGCCAGCAGGTCAAGGTAGGTTCTTATCCCCCTCCACTCTGCCCCAGTGAAGTCACATCTGGAGTACCAAATCGAGTTATGGACTCCCCACTTCAAGAGAGACAAGAAACTGCTGGAGAGAGTCCAGGGGAGGCTGCAGAGCTGTTGAGGGGCCTGGAACAGCTCTGTGAGAAGCAAAGGCTGAGAGTCTGCAGAAGAGCAGCCCCAGAAGGCAGCTGAGCAATGCTCAGCAACAGCCAAAGGAGCTATGGGAGGCAAGAGGCTGGGGCCAGACTCTCGTCAGTGGTGCCCAGTACCAGGACAAGGGTCAGTGGGCACAAACTGGCACCCAGGAGGACGCATCTGAGCAGAGGAGAAAGTTGTTCGGTGTGAGGATGCTGGAGAAGGCTTCCCAGAGATGTTGTGGAGTCTCCTGTGCAGGGCTTCCAACTGCCCCTGGCCTCCATGACTGTGGGCAAGGTGCTGTGGATGCCCCTGCTGGTGCAGGGGGTGTGGACTGGATGATTCCCAGAGGTTCCTTCCCACACCAGGGCTCTCGGCAGCACTTGCTGCCTTCCCACTGAGAGCATTCCCTGTGGGCTCTGTGTGTTCTGCTTGGTGGTACGAGAGGGGATGGCTGTGTGCAGGGATGGCTGCCCGGCTTCAGAGGCTTCCTTACCCCACATCAGCTGTCTGGAGTGAGTGAAATCGATGTTTTGGTTCCGTTTGTGTTGTCAGGGCATGTGGATAACCTGCATTCAGGTCAGTCCTTTTATAGCTTGCATCTCCTGCGGTCAGTGTGTCGGGGCAGTGCTGAACCTTGCTGGCCTTCTTTGCCTGTGTCTGACGCCTGCTTCTAGCTGCCTGCATCTGAGGAATCTGCTTTTATGGACCCTGCTAGAAGTAGCCAACTCACATCTTGCTAAACCATAATCAGCATGGGAAAAGAGCTTGGAGTCTCCAGCACCAGCAGAAGGGGAGTTGTAGGGGAATGGAGGAGTTCAGGAGCAGATGCTTGAGCTGTCCTCTAGGGTAGATCCTTCACCAGCTCTGAGCAGTCCCAGGGTGAAATGCACCCATTTGTATCTTAGTTTATGCATTGTTCCTTTTTTCTTCCTCATAGCTCTGGATTTTGGGGAACATGGTGCTGAGGTGTGGTGTGTAGGACCCATAGGTGCCAGTGGAGGGACTCACACAACTTCTATAAGCTGTTGAGAATCAGCAGCTGAGGAATCACAGCAACGTTCTGGCTCACAAAGCCCCTCAGGATCACCAAGCCCAGCCAATGTCCCCACTCTGCAAAGCTCATCCTTAAACCATAGCCCTGAGCACCACATCCAATGACTTTTAAACACAGCCAGGGTTGGTGACTCCAGCACCTCCCTGGGCAGCTCATTCCAGTGCCTGATCACTCTTTCCCTCATGTCCAGTCTAAACTTGCCCAGTCTCAGCTTGAGGCCATTCCCCCTTATTCTGTCACTGTTCACCTTTGAGCAGAGCCCAGCAGCAGCCTCTCCACAGCCTCCTTGCAGGTAGCTGCAGACAGCCATGAGGTCTGCCCTCAGCCTCCTCTGTTCCACACTACCCATCCCCAGCTCCTTCAGTCTCTCCTCATCAGATTTGTTCTCCAGGCTCTTCCTTGCCCTCCTCTGCACTGGCTCCAGCACCTCTGCATTCCTCTTGTACTGAGTGCCCAAAACTGAACACAAGTCCCTAGGTGTGGCCTCGCCAGAGCAGAGTCCAAGGGCACAATCCCCTCGCTGCTCCTGCTGGGCACAGCATTTCTGATGCCAGCCAGGATGCCTTTGGCTTTCTGTGCCACCTGAGCACACTGCTGGCTCACATTCAGCTCCTGTCTATTACAACCCCCAGGTCCCTTTGGGCAGGCAGTTTCCAGCCACACTGCCCCAAGCCTGTAGTGCTGCTTGGGTTTGTTGTGGCCCAAGTGCAGGACCTGGCATTGTTGAAGCTCCTCCCATTGCCACTGGCCATGGATCCAACCTGGCCAAGTCCTCTGCAGAGCTTCCCTACCCTCTTGGTGATCAACACTGCCACCCAACTTGGTGCCATCTGTGAGCTCACTGCTGGCACACTCTGTGTCTGCATCAAGGGCACCAATAAGGATGTCAAACAACTGCCAGGCTGGCACTGGTGGTGCTGCCTGCAAGCAGCTATAGTTTCAAACTGCAGGTGCTCTGCTCCTTAGCTGTGCCTCCTCCAGCCACCTTATCTGCACCTAGCTGGATGCAACTCATGTAGGTGAGACATATTTGAGAACAAGAGCCTTCTGCTGAGAGCTGATAGCAGCTGTGTGGGCATGGCATGGAGGAGCTGCAGATATCTGAAGTGCACTGCATGACCCTGACTGGAGTGTGACAGCAGAGCAGTCATAAGCAAGTCCTCAAATGAGGTCAGACTTGCCACACTGCCTCAAGTGTTGTGATGGTTTGGGTGTTCCCTGCCCCACCAAACTTTGGAAATCACCCAGACTAGACTCAGCCGGCTCTGGAAATTGAATGAAGCTTTTATTTACAGCTAACACAATGTACAAGCAGATATTTACAGTCTATACAGTTATAGACAGAAATAGACAAGGGAAAAGGTAATACAGAAACACAACTCCCCTCCCAGAAACCTGAGTCCCCAGGAGGGGCTCCTTCACCTTCCCCCTACCCTTCTCAACCTTGCCCCAGTCCCAGGGAAGAATGGAGGTTCGGCCAGGGGGTTAGGAAGCAAAGTGGATTAGAAGAGAAAATGGTAGAGAGGGGTGAGGTTAGAGATGCAGCTCAGACTCCCCCAGCAGAAGTGCCGAGTGTGTTATCTATGTTTTGCTTTTTGTTTTTATACATGTCAGCAAGCCTATGAGGGAAGTAGACATCACCATTGCTTTCCTTCCACAGCCTGTAATCTAATTCTTTTCACCAAAACATTCTAGCTAGCTTCAAACTAGCACAGGTGTGTTCAGAACTGCAGAGTAACAGAATCAAATGCTGAACCACAGAACTGGGGTGAATAACACGAATTAAGGTTTATTTAATCCCATGGTTTTCTTTTTGGCTCTGAGAGTTGGGACTGCTGAGCCTGGAGGCTTTGAGGTCTCTTTCAACCCAACCCATTCCATTGTTCTCATGGCTCCTTATGTGACAATTGGGATGCTGTAAAGTCAGAGTCACTGCCTCATCCTGCAGACCTGCTCCGCTCTGGTGCTGCCCCACATGGAGTGCTCTGCCTGCAGCCAGAGCTGCTGGAGCCCTCCAGGCAGCTTTTGAGGGAGAGTTTGTTTTTCTTTCTCTTTTGGTCTTTTTTTGAGAGAGCAGCGTTTGTGCACACAGCCTTCAGGTTTGAATGGAGGATGCAGTCCAAAAGCTGCATTTTGGTAACCAGGCCTCAGCCTGGAGTCTTTGGGCAGATGTTAAACTCCTTCCTGCAGTGTCTTGAGGCAGCAGCCCTGCCTTTGGGAGAGTCATCAAAGTGTTTCCACTGCCTCAAACATCAGTGTGGGTGAGTGAGCGATTCCTCCCCCGGGGTTGGGGCTGTCCTGTGCCTTTCAGTGCCCTGATTCCTCTGCCTCCACTGGATCCTTGCAGAAGTTCTGCACTTTGCCCACCCTGCAGCATGTTCTCAGAAATGGGTGACAGGGGCACACTGGCACCTGCCTGCAGCTTCTCTTGCTTTGGTGCCAGGTGGAAGCAGTTTCCAGAGCAGAGATGTTGATGGAGACCCGAGCAGCCTGATCTAGTTGCAGGGATGGGCTAAATGACCTCTAAAGGTCCCCTCAACCCAGTGCATTCTATGCTTCTGTGACACTGCGTACGGGATCGGCCTTCACCAGTCCACAGGCTGCATCTCCAGCCGCAGCACAGGTGCTGGGGCTGTCCAGGTGATCTTAGTGACAGCTAAGAGCTGCCTGGCAATTCAGAGAGGGCAATTTAGCTATCAGCAAGAGATGTCTTCAGCACTGCTTTTTAAAAGCCTTTCTTTACAGTGGCTGTACCCAGGATTTGAGCCTGACAGAGGGAAGGTAACATCAGCACAGAGCTCCAGCTGAGGGCTAGAAGCTGTTTTTAGTGATGGAATAGAATCATAGAGTCACAGAATGGTTTGGGTTGGAAAAGCCCTCTGAGATCATCCAGTCCAACCAGCAACCCAACCCCACCATGGCCATCAAACCACATCTCCAGATGCCATGGCCTGATGGTTCTGGAACACCTCCAGGCATGGGGACTACACAACCTCCCTGGGCAGCCTGTGCCACTGCCTGATAAATCTCCATTGCTTTACCTTAATTGAACTGAGTGGTACTTAAGGAATCTCAGTTTAGAATCTGGAAGGCCTTAACATCATGAGATGTGCTTCTTCTAGAAAGCTTTTCTCTCCATAAGGTCATTTTCTGGCTTGAGCAATGTGCCCGAGTGGGGGGTGTCTGTGCCCGTGGGAGGTGTCTGTGCCCATGGCAGGATTGGAACTGGGTGATCACACAGCATCACAGAGTGTTCTGGGTTGGAAAGGACCTCAAAGGGCATCCAGTCCAGTGCCCCTGCAGGCAGCAGGGACATCTCCACTAGAGCAGGTTGCCCAGAGCCCTGTCCAGCCTCACCTTGATGATCTCCAGGGATGGGGCAGCTCTCACCTCCCTGGACAGCCTGCTCTAGTGGAGATGTCCTGGTGCAGAACTTGTTCCTCACACCCAATCTAAATCTGCTCTGCTCTGTTTTGCAGACATTGCCCCTGGTCCTGTCCCTGCAGGCCTCTGGCAACAGTCCCTCTGCTGCCTGCTTGTAGCCCCCCTCAGGTGCTGGCAGGTAGCTCTAAGGTCTCCCTGGAGTCTTCTCCAGGCTGAACACCTCCAGGCCTTTGGCAACGGTCCCTCTGCTGCCTGGCAAGCAACTCTAAGGTCTCCCTGGAGCCTTTTCTTCTCCAGGCTGCACCCCCCCAGCTCCCTGAGCCTGTCCCCACAGCAGAGCTGCTGCAGTCTCTCATCATCTCCATGGCCTCCTCTGGACCCTCTCCAGCAGGTCCAGATCTCTCCTCTGCTGGGGTCCCACAGCTGGTCCCCTGCAGCTGAGGTCTCCCCAGAGCAGAGCAGAGGGGCAGGATCCCCTCTCTCCATCTCTGCCCATGCTGCTTTGGATGCAGCCCAGGCTGCCCTTGGCCTTCTGTGCTGCCAGTGCCCACTGCTGGCTCCTGCCCAGCCTCTCCCCCACCAGCACCCCCAAGGCCTTTCCCTCAGGGCTGCTTTCTGTCACCTCCTCCCCCAGCCTGGGTTGTGAGTGAAGATTGTTCCAGCCCAGCTGCAGGACTCTGCACTTGCTGCTGTTGAACCTCAGGAGGCTCTCCTGGGCCACCTCTGCAGCCTGTCCAAGTCCCTCTGGATGCCATCCTGTGCCTCTGGCACATTGAGAGCACCACTCAGCTTGGTGCCAGCTGCACTCTGCTGGTGGTGCCTCGACCCCTCTGTCTATAGCAGTGCTCCAAACACTGACCAGCACAGGTGCCAGCACAGACCCCTGAGGGTCTGCACTTGGCACTGCTCTCCATCTGGACTTGGAGCCACTGAGCACTCCCTCTGGATGCGACCATCCGGTCAGCTCCTTATTCCCTGAGCAGTCCACCCAGCAAATGCATCTCTCTCCAGCTTGGCAGGTAAGATCATAGAGTCAAACAGGTTGGAAAAGACCTTCAGGCTCATCCAATCCAATCTATTACCCAGCCCTAGCCAATCAACCAGACCATGGCACTAAATGCCTCATCTAGTCTTTGCTTGAACACCTCGAGGGATGGCAAGTCCACCACCTCCCTGGGCAGCCCATTCCAATGCCAATCACTCTCTCTGCCAACAACTTCCTCCTAACATCCAGCCTAGACCGCCCCTGCCAGAACTTGAGACTGTGTCCCCTCATTCTGTCACTGGTTGCCTGGGAGTCTGCTCCCAGGTAGAGAGCAATTAGCTCTGCCCTGAGCCTCCTCTGCTGCAGGCTGCACACCCCCAGATCCCTCAACCTCTCCTCACAGGGCTGTGCTCCAGGCCCCTCCCCAGCCTTGCTGCTCTTCTCTGAGCACCTTCCAGCACCTCAACATCTCTCTTGAATTGAGGAGCCCACAACTGGACACAGTACTCAAGGGGTGTCCTGAGCAGTGCTGAGCACAGGGGCAGAAGAACCTCCCTTGTCACGCTGGCCACACTGCTCCTGAGCCAGGCCAGGATGTTGTGGGGAACAGTGTCAAAAGCCCTTAATGTGCCTGCCAACCTAGCTCAACCCATTCCCTGATTCTGTGATCATTTTCTCCCCTCCCTGAGCAGCTTTGCAGGGTGGAGTTTAGCCATTGCTTGGTGCTAGGTCTCTGCATCCTGCAGCCATCCCCATGAGCAGCAGCCCCAAGCTGCTCTCTCTCAGTGTCTGTGAAATGTCTCCTACCCATTACCTTACAAGGTTTGTGTGAAGGTGTCTTAGTGTTTTGTAAAGGTCTTCTTGCCCATCAGTGTGAACTTGAAAAGCTGCTCTGTAAATGAAGGGGAATTCTTCAGCCTGATGAGGTTTGAAGCCTGTGGATGTGATGAGCTTTGACATCAAACTTGTTTGTTGCTCCAGGTTTGGAATAGGTACAAGGGACAGCTCATGTTATGGAGGCTTTCATCCCCCTCACACCCTGTTTGTCACCCCTGGTCCTCTCCTCACTCCCTCCAGCCTGCTGTGTCGGGCAGTACAGCAGATACAATGAAAGGGTATTGACCTGATGGTGCTAGAGGACTTTCTGAGCCTGGCCTTTGTAGACAGAGGCAGTCTGTTTGGTGCTGCTGCTTTAACCACGCGGTGCTTTTAAGGGGCTATGACTGGCTCCTAGCACACCCTGGCCTCTGGTGCAGAGCAGAGCAGATCAGCTCTGACTCTGCTGGAAGAGGAACCATCAAGCTTGCCAGCTTTCTTGGTTCAAAGCAGCAGGGTTTGTGTCTTGATGACTGTGTTCTGTGGTGAAGTGCTTGCTAATTAATAGCAAAATGGATCTCTTACCAGATCTGAGGGGCAGGTGGAACAGACCTTTCCTGCTGACAAGGCCCTGCCCGTGCTGCGGCTTCTGCGGCCCTCCGGTTTTGTTCTTTCCCTGTGTGTCAATGGACAGTGGCTTTTGGGACAGAGAAGTGGAGGCTGTGCTTTGATGTCCTTCTGAAGGCAGGGGCTGTCAGTGCTCTGCTCTAGAAGTTGTCAGTGTTAGACAGAACTTGCCTGCTCCTAAACACCTGCAGGCTTTGGTGCTGTCCTGCTTGCAGCCTTGCTGATCTCTGGGGCAGTGGCTCTGTGAATATGAGACAGATGCTGTCAGTGCTGCTTTTTTTCTTCTTTAGGTGCTTACCACATTTCAGGCTTGCCATGGGGAGCTTGGTCTGAGCTTGATCTCCTACAGTTTACTCAAAAACATGGCCTAGCCCGAGCCAAACCCACAGCCAGGCCTGCCAAAAGTCCTGTGCTCCTTGATTAGCATCAGCTGATGCTGCTATCTAGGGGCCAGACCAGCCTCAAACCAGCACAGATGAGTCTGCTTGATCTGCTGAGAGCTGGGTTGAGGCCGCCATTGTGCTGTCCCTCAGATGGCTGTGGCAGTGTGCACAGCACTGTCACTTACCTGAGGTGTTGTGCTGCTAACAGACTGTGAGACCTGACCAGGTCCTGCCTCCAAGGGCAAGTCCTGCCTGACCAAACTGTTGGCTTTCTGTGATGGAGAGACTGCAGCAGAACTCTGGGTGTCATCTGTCCAGACTCCTGTGAAGCCTTTGGTATGGTTCCCCACAGCATCCTTCTCTCTAAGCTGCAGAGATGTAGTTGTGGGTGGCTGTGCAGTGGGTGAGGAATGGGTTGGATGGTCTCATGCCAGTGGGAGTGGTCAGTGGCTTGATGGCCAGGTGGAGACGGGTGCCAGGTGCTGTCCCTCAGGGGTCTGTATTGAGAGCAGAGAGGAAATAGACACCTATGGGAGGATGCAACTGCTGCAGAGTCCCCAGGGTCTCCTGGAGAGTCATAGAATTCTAGAACGGTTTGAGTCAGAGATCATCCAGTTCCAACCATCCCACCATGGGACACCTCACACCAGCCCAGGTTGCTCAAAGCCTCATCCAACCTGGCCTTGAACACCTCGAGGCAGGGGGCATCCATAGCCACCCTGGGCAAGCTGTGCCAGTGTCTCACCACCCTCACTGCCAACAATTTCTTCCTCATTTCCACTCTCAATCTCCCCTCTCCCAGCTGAAAGCCATTGTCCTTGTCTGTCCTGCTCCCCACCCTTTTAGAAGAGAGCATGGGAAAGGGAGGAATGAGAAGCATCCTGATGACTATTCAGCGGCTCCAGCTCACTAGATTGCACTAGTGAGCAGGGGGCTGTCAGCTGCTATTTGTAACACAAAGCAGCAGGCATTCTCCAGTCCTGTCAGGATTCTCCAGTTGAGAATTTTTAGTCTTGATCAACCAAGAAGGACACAGCCCAGAAACCAACCAGATCCTGGGCTGATACCCAGCAGTGTGGGCAGCAGAGGCAGGAAGGGGATTCTGCCCTTCTGCTGAGACCTGGAACCATGGAGCTTTTCCACACAGTGCTCTCCTGGGCCCTTCCCACCTTGGGCTCTCTCTGCCTTTCATCACCCAGTGGAGATACCTATGCACATGTGGTCAGCACTGTGTGATAGTCTGTGGAGATCCTAATCTGTGGAGGATGGGACCCTGTCTTGTATGGCTAAAATCCACCAGGGTCACAACTTGCATAAATTTAGAGAAAGTTCTACAGAAATTGGCTTTTTCTGATAAGCTTTTTGGTGGCTGAGAAGCTGGAGATGAGCTGGCACCAAGTGCTGCCAGCACAGCCCCAGTCCTGCCCTGGGCTGACCCCAGCAGCATGGGCAGCAGGGACAGGGAGGGGATTCTGCCTTTCTGCCTAGACCCCTGCCCTGCATTGCTGGGGCAGCTTTGGAGTGCTCAGCACAGCACAGACAGGGACCTGCTGCAGCAGAGCCAGAGGAGGCCACAGCAGTGCTGGCAGGGCTGGCAGGGCTCTGCTGTGAGCCCAGGCTGGCAGAGCTGGGGGTGTGCAGCCTGGAGAGCAGAAGGCTCCAGGGACACCTTCTGGTGGCCTTGCAGTGCTGGGAGGGACTCCAAGAAAGCTAGGGACAGCCTTTGGAAGACATCCTGTTGTGGCAAGCCAATGGGAGATGGTTTGAACTGAGAGAAGGAGCTTGGGAGTGGCGAGAAGGGAAAAATGTTTGGCATCGAGGGTGAGGAGAGCCTGGCCCAGGCTGCCCAGAGAGGTGGGAGCTGCCCCATGGCTGGCACCACTGCAGGTGAGGTTGGTTGTGGCTGTGAGCAGCCTGCTCTGGTTGCAAATGTCCCTGCTGAGTGCAGGGAATTTGTATTTGAACTGGATGACCTTGCAAGGTCCCTTCCCACCCAAGGCAGTCTGTGTGTCATGAAGTGTCCATTTCTTCAACCATCAACTATCACCAAGGCTCAGGTAGGGTTGGGGAAGTTGTTAAATCCCACAGCCTCGCTGCAGGTACTGATCAGAAGCTGTTTGTGTAGATCTCTGCTTTCAGTAGCCCTGGATGGGCTTCTTCAGGTGCTGAGGATTGTGATCCCCATAGGGTGGTGAGGTGGAAGGTGTTGGAGATGAGCTGGGGGAGTGAACTGAGGCTGGGCACAGCAGTGGGGAGGAACAGGACCAGCACCAGCACAGAGGGAGCATTGTCACGGCAGTAATGATGTGCTTTGGAGTGGTCACAATAGCTTCATGGCAGCATTAGTTCACTGGTAAAAAGAATAATAAAGGGGAAAATGCTGGGATTAACTGTTGGAGGGCTGGGAATGGTGCAGAGAACAACTGCAGCCAGCTTCCCTTCCTCGTGCTGCATCTCCACCTCCTTTCTCAAAACCAACACTGTGGGTCCAGAAAAGCTTCAGACAGGGATGGTCAGGAGTTCAGGGAATAACTGATTAAGCCAGAAGGTCATCAGTATGGAAAAGGGATGGTTGTGAGTGGCTTTGTAGGGGTCTGTATAGTGATGCACATTCTGGAGAGATGGAACATGGCTTACAGCTTTGTCTGCAGCTCCCTGAAAGGAGGTTGGAGCTAGCTGGGGGTTGGTCTCTTCTTGGAAGTGATAGGGTGGCAGCAAACAGCCTCAACTTGCCCCAGCACAGGTCTAGGTTGACTGTTAGAAGAAATTTCTTCACTGAGAGACTTCTGAAGCACTAGCACAGGCTCCCCACGGAAGTGGTTGAATCTTCAACCCTGGAGGTGTTCAGAAGCTGTGGAGATGGTTTTGCACCAGCCTTGGTTAGAGAGTGGCTGGGCTGGGTGACCTTAAAGGATTTCTCCAACCAAAAGGATTCTGTGATTTTACAATACTCAGTAGGAGCATGTTCTACACTTACACAGTCTCACTTCCTGAGGAGTATGCTTCTCTGGGTTCAACTCATATCCCATTCTGCCAGCAGATGTCATTTTACCTCTGATTTCTGCCGGGACAGCCCTGGTTTTTGAAGCACTTGAGTGCAGGTGTTACAAATGTCTGGAGAAGATTCAGATGTGTGAGGAAGGCTGATTCAGCCCTTACTGAAGCAGAATTTGTCTAGGAGGACGCTGGCAAGTAGCTGGAGGTGTGAAGTTGCAGCAGAGCATTGCTGCCAGCCCCTGGAAAGCAGAGTCCACATGAAGCAGTTGGAGTCATGTGGGTTTGTGAGCCAGATGTGGAAGGAGATGCTGAACTCCAGGTAGACTGCTGACAACAGGATGGTCACCTTTAACTTGTGGAAGAGAAGGCTAACTGAACATGGAGGACAAAGGTGCTGAAGAACATGAAGAAGATGATGATGATGATGATGATGACATTGAAGAGAATAACGATATCCTGGATGATGAAGAGGACACATTGGGATGACAGGGACAGAGGCAGGTATGAAGAGGAGTTGACAAAGAGGTGGTAGAAAAGCAGAACAGACTGCAGGAACAGCGTCAGGCTGTCGCTGCCGGTCTGGAACATCTCTCCTCAAGAATTGGAGGCTTCAGCTCCGGCATTCCCAGCAGCAGAGCCAACTCATAGTTCGGAGCGGAGGGGCTGAGGTTGAAGTGTGGAGGAGCCGCCACGAGGTGGAGATGGTCAGCGGTTGATGATGCCGCAGGGTCCCGAGTGCTCACCAGAAGCTTCAGCATATGCAGAGAAGGACGAGCCCCCCCTCTGCTGGCAGGATCGGGACACACGCTTTCAGTCCACTTTGCTGGAAGTGCTGATTGTTATTTTTAACTCGGATTATTAGGAGATTGCAGAAGAGCAGCTGGAGCAGGCCAGTGCCCAAGGAGTGCCCTGCAGGCCACTTCCCCGTGTTAGGAGCAGGAACACATCACTCGAGTGGGAGCTGGCTAAAGGCTGGGTGTGTAAGTGGGGACCTTGGGTGTCTCTGTGGGGAGCAGCTCACAAACCTGCTTTGTTCTTCTCACTTGGCCCTGGTGATCTCATAGGGCAGGCAGGCTGCATTTCACAGCATCATAGAAACGTTCAGGCTGGAAAAGCCCCTCAAGGTTCCCAAGGCTAAGCAATAGATAACAGTGAATAAACATTAGGTAGTCCCCAATAAGAAGTGGCAGCATGGCAGGGGGCTGGCAGGGGCTGGCCCAGCACAGCAGGAGGTAGTGAAGGGCCAGCCATAGCTAGCAGGAGCGGCCAGAGTAGATGCTCCTTTGGGCATGTTGGGGTCTGTCTTCTCAGCAGCTCATTGGCTGACTGACTGCACACCCACCGAGCACTCATCCCATAGCTGCTGCCTGCCTGATCTGCTCCAGGGCTTGGAGTCGATTAACAGAAGGGATGCTTGGTCCCAAGGGCTGTTGGCATTCAGAGGCTCTGAGCCCACCATTCGCACACTTCCCAGCTTCCTTGCCCTCCTCTGCATTCCTCTTGTAATGAGTGGCCAAAACTGAACATAAGTCCCTAGGTGTGGC
>WAAF01017096.1:7324-28038 GCA_013400475.1 Tricholaema leucomelas | reverse complement strand
GGATGACTGGAGGACTTGAGCATCCCTCTCATGAAGAGCAACTGAGAGCTCTGGGGCTGTGTAGTCCTGAGAGGAGAAGGCTGAGAGGGGATATGATCAATCTAGGGCAGGATGTCCCTGCCCCTGGCAGGGGGGTTGGAACTAGATGATCCCTTCCAACCCTGACTCATGCCATGAAATACCAGCGGGGTGGGCATTCAAGATGAAGGTGCCAGGCTCTGTGTGGTGGTGCTCAGTGATAGGATAAGGAACAACAGGTACAAGCTGGAATGCAGGAGTCTCTGTCTCAACACAAGGAGATGCTCCTTTGCCATGAGGGTGACAGGGCACTGACACAGGCTGC
Source organism: Tricholaema leucomelas (assembly GCA_013400475.1). Taxonomy (NCBI): domain Eukaryota; kingdom Metazoa; phylum Chordata; class Aves; order Piciformes; family Lybiidae; genus Tricholaema lacrymosa; species Tricholaema leucomelas. Next base: position 27,695 of record WAAF01017096.1, on the reverse strand, counting down.
TCAGACAGGTCGTGGGGTCTCCTCTGGAAACTCAACACCTGCCTGGATGTGTTCCTGTGCAGCCTGCCCTAGGTGATGCTGCTCTGGCAGGGGGGTTGGACTCAATGCTCTCTGGAGGTCCCTTCCAAACTCTAATATTGTATGAGTCTGTGATTTGAAAGACACCTCCCCAACCCCACTTTACAGCATTGCAGGCCCTCAAAAGCATTGTTCCATAATGGGAATATTTGGGAACTGTTTCTGATGNCAGAAGGCTGGAGCACCTCTCCTGTGCAGACAGGCTTACACTACTTGTACTTCTCAGAATCTCCTGACATTAGTTTGGTGACATTTCTCACTAATGAGGATTTTCACAAGACACAGTAGGCACAAGTCCCTGATTGTCCAGTTTTGGGCTCCCCAGTTCATAGATTCATAGAATCAAGATCATCCAGTCCAACCTAGCACCCAGCCCTGGCCAATCAACTAGACCATGGCACTGAGTGCCTCATCCAGGCTTTGCTTGAACACCTCCAGGGATGGCGACTCCACCACCTCCCTGGGCAGCCCATTCCAATGCCAATCACTCTCTCTGCCAACAACTTCCTCCTAATATCCAGCCTGTACTTCCCCTGGCACAACTTGAGACTGTGTCTCCTTGTCCTATTGCTGGTTGTCTGGGAGAAGAGACCAACCCCACCTGTCTACAACCTCCCTTCAGGTAGTCCTTCAGTTCAAGAAAGGCAGGGATCTACTGGAGAGAGTCCAGTGGAGAGCAATGGGGATGACTGGAGGACTTGAGCATCCCTCTCAACTGAGAGCTCTGGGGCTGTGTAGTCCTGAGAGGAGAAGGCTGAGAGGGGATATGATCAATCTAGGGCAGGGATATGATGGGTGACACCAGCTTGTGGTCAGGCCCAACTTGCTCTGCAGCCCAGCAGGAAGAGTTTGTCGTTGTGAATGTTCCTCACCGTAATTCCTCTACAAGTTCTTTGGAGCCAGGAGTTTCTAAAGCATTTAAGAGACAAGCAGACATGCTGAATTTTGAATTAAAATGGGATTTAAACTTCTGCTGCTTGAAAAATCCAGGTCTGAAGATTGCAGATGGACGCTTTTCTCTCAGCAGACTTTCTGTGTAACCAGAGCATAAATATTAGGTGTTACAGTTTGGAGTTAGAAGTGATTTCTGTTATACAGATGCTTGAATTCTTCACAGTCTTTTCACCATGCTCACTGGTGCTTCATACCAAGCAAGCATTTAATGCAGTAAGCAACCCTCTGGCCTTTTACAGAACTCTTAGGTCTAAAGGTTTTGATACATATTTATGGTGAGAACTAGTTGTGGCTGTCACACTGACACAAAAATGCCTGTGGGGAGAGACAGGTTAACCAGAGACTTACCAGGGAGAGAGAGAGGTTAACCAAAGGGGAATCAGAGACTGGTTGACCAGATACTAACCAGAGAGAGAGGTGATGCTGCCCTTCTCCTCTGCTCTGGGACCCCTGGGGTACTGTATCCAGCTCTGGGGCCCACAACACGAGGCGACATGGACCTGCTGGAGTGGGTCCAGAGGAGGGGTACAAAGATGATCAGAGGGTTGAAGCACCTCTCCTGTGAAGACAGGCTGAAAGAATTAGGGCTGTTGGGCCTGGAGAAGGCTTTGGGGAGACCTTACAGCTACACAGGTGGTTGAGGCCCCATGCCTGGAGGTGTTTAAGGCCAGGCTGGATGAGGCTGTGTCCAGGCTGCTCTAGGGTAGGGTGTCCCTCGGCATGACAGGGGAGGTTGGAACTAGATGATCCTTGAGGTCCCTTCCGACCCTGACTGATTCTATGATCCTATGATTTCAGTATGTGAAGGGGACCTACAGGAAGGCTGGGGAAAGACTGTTTAGAAGGGCCTCTAGTGACAGGATGAGGGGCAGTGGTTTGAAACTGGAACAGGGTAGATTTAGGCTGGACATCAGGAGGAAGCTCTTTATGATCAGAGTGGTAAAATACTGGAACAGGTTGCCCAGGGATGTGGTTGAGGCTCTGTTCTGGGAGCTGTTTAAGGCCAGGCTGGATGAGGGCTATTCGGTCTGGAGAAAGGAGGCTCCCAGGTGACCTTCTTGTGGCCTTCCAGGATCTGAAGGGGGCCTACAAAAAAGCTGGGGAGGGACCTTTTAGGCTCTCAGGGAGTGACAGGACTAGGGGGAATGGAGGAAAGCTGGAGGTGGGGAGAGTCAGCCTGGATGTGAGGAGGAAGTTGTTCACCATGAGAGTGGTGAGAGCCTGGAATGGGTTGCCCAAGGAGGTGGTTGAGGCCCTGTCCTTGGAGGTGTTTAAGGCCAGGCTGGATGAGGCTGAGGGCAGCCTGATGTAGGGTAGGGTGTCCCTGGGCATGTCAGGGGGATTGGAACTAGATGCTCCTTGTGGTCCCTTCCAACCCTGACTGATTCTATGATTCTATTCTATGATTCCTGGAGACACTCAAAGTCAGACTTGCAGCCTCATCCAGTTGCAGGTGTCCCCGCTGACTGCAGGAGGGTTGGACTAGACGACCTTTTAGGCTCCCTTTCAACCCAATGCAATCAGTGAGAGACAGGGAGAGGTTAACCAGAGGCTTACCAGAGAGAGAGAGAGGGGTGGGTGAATGAGGAACTAACAATGATGCTAACAGGATGTGCTAGTTTAAGCCTAGCTAGAACGTTTTGGTGAGAAGAACTAGATCATAGGCTGGGAAATGAAAACAATGATGAGGTCTACTTCGCTCACAGTCTTGCTGAGATGTGTAGAAAGGAAAAGCAAAACATTAGATAAAGTCACTTCCCTTGGCACTTCACTCTGGGCTGTGCACTTGCTCTCTTTGTCTGCTGGGGAGCTGAGGCTGCTGGCTGAACTCCACCTTGCTTCCTAACCTCACCCTCCATTTGCTTTTTGGCTGATTCACTTTTGCTTCTTGACCCTCTTGGCCGAACCTCCATTCTTCCTTGGGACTGGGGTAAGGTTGAGAGGGGTAGAGGGAAGGTGAGGGGGTGGTTGAGAGCCCCTCCTGGGGACTCAGGTTTCTGGGAGGGCTGTTGTGTTTCTGTATTACCTTTTTACCTTGTATATTTCTGTATCTAACTGTATATACTGTAAATATCTGCTTGTATATTGAGCTAAGCTGTAAATATAAGCTTCATTCAAATTTCCAGAGCCACCTGAGTGTAGTCTGGGTGATTTCTAAAGTGTGGGGGGGTGGGGGACAGCCAAACCACCACACAGGAGAAAGAGAGAGTTTAACCAGAGACTAATCAGAGACAGAGTTTAAGCAGAGACTAACGAGAAACAGCCAGACAGGTTAACCAGAGACTAACTTTTATTGTGCATCTTTCTGCAACAGAACAAATGAAACTGGAGGTATGCAGTAAGAAAACCAATATTCAAATTAGAAGGAACACCTGAAATAGTAAACTGTAGGTAACAAATGTCTCTTGTAATTAAAAAATATCGACTGTTTAAAAAACTCTCTAGGACTTTTATATTCTTTTAAAAGAAATGTGTGTTGCCACATAGAAAACAACTCACACATCCTATAGAAATAGTCACCAAACCTTTACTAGTCTATATTACACTATGAGGGAGCTGGGGGTTTGATTTTGTACAATATATGGTAAAGGTCTACCCCTAACCTGTACTTACTCTACACAGTACAATCATCATTAGAAAGTATTCATAGAATTAACTACACCAGAACAATAAAAATATCAGGGTTAATGTTTTTTTTTTTTTTTTCTCCTTCTTTCTCTTCTTTCTTTCTTTTTTGTTGTGTTTTTGTTTTGTGTTTTTGTTTTTCTTTTCTTTTTTTTTTTTTTAATCACAGTTTCTCCACAAATATTTTGTCATAGAAAATATAGCGAAGGCATGTTGGCACAGATGGGCGTGTGGTACTGCTACACCAAGTTGGGAGGGAAGGCAGATACATAAATGACAGTAAGATTAAAGAGTGTGGAAGGATAAGACAAGAATCTCGATCCTCCTGGGACTTTGTGGGGTGACATGATAGATAGCAGCTTCCTTCTGTCGCAAGCCTGCTGTCTGCATCCAGAGCTGGGAAGGGATGTGCTGACTAACACAGCATGCACGGCTTAAATGTGGGTATCTTGTTCGGCAAGGGCTTCTCTGCTACCTATTGCAGGTCCCAGAACGTTATAACTAACATCTTGCAGGTATTTAGACACTTGGATGTGTAAGAGTTTCTAATGCCTCATCAACAAATTAACTGGAATACACTGTGGGGAAAGGTTTGGATGAGGCACTTAGTGCCATGGTCTAGATGACTGGATAGGGCTGGGTGCTAGGTTGGCCTGGATGATCTTGGAGGTCTCCTCCAACCTGCTTGATTCTATGTTTCTATGATTGATATGATTCTTTTTACAGCTGGAATGGGTGAGCCAAGTGGCCATGATGGCAATTACAACCAAAGACAGCTGACAAAAGTTGTTGTAACCCATGATCTTAAGCCCAAATGTGAACAAAAAGAGATGAGCTGAGGTCTGGTAAAGCAGAGTCAAGAGTCAAGTGGCTATGATGGCAATTAGAACCAAAGGCAGGTGAAAAAAACACCATTGTAAGCCATTATTTTAAACCCAAATGTGAACAGAAAGAGATGAGCTGGGGTCTGGTAATGTAGAGTCAGGAAGCCGTGATGGGAATTAGAACCAAAGACAGCTGAGAAAAGTTGTTGTAATCCATGATCTTAAACCCAAATGTGAACAGAAAAAGATGAGCTGAGGACTGGTAATGCAGAGTCAAGAGTCAAGTGGCCATGATGGCAATTAGAACCAAAGGCAGGTGAAAAAAAATTGCTGTAAGCCATTGTTTTAAACCCAAATGTGAACACAAAGAGAGAAGCTGGAGTCTGATAATGTAGAGTCAGGAAGCCGTGATGGGAACTGGAACCAGAGATGGCCGAGAAAAGCTGTGCTTCCTTATTTTAAACCCAAATGTGAACAAAAAGAGATGAGCTGGGGTCTGGCAATGCAGAGTCAAGTGTCAAGTGTCCATGATGGCAATTAGAACCAACGACAGCTGAGAAAAGTTGTTGTAATCCAAGACTTGAAACCCAAATGTGAGCAAAAAGAGATGAGCTGGGGTCTGGTAACGCCTGTCTGTGACTACGACTCGCGTTGCTGGCCTGTGCACAGAAGCAACCAAGGGCACAAGTTTGTTTGTAAAGCAAGGTGCCAACCTGCAAAGCCATTTCCAGCGCCCAAACGGCTTTCAGGGTGAAGCAGCACATCTGGGATATGAGAGGGGAGGATTGTGAGTGGTTCCAGGACGCTGGCTACACTTTGTACACTACAAATAAAGCGAGGCTTACCAGTTAATTAATTCAGCAAGTCTTCAGGGAGAGAGATCTGTCCAGCCCAGTGATTCTGTCCTGTGACTGCTACAAACAAAGTGCTCCTATTTTTAACCCCCCCCCCCCCCAACGATTAAACATTTGAAAGGAAACCATCACAATGCTCACAAAAATACAGCGTGACACACACACTGCTGTGGACAAATTTACAGGGTACCGCTGACTCGCACGTTCTGACATGTTCTACCAAGGAGTTCTGGCAAGTGTCACCACATTAAACACAGACCAGCAAGACTGACACCAGCTGAGCAATGGAACATCTTCTAGCACAGTTCTTCTTTAAAAAGTGGGAAGTTCAACACTGAAAAGCTACTTATAGCATATCTGCACCGTGACGTTTCTATACAGCAAGTTTCTCCTCCAGAGGCCACCGCGCGACGCTGACTGCTCAGAGAAGGTCACCTCCTGCCTGTAGTGTGAGGGATGCTGTCCCAAACCCCTCAGCCTGGTGAGGTCCAGTGTGACTACACTGCTTAATTCACTCTTGGAAAATAAATGAGTTATTCTGGGGCAAGTGAGTGCCTTTCGTCCTCCTTTTAAACAACGTCAAAGTTAAAATGAATCGAGAGGAACTGGATCCTTAAGGGCCTAAAGCATATCCTAGCTGAGCGAGGTCCTGTCTATGGTGGTGCACGGTGGAGTCATGTCCTGAGATGTCCCCCACGCTGATTGTGAGAGACTGGTCACAACTGCAGGCAGAGAGGCACGTGGTAGGAACAGACTGCTTATGTGGGTGAGCTGAGCTCTGAGGGACTGTCTCAGTCCTCTAGCTGTGGTCAGGCCAGAGCTAGAGGAGTGTTCAACCCAGAGGACTCTTCCTGATCTTTGAGGAAGGGACTGGGTGCCTCCTGCAGAAGGTCAGGGAGGAGAGGAGAAGCATAAAAGAAGTGATCAGTAGCTTCTTTTGTGATTTGCACAAGGTGGTTAGGAACGCTGGGGAATATGAGATCTGCATTCAGGAGAGTCAAGGCTGATGAGGTAGCACTAAGGATGGCTGAAAGCAAAGTGAACTTTCTTTCCAAAAACCAGTTCCCTGCACCTGTCAGTGGGGAAACATTGCCTCGAGGAGAGCTGGTTCAGGCTGAGAAGGATGCCAGAACTAGCCTGAGCGACCAGACAAGAGTAAGGAGATGAAAACACCCTGACATGGGAAGGAAAGGGCATCGCTTCTTTGGCATTGCATATTTCTGGAGTGCATCAATTTGAGGGGACAATGAACTTCTGAGACTTCAACATTTAAGGTTTTCAGTGGACTGATGATTTTTTAATTTTCAAAGTAGGTATCTGATTCCACTGTCATGTGCCACTGTCAATTCTGCTCTAGCACAACTCTTTCCTTACAGCTCTTAGCCTGGACCCTGTGCTTCCTTATAACAGAAGGTTTGAGTCGTCTCTTCTTACCCACCCCCCTTCCCGAATGCAGCAGCGAGCATCTGACTGTTAAAGACCAGCACACTGCCTCATCTATTTCAAGGGATGGATATAAAACACAAATGAAAGCAAAGCCAAGAAAAGGCAATTTGAAGCCTCTAAAGCTACATAATATGGCTGCAGAATAGGAACAGACAAAGCAAAACCTATCTTCTGAAATGGCAATTTGTTTTTCTCAATCTTGTTTTAATGAAAACTGTCATGATCAACTCTAATCCCCCCAGAAATCTAGATAAATACAGTGTCTACCTGATACACAAAGCAATTTTTATCTATTAGAAGCGCCTGTTGTTGTTCTGAGGCTTTGAAGGATGCTGCTGCTGATCAGTGCTGCTGTTTTACACCTGGGAAGCTTAATTTCCTGGCAGAGTTGGCTAAAGGAAGTCCCTGAATTTTTCATCTTGTGGAGTATTTTAAGGTAGCATTTATGTTATTTTCTGTTAGGAAGTGGGAGACCACTTCTCTGTTTATTATAAGCCTGCAGACTTACATCTCCCACTCAGGGAAAGCAAAGAGTACCCAGCTGTTCTGAGTCCAGACCTGGGCTTGTTACCAATAGGCAGGTGAGAGAGTAGCTGCTGTTCCTTTCGACAGTTTTATAGGTTGTGGGGTTTTTTTTGTTTGATGACCTTTCCCTTAGAACTAGATGAAACAAACTGCAATTTCCCTTTGAGGGTGCTATGAAGGATTTGCAAATAATAGGCACTGAGAAGTCCCATACAGCAGATCTTGAAATGGATTTCTTTCTGTTAAGTGGGACAAGGTAGGGATGGAGAAGCTGAAATGTCTGCAGTATGCGTTCAAACATGCTTTGGACTCTTAAAATGACCGCAGGGTAAAGTGTGTCTGACAAACAGTCTCTCCTAAATTAAGTGGTCGCTACTGTTGTATGAGGGTTCTTCTTGCTGCCATCAATCACCAGATCCATCCTGCATACCTCTATTGAAGACCTCATCCTGTGACCCTGGGTGGTCAGTCCCTTCGTAATAGGAATTGCCGTTGTGAAGGAAAGTCCCCACGGCGCGCCCCTGGCGAGCGTGTCCCACCGCGTCACTGAACACCTTGTTGATCTGCTCTTCAGAGGGCATCCACCAGTCTGGGTTGGAGGTACAGTGCATCCTAATGAACTCTGCAGGAAAACAAGAAGGACAGAAAACAACTTGCCTGTGCAGACCTCTTACTGCCCAGCTGAAAACAAAAAGCTCATGGGAAAGAAGAAAAGGGGGCAGTGGGGAGCAGGGGAGAGGGGGACACATTACTGCTCTGCTGAAGCAGAAGTTAAGCCTGATGGGGGATGCCATGATAATGCCACTTGGACCTGCTTTGTTTCTGTACGAGTGTGCTTCTCCACATGCAGTGTTTGTTGTTACACCTCAGCTAAACTGTGTCAAGCGTGTGGGACCTGGAGAGAAAAATCCCTTCTTGTGGAGATACAAAGGGACTGACTTGTGTGCCTGACTATGGCAGAGGGTTGGAACTAGATGATCATACAATCAAGCAGGTTGGAAGAGACCTCCAAGATCATCCAGGCCAACCTAGCACCCAGCCCTGTCCAGTCAACTAGACCATGGCACTAAGTGCCTCATCCAGGCTTTTCTGGAACAGCTCCAGGGACGGTGACTCCACCACCTCCCTGGGCAGCCCATTCCAATGCCAATCACTCTCTCTGGCAACAACTTCCTCCTAACATCCAGCCTAGACCTCCCTTGGCACAACTCGAGACTTTGTCCCCTTTGTTCTGTTTGACCTTTGAGGTCCCTTCCAACCTAAACCATTCTATGATTCTGTGAAGGGAAGGCTGTGGTTCAGCGTCTGCAACACCTGGCAAAGTTAGCACGAACCCTGCTGCGTTGCATTTTGAGACCTGTTGTTGTATTTATACCTTCAGGTGAAGACTTTCCCGGATCTCTGTGACCTCCCTCTGCTGGCTGCTTCAACAGCTGCAGGCTGCCGACAGCCTGCTTGAAAACATCAGCGCCCCTATTTCAGGTTGGTGATCCTTTCTGGTTTGGGAATACTTCTTTTAAGTCCTGCTCCTTCTGTCTTCCTGAATCTGACACCTCTTTTAATTTAAGGGACTAAAATTGGCCTTTAGAAATAGCTAAACGAGATGAGAGGGCTAATTTGGGAAGCCTTGGAAGAGTTTTCAACGCCAGAGGAAATGAACTGTATGGCAGCATCATTTGGCCGTTTAAGAAGCTGCTGTTTCCACCTACAGCTATTTGTACGTGATGATTGCATTTCTTGTAACCTCTTCTTTTAGATTCTTTGACGTGCAATGTGCTAAACTTGCAGAAGGTGCTCTACCCATTCTGGAGTTGTAAACTGCTAGGCATAGCTCAAAGAGGTGCACGTGGGCTGCGAAACATCCAGACGCACTTGTAAACAGGGGGGCAGCTCCTCGGATTTATTGGATGCGCCGCAGCTCGTAGGGAAACGGAGCTGCTTCTTTATTCCCTGACATTAGGTTATTCCCTCACGCAGCACTCTGTGTCCCAGGATCTTTTTCCATTCCATTTTCTGCTGTTGACAAGCCAACGGCACCGTTAAGCGGCGTCAGGGTAACTTCATTACCGTCCCCACGTCTCCAGACTAGGGATGGCTGTGCTTTTGCAGCAGGTTCCCCTGCCTGCAAGCTATCTCATCCCTTGGACAATTAGGATGTGATTTTTTTTGCACAGCTGCTGCAGCAGTCTGCCTGTAAAAAAGTGATATCTACCTTGTCTTCAAATGTGTTTCCCTAGAAATCCACACAGGCAAGAGTAATTCCTACCTAGTTATGTTCACCTGGGGCTCCACAGCCTGGTGCTTGTCTCGGAGAAATGGTTAGCGCATAAAGTAGTAATGCTGCACTGTCAGCCTGCTTAGGCTGGTTTACAGCTGGTTCTGGACATCAGGCAGGTGCAAGAATCTTATTAAAGAGCGTTTACAGACGTTTAAACTACTCTGAGTGCAGAGTGAGAAGCACTTTTGTGCTCCCTGCCATGGTGGGGAGGCAGAATTGGACATGCTGAGAATTAGTCAGATGCTTGTTACCTTGGCTTGCAAAGAGGTAGGAGCCAGTGGCCAGCATCTGGCACCAGAAGAATCTGTCATGTCACCCACACACAGAAGCCCAAAGGGAGAGCTGGCTACTCTGCTTTCTTAACAGGTCCTTAATACTGAGTGCATTAAGTGAGGCATCCTCTTCAAGCTTCTGAAAATTAGGGAAACTGAACTTTCTCATTTCCCCAAGGAGACTTCCACAAATTCTGTATGCCCAGCACTCCAGAAAGGTGAGTGGCCATAAGCAGAAGTCCACCTACAGGTGGATTTGCTGTTAGTCTTGCTAGGAGGCAGGGGGAAGAAAGGGGAAGAAAGGGGAAGAAAAGGGTATTGACACTCTGCTGGCACAGAAATTGTTAGATGAAATTTTAAAGTCATTCAGGAAGTAGTTAATGGCATTCAGGTTCCTGGAGAACTTCTGGGACCCTGAATCTCCCTCCAGACCTCTGTGCAGCACAGTGTGCAACAGACTTGCCCTTCTATCGAGCTCTGATAAAGTTAAAGCTCTGGTAGAGTATCACATAACAGGTGAACAAGTTCCTTCACAGAAGGAAAAAAACCCATTATATAGAAGCTCTTTGCCTGATTTGGCTGCATGTAAAATCTGAGTTCATTACCTGGTTACATCAATGTACCCCAGCTACAAGTCTTATCTACTTGGCTTTGTTGGATTCTTCTACCCTAGATGCGAGGAGGCTCTGTCTGATGTATGTAACCACTTTGGACTCTGCTTGGATACCTGTAGGTGTTTTTTATCACTGACTGACCAAAATACAGCTTTTTACACTGCATTGGTTAGTAAAATACTCTTGAAGTGAGTTCAATCAAAATTTCATGTAAATGCTCACAAATATGCTATAAAGTCACCTATGACTTGAGTAAAGAAATTACAAGCATATGCATTTAGAAAATGCAGATGCTGAGACTACAAACATGCCTTTAATATGGCTTTAAAAAGTCCTTTGCATTGTAAAGCCCAGACTTTGGAACAACTTCAGGAAACCAAAGTATCAGCTGCCACAACAGACAATTCTTCTCAGTCTGGACTCTTTTTCCATACCATCCAGCATCTTCACTGTCTGACATTGTGAAATGCTTGCAAAACTCCTCCTCTTTTTCAGGCTAAACACAGGGGGAAAAGTTGTTCCCTTAAGTTCCTTCAGTCAGTGTTGCAGCAGTACTCCAAAACAGAAGTGAAATCCTTGACATCTGTATACCCTTTGTCTGCAGTTAACCTGCAGATGTTCTCGGCCCTACAAAACGCTCAAACCTATTCAGAAACTAGATTAGCTTTTAACTCCAGTGATGCTCTGTGGCCTTGAGTGCCATATGCTTACCTCACAATAGGCTATGAATAGTCTTTTGGTGAATTCTGCTGTCTGCCAGTGTCAGAAAAATGCCCTGTTAGTTTATTGTAGGAGAGTGTAATCAGGATTGCCTGATTTTCCTCCTTTGCTGTTTCCAGTGTATGAGGGTCATGTGCCCTTGCACTTGTCTCCTCTCTTGAATAAGCAGCCCTGCTTTCTCCCCCATTCAAAACCCCCACCAAACACATGTAGAATGCATACATACAGATATGTTTGTTTGTTTGTATGTATGCATACAGAACCAAAACAAAACCCCAAGAGAGGAGGGTTTCTGGCTGCATTTCACCTGCCTGTGCAACCCCTTCTAGTTCTGCAACTGCCAGCCGAACGCTTCTACAGAGCCAGAGCCAATGTGGTGAAATGAGATCACATATGGTGGACACTGAGCGAAAAGATGCAGTACCTCTGAGACATGTTACTTTTACTGGATCCAGAGGACGTCTTTCAGGACCTGTCTCTCCTGACTGCACTGACCTTTTCCTTTTTCCAAGGCCGCATGAGTACTTAAGCTCATCGGTTGTGAAAACAAATCTGATGAGATAGCGAAGGAGCCGCCGTCCGTCCTTCTTGGAAGAATTTACAGCCTCATCCCACTGTTTACTAGTGATGTAGACAGGGTAGTTGTTCAGCAACTGCTTGCTCCCCTGGAAGAACAAAAAAAGAGTGCAATATTTCCGTGGTTTATTTTACAAGGCAAATAAATAAAGATGTCAATTGCAAGGAGGGAAAAAACAAGAGCACAGCAAACAACCCTCCCCGCGCCTTTTAACCGGCTGCGGCGCTGACAGCGAAACGCGTCCTGAGCTGAACACGTAATTGCTCTGACTGAGAATGAGTAATTGTAAAATTGCAGCTCAGAGAATCATAGAATGGCTCTGGGTGGAAAAGACCTCTCAGATCATCGAGTCCAACCATCCCTTAAGATCATCGAGTCCAACCAGCAGGGCATGAGGCAATTCTGCCCTTTTACTCTGTTCTTTCACCTTGAATAGTGCGTCCGGTTCTGGCATATACAGCATAAGGACACAGAGCTCTTGGAGTGAGTCACAGAATCATAGAATCAACCAGGTTGGAAGAGACCTCCGAGATCATCCAAGAGTACACAGGAGGACCACAAAGCTGAGCTGAGGGCTGGAGTACCTCTGCAGGCTGCTGCTTGAGAGAGTCCAGTACAGAGCCACAAAAACGATCAAGGAAGTTGAACATCTTCCTTATGAGGAGAGGCTGAGGGAGCTGGGGCTTGTTAGCTTGGAGAGGAGGAGACTGAGGTGACCTCATTCATGTTTATCAGTAAGTAAGGGGTGAGTGCCAGGAGGATGGAGCCAGGCTCTCTGAGTGATGCCCAGTGACAGGACAAGGGGCAATGGGTGGAAGTTGAGGCATAGGAAGTTCTATGTGAACCTGAGGAAGAATTTTTCCCCTGTGAGGGTGACAGAGCACTGGGACAGGCTGCCCAGGGGGGTTGCAGAGTCTCCCTCTCTGGAGGTATTCAGGAACCGGCTGGATGCATTCCAGTGTGATCTGCTCTAGGTGATCCTGCTTTGGCAGGGGGGCTGGACCAGATGGTCTTTCGAGGTCCCTTCCAGCCCCTGACATTCTGTGATTCTATGATTCTATGCTACGAGGATAGGCTGAGGAAGCTGGGGTGGTTCAGCCTGGAGAAGACAAGACTCCAGGGAGTCTTTAGAGCTGCCTTGCAAAAGCTGAAGGGATCCTACAGGAAGGCTGGAGAGGAACTTTTCATAAGGGTGCCTAACAGCAGGACATGAGGGAATGGTTTTAAACTGAGGAAGAGTAGGTTTAGACTGGATCTGAGGAAGAAGCTCTTCAGTATGAGGGTAGTGAGATTCTGGAACAGACTGCCCAGAGAGGTTGTGGCTGCATCCTCCCTGAGTGTGTTCAAGGCCAGGTTGGATAAGGCCTTGAGCACCTGAGTCTAGTTGAGAGGTTGGAGTAGCTGATCTCTAAGGTCGCTTCCAACCTAAGCCATTCTATGATCTTCCTAACACCACCATGGTCATTAAACCACGTCCAGAAGTGCCATGCCTACATGTCTCCAGTTTCTAGAACTGGCATTTGGTGAGGTAGAAGGAATACATTTTGAGAGGTGGCTGTTGATAATTTCCACTGTAACGAGCAGGCTAAAAAGAGTTAAAGAGTCAGTGACTGAAGACATTATTTAAGTCTAACCTTTCTTCTTAATCTCTTAAAATGCATAAAAAGGGGCTTTGAAGAGCGTGATCAAATGGATCACTTCACTGCAGCTGACAGTTTGCTTCAGAGGTGACTCTTTTGGTCTATTTTTATACGAAATTTATTACTTCTGTAGAACACCCCTGAAACTTGACAGCAGTTCTGTTACTGTGAAAAATGTAAAGAAAATAAATAAAGGAGCTAGGAAAACTAAAAGCTTCATTATTATTAATGAATGCTGTATTAACTCAAATTATAGCTTTCCAGAAATGCCATTGTGGCAGCTAGAAAGACAGGGTTGGGTTTTTTTCTTTCCCTTTTAACCTTTGGAATTGTTGTGCTTCACTATTCCACCATTAAATGAATGTTGTGGGACTAATTACAGAGGTTCTGGTAATCGACACAACATTTATAAGCCTTTCTTTTGGCCAATTGTACCTAAGTTGTGTTTAATTCTTGTTGCCCACAAAATGCTGTTGGTCAGGATTACCCAGCTGAGGTAAGATGGTCCTGTCAATGTACATGAAATAATTGCACTGCCCTGAAAAAAAAATAAACAAGAAAACAAACCACCCCCTCCTAGAGGCCGATTTGCTGCTACAGCTACACCTCTTTATTAAAACACATCAAGCTGATGGCACAGTTATAATTTTCATAGGGCCCCCAGCTTAGGTAAGAGCTCATTGTGAACTAGAGAGACCAGGGTCTGATTCTGGACATAGGCAACCAGACAGGTGCTGCACTTGTGGGCAACCTGAAAGGCCTGGAACACAAACCCTATGAGGAGAAGCTGAGGGAGCTGGGGGTGTGCAGCCTGGAGAAGAGGAGGCTCAGGGGTGACCTCGCTGCTGTCTACAACTACCTGAAAGGAGGTTGTAGCCAGGTGGGTGCTGGTCACTTCTGCCAGGTAACCAGCAACAGAACAAGGGGACACAGTCTCAAGCTGTGCTGGGGGAGGTATAGGCTGGAACACAAACCCTTTAAGGAGAGGCTGAGGGAGCTGGGAGTGTTTAGCCTGAAGAAAAGGAGGCTCAGGGGTGACCTCATTGCTGTCTACAACTACCTGAAGGGAGGCTGTAGCCAGGAGGGGGTTGGTCTCTTCTGCCAGGCAACCAGCAACAGAACAAGGGGACACAGCCTCAAGTTGTGCTGGGGGAGATATAGGCTGGATGTTAGGAGGAAGTTCTTGCCAGAGAGAGTGATTGGCATTGGAATGGGCTGCTGGAGGTGTTCAAGAAAAGCCTGGATGAAGCACTTAGTGCCATGGTCTAGTTGATTGGACAGGGCTGGGTGCTAGGTTGGACTGGATGATCTTGGAGATCTCTTCCAACCTGCTTGATTCTATGATTCTGTGAACTGTTGCAAAGTTCTCCACCTTCATCTCTGAAAATTATTTTAAGGCCTACCCTTGCTTCCTTTCAAATATTATAGCAGCCTGAGCGACAGCTTGGGAGCATATGTTTGGGTTTTTTTTTCCTACCTAAGCTCTTCCTCAGGTCTTTAGACAATCAGTATGATTTAGGGTACCATCAGCTCCCAGGAGTTTAGCATCACTGGAAGCTAAGACGTCTGCTAGTTGCTCACCTCGGTGCAAACTGCTGGCAAAGACAGCAACAAGAAAATCCAAAACTCTGCAAAAGAAGCCAAAATATAAAGGCAGAGATGGACTTTGCCTGTCTGAGGGGACCCTGCCCTCTTCCCAAACATCTCACTTCTTCATTCTTCTTAAGTTTATAAATCAAAGCCTGTAATCCCTAAAAGAGACCTTTCATGTATAGTCCAGCTCTGTTAACACAGTATCGCAGAATGCTCTGGGTTGGAAGTGGACTTCCAAAGATCATCCATTCCCACCCCCCTCTGCAGTCAGCAGGGACATCCTCAACTAGATCAGGTTGCCCAGCATCCTACTGAGCATCACCTTGACTATTTCCAGGGATGGAGCCTCAACTACCTCCCTGGACAACCTTTTACAGTGTTCCAGCACCCTCATGGTAAAGAACCTGTTCCTAACATTCAATCTAAATCTGCTCTGCTCTGGTTTGAAGCCATTGCCCCTTGCCCTATAATTTCAAGCCTTTGCAAACAGTCTCTCTCCATCCTTCTTGTAGCCCCCTTCAGGTACTGGAAGGGAGGTCTCTTCCAGCCTGGTTGATTCTATTCTATTCTATTCTATTCTATTCTATTCTATTCTATTCTATTCTATTCTATTCTATTCTATTCCCCCAGAGCTTTCTCTTCTCCAGGCTGAACAACTCCAAATCCCTCACCTGCCTCCCTGGACAACCTGTTCCAGTGTTTCACCACCCTCACAGTAAAGAAGCTGTTCCTAACATCCAATCTAAATCTGCTTCAGGCTTGCTCATGTGTGTTAGGGATGGATGCTCATATGTGGCTTTGCTAAGTAGCAAACTATCCTAGAAGCTACCTCTGTTTAAATGCATTGCACTGATGGAAATAGGATGCAGGAAAACCCAGTATCTAGATTTCCTGAAAGCTCCCATTACTGTTAACTGAAGAGAAAGAAATGCATTTTGTGTAATCTCTTCAGCCTCAATTTTGTTTTACTTCTCTTATTGCCCTTGAAATTTAGGATACTTTCCCTCATTCTTCTCCAAAGGCATGATAGATACTGTGTTATGCTACTCTGTTAAATTGTTGGGTTTCTGCTGCAGCTACACTTTCATTCCTTCCTCAGAAAGTAAAGCACTTCTGGGCAAAAGACTCTTGGTAAATATATGATTTGGCTTGGTGTGTCCAGCAGTCATTAGACTGAAACAAACAGAAAACCTTCCAGAAATGAAATAAGCAGACCCTGAAGAAAGAGCCAAAGTACAAATGCATTCATGCCTGTATTTGTACATGATTAAGCTCATGAATAAAAGATTAGCATCTATGTGTTTAATTGAATCAAAACTGTCACATCATGACAAGCTTATTCCATGTGGGGTGTTAAAGAATAGCCTCATTTGTGTTTAAAAACTTCAAGTTGAGCAGAAAAGCATGGGGAAAAAAAAAGCAAAAGGAATGTTTGAGCTATATTTGAGTGATAACAGCTAATGATGTCTAGAACTAAATATCTATGTATGCATCAATTTGCACAGGATAAAACTGAATGGAGGAGCAAAGTGATGCACACTCTGAACTGCTACAAAGCATCTTCAAGTGGAACTATGGTAAGTTGGACTGTGTGTGGATGCATCATCTGTTTGCAAAGGGAGGTCAGGTTAGATCTAAGCCTTCCCTCTTCTGATTTTGTTGGTGTGAACAATGGGTTGTGACACACACACACACACACACACACACTACACTTGGGAATATGCACCTTTATAAGCTCTTCTTTGGTCAACTGTACCTAAGTTGTATTTAATTCTTGTTGCCCATAAACTGCTATTGTTCAGGATTGCCTAGTTAAGGTAAGATGCTCCTTTTAATGTATCTGAAATAGTTGCAGTGCCCTAAAAAAATAAACCACTCCTTTCTAGAGGCTCATTTGCTGCTACAGCTACACCTCTTTATTAAAACACATCAAGCTGAGGGCACAACTGCTACAATTTTCACATGGCCCCCAGCTTAGGTAAGAGCTTGCCATGCACCAAAGAAACCAGGGTCTGATGCTGAACAGAGGCACTTGGAAACACACACAGCAAGCACTTCCAACACAGACTAAACTAGGAAAGCCTCAACAAAACCACTGCCTCATTTGAGGCATTTTTTACAAGCCTCAACAGAAACACACTGGAGCAAAATTACCATGAGTTACACTAGAGCTGACAGATAAATCCATACATCCACCTTCTAGAGAAGGGCAGAACTTCAAATTTCATGTTGTTTTTTTTTTCACTGCAGCACTTTTACACACAATTATAATGATCCCCAAACTCCATATCAAGTGTAAAATTGTCAGCATCCAACATTTTGTTGGGAATGCTTTCTGAAAAGCAAAAGCGCTCCAAAGACTTGCAGAAGTCTATATAAAAGACTTGCAGAAGTCTATACAAAAGACTTGCAGAAGTCTATATAAAAGACTTGCAGGTCTGCATCAAAGACTTGCAGAAGTCTATATAAAGGACTTGTAGAAGTCTGTATAATAAAGGAGTTGCAGAAGTCTGTATTGTGGTGTGCAAAATGGAGGAAATGTGTATTTTACTGTTAATCATCTCAGGGCTGCATTAGAGCTATACTAACGGTGCCTGTGTCCATAGAGACAACAGGTTGGTACCCCCATACACAGGCTGCAGCCCCTCTGGTGACCATCAATCACCCAATGAGTTTTCTCCCAGCCTTAATTCTACCCACAGAAGTGATGTTTCTGAGGGAAGGTGAGAGAAAATTTACCCAAAGCAAGGCAAGTGCAGCTGGTGCCAGCTGGAGGGAGTTCTGCGCTGCTCAGAAAAGTCCCCCTAGATTACACTACTGATGAATTCTCCTCCCTTTGGGGGGGTTACTGTACCTGACAGTTTAATATTAGATTTCACATATTTTTGCTACTAAATAGGTTCTTCCTGTACCAACTGGTGCATTTGCCTCCATGTTTGCCATGGATTGTCAGACATAAAGAGATGTAGCTGGTCTTCACTTCACCTCAGTCGGATGGTCTGTTGGCTGTGGTACCATCAGCTGGTTGTGATGCTGAAGCACAGTCTTCAAATAATCTAAAACAGTCTGGCAGGGCACTGCATGAAACAAATTGCAATTACTGTGTATTAGCTATCTAGCACAAAACAGAACAACAGCATTAAAGCAAGCAGTCTTCTTGGGGATCTCTTTCTGCACGGCTGAGATTCACTGCGAGCGGGAAACGCTTCTCATTTTGATCTGTGCAGACATCTCGTTCAATAAATATATGACTGATGTCGTATTCCCTGTGCTGAGATCTCTGACATTGCTTTCATTTGCTGCCCACTGGCTTCCAGCGTGGGTTTTTCTTTCCACCCTCCCCCCCAGCCTCTCCTAGTTTGAAACTGTAATTATTCCAACTACAAATTACATCAGCAGTAACGGTAGTGAGGAAAAAAAAAATACATCTGTAAATAATGTAAACAACCCAAACCATACAAAGGAGAAAACATTTCTTGGACTTAAATCATGCCCTGATTACCATGTAAATATGCTTAAATGTTTTTGAAACTGCAGTCTGATTAACTATACTGAGCAGATTTAATGATTCATACCCTTTAATTTCTTTTACCTCCCTCCTCTCAGATTTGTTACAAAACTAGGTGTTAAGCAAATTGCTTTATTCCTCTTTCCTTTACCCCATCCCCCGCCCCCCTTTCCATTCCCATCACTCTCATGCATTTCAGCAGTGGTATCAACATCCTATTCCCTTCTGCTGAGGTGATAGGTTAATTAGGGATGATTCAATTATGGGTCTCTCTTAAGCAGATGCTACCACATCCCTGATTAACTCTGGAGTATTTTTGAGATACGCTGCTTTTCTCTTGAGCCTGAAACACTGCAGGAGAATTAAACAGATACTAACCCAACGTTACCACTGAATTCATGCAAGGCTAAGCACCGTTTTTCAGGCTCCTTGTCCACTCTCACATTTTGTACGGGTTGTATCTCGCAAGATAGTCAGAGATAATCTCAGTTTCAGCTAAAAATCCATAAAGAATATTTCAGTGTTCTTTCTTTTTGATTATTTCTTGGCATTCAGCCTTTACACCTGGAAAAAACAGGGTGTTTGGGGCTTTGTCTTAAGCTGGCAATCTGAAATCACTGAGAATGTCTCAAGGTAGGATTTACAGGTGTTTTACACTCCTTCCTGGACAGGCTGTGCAGCACCAGTGCCCCTTGGCTAGGCAGACAGGGTGCAAAACACCTTTAGTAAAGAGTTTGCTAGGCACAGAGTAAAGGCTAAGTGGTGTTATATCCAGCAGCCTGCATACAGAAGTCATGCAAAGTGCCCGATATGAATAATAAATCCCTCTGCCATTTCACCCCACTCTGACTTCTCCCTCAAAGGGAAAAAAAAAGAGCCACTTCAGAGCTGGTTAATTTGATCACACTTTTGCCATAGCAGGTTAGGAGGTTGTAATTATAACAAACACAAATTAGGTCAGCAGTAAGGATAATAATAATACTACTCAATACTAAAAGCTGTAAATAATGTGAACAACCCAAACCATACAAAGAAGAAAACATTTCTTGGACTCATTACCATGTAAATATGGTGTTAGGCATTTCAAGTGACTTGAGTTGGGGCTCTTCAGCCTGGAGAAGAGAAGGCTTGGAGGAGACCTTAGAGTGGCTTTCCAGTATCTGAAGGGAGCCTACAGGAAGGCTGGGGAGGGACTATTGACAAGGTCTGGTAATGTCAGGACGAGGGGGAATGGGTTTAAGCTGGAGGAGGGGAGATTTAGACTGGATGTTAGGAGGAAGTTCTTTACAGTGAGGGTGGTAAGACACTGGCACAGGTTGCCCAGGGAGGTTGTGGATGCTTCCTCCCTGGAGGTGTTTAAAGCCAGGCTGGCTGAGGCCTTGAGCAGCCTGCTCTAGTGGGAGGTGTCCCTGCCTATGGCAGGGGGGTTGGAGCTGGATGATCCTTGAGGTCCCTTCCAACCTAAACCATTCTATGATTCTATGATTCTATGTACCTGGTTTATATCTCCACTGACTTCAGTGCTTACTTCTAGACCAAGGCAGTGCCTCGGTCGTGTAGCTACTACACAGTGATGCCATGTAAGCAGGTACAGTCTGGATGCCTTTTTTTTTTCCTCTGGTGAGAAAAATACTACCACTTTCAAGTGTCATCAGATGGTTTCAGAAAATATTTCACTTCTGCCAAAGTCAAGAGGGCAGTCAAGCTTAGTAGTCTCACCAACATGTTCTGCAGCCTCCCTGTAATGTGAGCTGTGTGTTTAGCATATAAAATAGAACAGAACAGAACAGAACAGAACAGAATAGAATAGAATAGAATAGAATAGAATAGAATAGAATAGAATAGAATAGAATAGAATAGAAT
>WAAF01017095.1:13394-50795 GCA_013400475.1 Tricholaema leucomelas | reverse complement strand
TCAGGTTGTGCTGGGGGAGGTCTAGGCTGGATGTTAGGAGGGAGTTCTGCACAGAGAGAGTGATTGGCATTGGAATGGGCTGCCCAGGGAGGTGGTGGAGTCACTATCCCTGGGGGTGTACAGGAAAAGACTGGATGAGGCACTTAGTGCCATGGTCTGGTTGACTGGATAGGGCTGGGTGCTAGGTTGGCCTGGATGATCTTGGAGGTCTCTTCCAACCTGGTTGATTCTATTCTATTCTATTCTATTCTATTCTAAGCTAGAAAAGGGTAAATTTAGACTGGATGTTAGGAAGAAGTTCTTCACCATGAGAGTGGTGAGATCCTGGAATAGATTGCCCAGGGAGATGGTGGAAGCCTCATCCCTGGAGGTGTTTAAGGCCAGGCTGGATGAGACTCTATATAACCTGATCTAGTGTGAGGTGTCCCTGCTCGTGTCAGAGGGATTGGAACTAGATGATCTTTGTAGTCTCCTCCAGCCCTGACTGATTCTATGATTCCATGACCTCGTGTGGTAGTTTGAGGGGTCCTAGGTCCCCCTTAAGGAAGCCCTAGGGACGCAGGTCCATCCCAGGGGGGTAGACCTGGTCATGCCAGGATGTTGTAATGTTGTTATTCTATTCCATCTTCTGGTAGCATAGCTTACAGTGCAGTGCCTGGCTGATACTCTTTCCCTTTTCCTCCCTGCCTTTTCCCCCTTCCCTTCTTTTCTCCGGGAAGAGCAGTGTCCTTTCTTGTCTTGTGGTCTGTGGGACAGGTGGCTTCTAGCTGGCAGGGAATTGTGAGCTGTGTCATGTGCCCTGCTAAGGCCTGGCAGGCCCCAGCTGGGGAGAGCAATTTCAGCCTACCCTCAGGCCTGCTGAGGGTGGAAGGGGTGGAGGATTCCAGAAGGCCAGTTTGGGCCTATTGGGTTTTGGTCCAATGGACATGGCCTAGCTTGTGACTGTACTTAAACACCTCCAGGGACGGGGCCTCAACCACCTCCCTGGGCAACCCATGCCAGGCTCTCACCACTCTCATGCTGGAGTCTCCTCCTGATGGCCAGCCTGACTCTCCCCACCTCCAGCTTTGCTCCATTCCCCACAGTCCTGTCACTCCCTGGTAGCCTAAAAATTTCCTTCCTAGCTTTTTTATAGGCCCCCTTCAGATACTGTAAGGCCACAATAAGCTCACTTTGGAGCCTCCTCTTCTCCAGACTGAACAGCCCCAACTCTTTCCTCATAGCAGAGGTGCTCTAGCCCTTGTAGATCAAAGGCTCTGTGAGCCAGAAATTACACAGTGCAGGATTTGTACTTCTTCTGCCCAGCAGAATAATGAAATAGTGCACTGGACATTCAGACAGCATCCCTCTCCAGCAGCTACTCTTTGGGTGAGCTGACTCAACTTCCAGAGGGAGGCTGGGTGGAAGCAGAGGAGGGTCACACAGATATTACAATCAGAGCATGCTGCAGTTATCAGAAGTAGGCAAACCAACAATTTTGAAACCTTTGAAATTTAATCACATAGAGGCTTCACTTCTCCATTGTTAGGTTAGTGTGTGACTGTGGACCTCAGCACAGTTTCAGTGAAGGGAAGGTTAGTTGAGTTGACTGTCAAGCTACGGAGACTATCAAACTGAGAGTATATTCTAGGGGTTTCCTGCTCAGTCAGCTTTGACTTCAACTAGTTAATCATAGAATCATAGAATGGTTTAGGTTGGAAGGGACCTCAAGGATCATCCAGCTCCAACCCCCTGCCATAGGCAGGGACACCTCCCACTAGAGCAGGTTGCTCAAGGCCTCATCCAGCCTGGCCTTAAACACCTCCAGGGAGGAAGCATCCACAACCTCCCTGGGCAACCTGTGCCAGTGTCTCACCACCCTCACTGTAAAGAACTTCCTCCTAACATCCAGTCTAAATCTCCCCTCTGCCAGCTTAAACCCATTCCCCCTCGTCCTGACATTACCAGACCTTGTCAATAGTCCCTCCCCAGCCTTCCTGTAGGCTCCCTTCAGATACTGGAAAGCCACTCTAAGGTCTCCTCGAAGCCTTCTCTTCTCCAGGCTGCAGAGCCCCAACTCTCTCAGCCTGTCCTCATAGCAGAGCTGCTGCAGCCCTCTGAGCATCTTCGTGGCTCTCCTCTGGACTCGCTCCAGCAGTTCCATGTCCTTCTTGTGTTGGGGGCTCCAGAACTGCACACAGTACTCCAGGTGGGGTCTGAGGAGAGCAGAGTAAAGGGGGAGAATCCCCTCCCTTGCCCTGCTGGCCACACTGCTCTTGCTGCAGCCCAGCACAGGGTTGCTGTCTGGGCTGCATGTGCACACTGCAGGCTCATGTTGAGCTTTTCATCAACCCAGACCCCCAGGTCCTTCTCCTCAGGGCTGCTCTCAGCCATTCCCCACCCAGCCTGGATCTGTGCCTGGGATTGCGCCGACCCAGGTGCAGAACCTTACACTTGGCCTTGTTAAATGTCATGAGGTCGGCCTGGGCCTACCTCTCCAGCCTGTCCAGGTCCCTCTGGATGGCATCCCTGCCCTCCAGCAACTCAGCTGTGCCACACAGCTTGGTGTCATCTGCAGCCTTGCTGAGGGTGCATTATGGAGACTGTCAAACTGAGAGTACATTCTAGGGGTCTCCTACTCAGTCAGCTTTGTTTGACTTCAACTAGTTAATGTCTTAGAAATTTCAGAAAGTGAAATACTGGAAGTAATATCTCACTGATTCCCAGCAGGAGCTATGAATAGCATCTCATACTGTTATTTAGATACTGCTTTAAGCATGGATCTTTTTTTTCCAGTGAGGTTTTTATACAGTTATGTTAAACAATGGACCAAATTACCACACCACTTTGTTATTCAGGTTTAGGTCTGGCTAAACTTATGACCTCTGTCTGAGCTGATTCTTTTGGGAACTCATTAGCCTGTGTGCCTGGAAATACCTTTTATAGCAGATGTGACTGATTTGTGCACCTTATCTTTTTCCACAGTTTTTGAAAGTCCCAGAAGTTAGTGATTAAACAGTTAGCAGAAAAGAGCCATGTGACTGATTTTTTCCATCACTGGTATCTATCACTTCCAAGATAAGCAGATGGAATTGCATAGATCTGTAGAAATTAGTGAACTGCAAGCTTTAGTAAGGCTTTATGCTTGAGCAGATGATTGTGCATTATGCCCTTACTGTATATTTTCCTTCATAGGGTAGGGTATCAGAGAGCACAGGGACCAAATAATACATTTATCTGCTGGCTAATTAATGTCTTCATCAATACACTGCTTGAGCTGATCATGAATGGTTTCTTGAAATGGGACTAAACACATAATACTTAAATGTTTGGATTAAAAAAATCTCTTTGAAGATCAGTTTAACACCAAAGAAATTAGGAAATCACACAATGCCTGAAGAACAAATCGAGTGATGCTGCTTTTACTCTGTTAAAATCAGGAAGATCTGGTAAACTCGGTAGAATTAACAGACTTCAGCTTAAGTAGGATGAAAAGTAAAAAGAAATATTTAAGGTTAAAAAAAAAAAAACAGAAAAGTTGTCATTAAAAGCCACCTCCAGGTTTAGAATCATAGAATCAGTCAGGGTTGGAAGAGACCACAAGGATCATCTAGTTCCAACCTCCCTGCCATGGGCAGGAACACCTCACACTAGATTAGGCTGTCTAGAGCCTCATCCAGCCTGGTCTTAAACATCTCCAGGGATGGGGCTTCCACCATCTCCCTGCACAACCTGTTCCAGGGTCTCACCACCCTCATGGTGAAGAACTTCCTAACATCCAGTCTGAATCTACCCATTTCTAGTTTTGTTCCATTCCCCCAAGCCCTATCACTACCTGACATCCTAAAAAGTCCCTCTCCATTGAAGGTAATTTCATTCCTTTGATAAATGGCATTCTGTCTAACAAACTTTAACAAGAATTGGATCAGCAAGTAGATTACCAAGTGACATAGGAGTGTAAAAATCCTATCACTACCTGATATCCTAAGAAGTCCCTCCCCAGCTTTCCTGTAGTCCCTCTTATTAAGATACTGAAAGGCCAAAGCCATGATACCACTCCCTGAATTATATATCATAGAATCATAGAATCAATCAGGTTGGAAGAGACCTCCAACATCATCCAGTCCAACCTATCACCCAGCCCTAGCCAATCAACTAGACCATGGCACTAAGTGCCTCATCCAGGCTTTTCCTGAACACCCCCAGGGACAGTGACTCCACCACCTCCCTGGGTAGCCCATTCCAGTGGCAAATCACTGTCTTGGTGAAGAACTTCCTCCTAACATCCAGCCTGTATCTCCCACGGCACAACTTGAGACTGTGTCCCCTTGTTCTGTTGCTGGTTGTCTGGGAGAAGAGACCAACCCCCACCTGGCTACAACCTCCCTTCAGGTAGTTGTAGACAGCAATGGGGTCCCTATTCTGTCAGCACTTTCAAACCCCTTCCCCTTAACCAGGAAAGTTAATGAGAAGACTACCTGTGCAATGGATACAAACCAGAACACAGAAAGCTCTACCTCAACTACAAGAATTTTTTACTGTAAGGGTGGTGAAGCACTATCAGACGCTGCCCAGAGAAGTTGTGGAGCATTCTTTCCTAGAGGGGAAAGCTGGAATTGATCTTCAGATGTCCCTTCCCATGCCTACCATTCTATAATTCTATGTATGTTCAGCCATTTCACCCTCTTTTTTAAGTAGCTGTAGATATATATGGAGAGAAAGTAAATCAGTTAAACCATATATGTAAATTGAATAGTCTAGATACACTGAACTGGATTTCCTCTGTGCCTGTCTCACTTTGTGGTTCCATCACTAAGTTCTTCACCCACCTCTCTTCCTTCCTCTCTTTCCTTCCCCATCCATCACATGCTTATGTCACCTGCAGGGTCTTGGCTTCTTTTCTAAATCCCTGCTCTAGCAGCAAAATGAGAGACAATGTCAACAGCTTTAGACTGAATTTTGTTGGCCTCATATGGTAATAATCCATCAGTGAGACTGTGAGCAGCATTTCTGGGTAAGGCAAATAGCTGCTGTCTTGAACACAGCAGAATATGCTGACAGCATGAACAAAAAAACCAAACCCAGCAAACAAAACAATACAATAAAATGTGTCCAACACACAATACATATCAGAGTTTTCAGTCCCTTAAGAGGCAAACCATCCATATTGAAGCCTCTGGAACTTTTACTTATGCATATGGCAAGGCCCTTACTGGCATTATCTCCAATTGCAAAATTAGTGCCTTTTTTTTTTGTGCAGGGAGACTTCTCACTGATTATGTTTTAGTTCTTACATATTTTATGCAACTACTACTGCAAATTAAGCAACATGTCTTACACCTGTAAGGTGTTTCCCTCTCCTCCCCTTGAGTCTCCTCTCCTTGAGTCTCCTCTCCTCGAGTCTCCTCCTCGAATCTCCTTGAGTCTCCTCTCCTTGAATCTCCTCCCCTCTGCTCAAGTCTCCTTGAGTCTCCTCTCCTCTGCTCGAGTCTCCTCTCCTCTGCTCAAGTCTCCTTGAGTCTCCTCTCCTTGAGTCTCCTCTCCTCAAATCTCCTTGAGTCTCCTCTCCTCGAATCTCCTCGAGTCTCCTCGAGTCTCCTTGAGTCTCCTCCAGTCTCCTCTCCTTGAGTCTCTTCTCCTTGAGTCTCCTGTCCTCAAGTCTCTTTGAGTCTCCTCTCCTCGAGTTTCCTCTACTTGAATCTCCCTGAGTCTCCTCTCCTCCCCTTGAGTCTCCTCTTCTTTTTGCAGTTTCCCAGGCCAACTCCTTGTGTTTGCTGAGTAGAACCATCAATAGCAGTATTTGTGCTGATGTTTACAATTCATTACAAGCTTCCTTCTAGAAGACCAAGAACTTGAGTATCTTAACTGTGCTAGTTTGAAGCTAGCTAGAATGTTTTGGTGAGAAGAATTAGNCCTTGTATATTTCTGTCTATAACTGTATATACTGTAAATATCTGCTTGTACATTGTGCCAGCTGTAAATATAAGCTTCATTCAAATTTCCAGAGCTGGCTGAGTCTAGTCTGGGTGATTTCTAAAGTGTGTGGGGTGGGGAACACCCAAACCATCACAGTATTTGTGCTGATGTTTACAATTCATTACAAGTTTCCTTCTAGAAGATCAAGAACTTGAGTATCTTAATGCTCACAGGCACTGATTTGAACCAGATAGCTGTGAGTAGAGCACAGTGCTTTTCCATCTTGTAGAGACAAATAGAAATCCTAGGGTGTTGTTTTTATTTTCTATTCTACTTTCTCTCAAAGCCTGTAAGTGGAAATAAAAAGTACTGAGTTCCATGTACAAACTGTCTTTATGAAAAAGTCATCTCATAGAATCATAAAATGAATCATAGAATGGTTTAGGTTGGAAGGGACCTCAAGGATCATCCAGCTCCAACCCCCTGCCATAGGCAGGGACACCTCCCACTAGAGCAGGCTGCTCAAGGCCTCATCCAGCCTGGCCTTAAACACCTCCAGGGAGGAAGCATCCACAACCTCCCTGGGCAACCTGTGCCAGTGTCTCACCACCCTCACTGTAAAGAACTTCCTCCTAACATCCAGTCTAAATCTCCCCTCTTCCAGCTTAAACCCATTCCCCCTTGTCCTGACATTACCAGACCTTGTCAATAGTCCCTCCCCAGCCTTCCTGTAGGCTCCCTTCAGATACTGGAAAGCCACTCTAAGGTCTCCTCGAAGCCTTCTCTTCTCCAGGCTGCAGAGCCCCAACTCTCTCAGCCTGTCCTCATAGCAGAGCTGCTGCAGCCCTCTGAGCATCTTCGTGGCTCTCCTCTGGACTGGCTCCAGCAGTTCCATGTCCTTCTTGTGTTGGGGGCTCCAGAACTGCACACAGTACTCCAGGTGGGGTCTGAGGAGAGCAGAGTAAAGGGGGAGAATCCCCTCCCTTGCCCTGCTGGCCACACTGCTCTTGATGCAGCCCAGCACAGGGTTGCTGTCTGGGCTGCATGTGCACACTGCTGGCTCATCTGAGCAAAAGAAGGAAATGACTTGGCCTACAGCCTCAGTGCCTGCAATAAATTCTGAATGATCATTACAAATTTACTCTTGCAGGTAATTTAGGATGTTCAAAACAAAGAATGGCACTCACAGTCCTGACAATAATGCAAGTACTAATTGAAAGGCCATGTGCAATTACCTAACTTCGTGCCATGGTCTAGTTGACTGGATAGGGCTGGGTGATGGGTTGTACTAGATGGTCTTGGAAGTCTCTTCCAACCTGGTTGATTCTATTCTATTCTATTCTAATTGGATCAGAAGTAGAGAGGGCTCGGAATTTTATTCTGCAAGGATCTCTCAGCAGAGGACAACTTTTCAATTTGAAATTTTATTTGAGGACAAATTATTCTATCACATAATCAATCCTTCAGAAAGCAACCAGGAAGCTGAAAATTACTGGTTCTGAAATGTGTTTTCTACAACATCCTTTCCATCAGACAAAAGAATAAATAAATTAAAGATGCCTGAATTCTGATCCTTATGTGGGGTTCATCTTGTAATATGGAACTGGGAAGAAATAGAAACATGTCATTACCTGCAAAAGTTTATGGTTAGCATTTTCACTTTGTCAGCAGAGAAGTGTGAAAATGTTGTCTACATTTTCAGATTGGGCATGAGGAGGAAGTTCTCCAGCATGAGAGTGGTGAGAGCCTGGAATGGGTTGCCCAGGGAGGTGATTGAAGCCCCATCCCTGGAGGTGTTTAAGGCCAGGCTGGATGAGGCTTTGGCCAGCCTGATCTAGGGTAGGGTGTCCTTGTCCATGGCAGGGGATTTGGAATTAGATTATCTTTGTGGTCCCTTCCAACCCTGACTGATTCTGTGATTCTATGCTTCTACATATTGCTACCATTCTTCAAACATCTTAAAGAGTCACGGAATCCCAGATTGGTAGGGATTGGAAGTGACCTCTGGGGATTATCTAGTCCAACCCCCTTGCTAATCAAGGAAAACTAAATACATCTAGATCAGGTTTGAGTATCTTCTTCTCTTAGTTTCTGTTTTGTTTGTTGGTTTGGTTTGGGTTTGTTTGTTTGAGGGGTTTTGTTAGCTTGGTTTTATTTTTCTCTAACTTGCCCTTATGACTCTACATGTGGTGACACAAAAAAAATAAAAAGAAAATCACATCTAGGTAATGATTTACTCAGAGTTTGCATTTCTGTTTCTTTCTAAGACAAGTTACTTTAATGTAGAAAAAGTGGATTTTTTTTCCTGCCTATGTCTCGAGGCAAATCAGTGTTCTGAGAAAGAGATGGTTTTGATCTAACAAAATAGAACTGTTTTTCCACAGGAGTGAGGATGAGTATCTCAGTAACTGTGAAGGAATAACATTAGAGCAAAGGGCAAGATCTCATCATTTTAACTCCTTGGGGAGTATCAAGACTCACTTACATGAGCTTTATGGACAGGCTCTGTGGCAAATGTTGGACTAAAACAAGAGGGAAAATATTTTTCTTCCATGAAAAGGTCAGGACATTTAGCATAGGAGAAATAAAAGATGCATTCTACTTCTCAGAGAAGCACAATTATTTTTAGGTGTGATATGTCAGGTATAGATCATCTTTTCTCACTCTGATTATTACAGTGTACTAGAAATGTGCAAGACAGTTCCACGGTTCTCCTGGTTACTGACAAGTTTCATTTCTTTATTTGACTTTATGGCAGCATTCACCATATTGTGGTTCTTTTGGGAGACTGAAGATGCACATCTTAATAGGACTGTGGGTTTTATTGGAAGTATATAGCCTGTCCCCTTCCAACTTATGTGACATTTTCATTTCTTTTGAAAGAGTGACTCAGGTAGTAAATAAGTGATAAATGAAGACAAATGATCCCATCTAAGAGACACTACTGTAGTATAAATATTCTATGCTGTAGATTATTTATACTGTAATATTAAATGTGTTCTAGTAAACCTAACAGACTCATAACAGAATGTGGAATGCAATAGATGTGCATGTTCCACAGGGGGAAAAAAAACAACAAAGCTATGAATGCCAACTGAAGCAACTTCTGAAAACATAAGTAGATGTTGTGGGATTTTTCAGTTGAATTTAGAATAGAATAGAATCAACCAGGTTGGAAGAGACCTCCAACATCATCCAGGCCAACCTAGCACCCAGCCCTATCCAGTCAACTAGACCACAGCACTAAGTGCCTCATCCAGTCTTTTCCTGAACACCCCCAGGGACAGTGACTCCACCACCTCCCTGGGCAGCCCATTCCAATGCCAATCACTCTCTCTGTGAAGAACTTCCTCCTTTACATATATTGCAGACTGTCATATCCGAGGGTACAGGAGATACATTTTTTCTTTATAGCTTACAGGAGAAAAGGCTTTTGAATTTCCAGCTCCCCATGTTCTTTTCCTGGTTTTCATGGGTTTGGCTGTTTTGTGATAACAAATCCTTTTAAAAAGAATTAAGTGGAGGAGAGGGAAGGATTGCTGTAGTCAGTGTAGGAGCAATGGTTTGTTTCTTAGCCTGGAGAAGAGGAGGCTCAGGGCAGACCTCACTGCTGTCTACAACTACCTGAAGGGAGGCTGTAGCCAGCTGGGGGTTGGTTTCTTCTCCCAGACAACCAGCAACAGAACAAGGGGACACAGTCTCAAGTTGTGCCAGGGGAAGTATAGGAGGGATGTTAGGAGGAAGTTCTTGCCAGAGAGAGTGATTGGCATTGGAATGGGCTGTGCAGGAAGGTGGTGGAGTCACCGTCCCTGGGGGTGTTCAGGAAAAGCCTGGCTGAGGCACTTAGTGCCATGGTCTGGTTGACTGGATAGGGCTGGGTGCTAGATTAGACTGGATGATCTTGGAGGTCTCTTCCAACCTGGCTGATTCTATCCTATTCTATTCAGAGAAGGAAAAGTAGTAAAGCAGCTATTTTTAGATTGGAATTCAAGCACTGGGAATGAGCTGGCTGAGAGCTGAATGTAGAAGGTGGCCTGAGTGAAAGTCATGAAAAAATATTAGAGAGCACTCATCTAGGACGGGGGAAGAGTGAGAGAAGCATTGTGAGGAAGCTGGGATTCTGAAAAACAGACTTCAGCAAACTCAGACCTGGAATGTAATCTGAGGAACATTTTGCAGTACAATAATTCTTAATTAATATCTAAACCAGGCTGTTCAAAGCACGTCACTAAACTAGCCTGGTGCTGGACAAATACAGCAGCACTGAGAGTGACTCCTATAGCAGAAAGGAATTGCAGGTATGTTGGAAACTGACAGATGCCTAAGATTGGTTCTGCAAAAGAATAGAGCAAATTTATAGATTAAACTAGAAAGGGAGTAAGCCTGCTTAAAATTAGCAAGAGGCATAAAAAGCACCAGGAATAAGTTCTTTAAGCACATCATAAAGAAGACAAATTCATTGCTCATTTCTGAACAGTTTAGGAATGTCCTTTAAGGTTGTGTGCATTTGTCAGCGTATTAGTTTGAGGGAAAAATTTGTTCTCTACCAAATTGAAAATCTTCAAATCAATTTGTTCTATGAGGGGCTGAAGATTTTATTACATTTAGCCTTATTAGATTAGTGAGAATCTTATGTAATGAGCTTTTAAAACTGAGGCAAACTGAAAAGGATTAAGAGAGGAGCAGCCTCTCCAATGAGTGAAACAATTCCTCTGACTATATGATCTGATAATTAATATACAATCAAATGATACATAAAATTACTGAGAAATACTGAAGTGTAAAAGGCAGTGGTGGGAATAAACACTTAAAAATATCTGCATCTACCACATCAGGATTGCAGGTTGTCAGGCCAATGAATGCAAGAGAAGACAAAAAACACCCTTTCACCACAGAAGAAGGGGGGACCTCATTGCTGTCTACAACTACCTGAAGGGAGGTTGTAGCCAGGTGGGGTTTGGTCTCTTCTGCCAGACAACCAGCAATAGAATATGGGGACACAGTCTCAAGTTGTGCTGGGGGAAGTATAGGCTGGATGTTAGGAGGAAGTTCTTGGCAGAGAGAGTGAGTGGCATTGGAATGGGCTGCCCAGGGAGGTGGTGGAGTCACCGTCCCTGGGGGTGTTCAAGCAAAGCCTGGATGAGGCACTTAGTGCCATGGTCTGGTTGACTGTATAGGACTGGGTGCTAGGTTGGCCTGGATGATGTTGGAGGTCTCTTCCAACCTGCTTGATTCTATGATTCTAAGAACACTTTACTTTCTGCTTATCCACAATATTCAGTCATAGAACATCTTAGCCACATGGCAAAAATATCTTCTTCAAGCACAGACAGTTAATAGCTGGCTCATGGCCCAAAAAATGGAATTTTAAGTGTTTTATGAATATTAAATCCTATCTGATGTGAGTATAAACAGACTTAATATCCATGTAACTGTCTAATTGTATTATGAACCTTGCTAGACTTTTTGGTTTATTACATGTCTCTGGCTGCTTTTAGCTTTGGACCTTCCTTTTCCTGGTAGAGTCATTATAAGTAAAGCACAGATCCAAAAGCAAACCGTGGATAGAAATGTGCATTTGAGCTTACAGTGACCTGTTATAGACTTGTAATTAAGACTTAGCTCCCCAGTATACACTTAGAATTTCATAGCATATTTCACCTGTTGATTGGCTTATAGACAAGGGCAAAAAATCAGTGTAGATCTTGCTGCAGTTCCTTTCAGGAAACAGAACCAGTGCCCACAGATCACAGCAATTTGTATTCTTTTAAGTGTGTGGTTTTTTTTTCCCCTGGAGTTGGAGGCACAATAGCAATAGAATCAGAGAACCATAGAATCAACCAGGTTGGAAGAGACCTCCAAGATCATCCAGTCCAACCTAGCACCCAGCCCTATCCAGTCAACTGGACCATAGCACTAAGTGTTTCATCCAGTCTTCACAGCCCCCCTGGGCAGCCTGTTCTAGTGTTCAGTCACCCTCACAGTGAAAACTTCTTCCTCATGTTTACGCAGAACTTCCCATGCCTGAACTTCCACCCGTTGCCCCTTGTCCTGTCATTTGGCATCACAAGCAGAGCCTGGCTCCATAACCTTTACATGTTTATAAAGCAAAAAGTGTCCTCTTCTCCAAGCTGAAGAGCCCCAGCTCACTCAGTCTCTCCTTGATTATTTTGTTGTGTCTGAGTGAGACAACCATTTTTCCCTTGTTGAAGATCATGCTTCACTTCTTACCAAAGGCCAAAACTACTTTGACTGCACAGTAACTTGGAATGCAGAGGGGCATGTCTTCCATGTAGATCTGATCCCATAACATTGTGCCAAGAGTCAGTCAAAATTGATTGAAGGCAGAAAGACAGAAAGGGCCATGATTTCTTAGTCTAGCACTGAAGGCACTCCGCTGTGAGGGGGCAATTGTTAACTGTTGATTCTGCTCCCAGGGACACATTTTACTCAGAGACTGAATCATCTAAGTATAGGTAGAGCTATAGAAACAAAGACCAGAAAATCCTTCTTGTGGAGAAGGCAGTGAAAAAGTCACACTTTATAATTGTCTCTGTATATTCTCTAAGATCAGATCTGTCCTTGCACAGCAGCACAGCTTGGAGAACTTCAGCACAGTCTATGTATTGCTGTTAGGGTGCTTCTGAGATCTATGTGGGCTGGATCCCTGTTAGGTTTTTGATTGAACTGAACTCCTACTCCTAGACAAATTCTCTAAGGTATTATATAAAGACAGGCAGTGACACTATGACACCTTTGCAGGAAAAAAAGTAGCAATCACAGCTGCATTTTATAGGAGGCCTTAATGTGTTCAGCAGTCTCACAGCTTACCAGGATACTTCAAAATCCTTCTTGGGCTTCTCCAGATACTTCAGCAGGAGAATGCCAAATTTTCAAACTCACAACATGCTTACATAGGAATATATAAATTGGTGCTCGTTTGAGGCTAGCTGGGATATTTTAGTGAGAAAATTAGATTACAGGCTGTGAAAAGGAAACAATGGTGATGTCTGCTGCACTCATAGGCTTGCTGAGATGTACGAAAACAAGAACATAAACACAGATAACAGAGTTTGCTCTCTGGCTTTTTGGGCTGCACTTCTCTGTCTCTCCTAACTTGCTGTCTGACTAATCTCTCTGCTTCCTAACCTTCCTGGCCTACCCTCCAAACTCATCTTGAGTGTAAGGCAATGTCTGGGGTAAGGTAGAGGTGTGGGAAGAAGGTGGAAGAGTGATTGGGAGCCCTCCTGGGAACTCAGGTTTCTGGGAGGGCTGCTGTGTTTCTGTATTACTTTTAAACTTGTCTATTTCTGCCTATAGCTGTCTAGATTGTAAATACCTGCTTGTGTATTGTGCTCAGCTGTAAATATAAAGCTTCATTCTTCAATTTCCAGTGGCTGAGTCCAGCCTGGGTGATTTCTTAAGTGTGGAGGGGGTGGCTAACACCCAAACCATCACAATTGGCTTTTTCATCACCCATGCACAGGCGCAGAGGCAGAACTCAAAACATTCTGAGAAATTTGAAGTTTCAACACACACTTTTGAACAATAGTCTCCCAAATTTCATTTAATTCCTGGTTGACATATGTAAAACAGATACACAGAGATGTTTATGAGTCTAAAATCTCCTTGGGAGTCTGATTTTCCTTTGAGTTCAGTTGGAACTATGTTATACATAACTAGAGAGAGGGCACGCAGAAGTCTTTGTGAATTTGGTCCTTTGTAGCATGATTTAATAAATGTAAATAGCAGTGTTTCTTTGCAAGAGAGGACTCAGCTTTGAAATGTTTCCAGTTTAATTCCCTCACTGAGACAGGATTTGATGCTTTCAGATTACAGTGGGAAGAATGTTTGAGTAGCTGCCACCTTTGTTTATCCAGCCTTGGTTCTGAGACGCAGCTGAAATCTGCACATCACTGCAAAGTTCAGCGTTTGGAAACCTCACACCAAAGCCCAACTGCATTAACAAAGGGAAGTTTGGAGGGGAATGCATTTTTACCTATCTGTTGCTGGTGGCAACCAGCAACAGAACAAGGGGACACAGTCTCATATTGTGCCAGGGGAGGCCTAGGCTGGGTGTTAGGAGGAAGTTGTTGCCAGAGAGAGTGATTGGCATTGGAATGGGCTGCCCAGGGAGGTGGTGGAGTGGCTGTCCCTGGAGGTGTTCAAGCAAAGCCTGGCTGAGGCACTTAGTGCCATGGTCTGGTTGATTGGACAGGGCTGGGAGCTAGGTTGAACTGGGTGATCTTGGAGGTTTCTTCCAACCTGGTTGGACTCTAAAACATTTAATGATGTAGAAGATGATGGGTCTTTTCTCACAAAATACTTTCTGTAGAGTAACTCACTCTCCTCTCTGAGTGTACTTCTGCCTTCTCTGTTGTAAGAGCCTAAGAAATTGCAACAATACATTTATTGCATGAAAGCTGTACTAAAGCTTTGGATTTCGTCACACATGTGGGTCATGTGTGTCAATGCTCACACATGTGTAAATCAATGTGTTTGATAGGGTATTTTTCTCTAGCAGGCAAAAGAAACCACACTTTTCAGCTTACAATATAGTGCTTATACCTGCAAAGCTAGAAATGCTATCATAATGCAGCAGTCAATTATTACTCTGTGTGCAATACAAAGTATTGTGACTTCCACTGGAATAGAATAGAATAGAATAGAATAGAATAGAATAGAATAGAATAGAATCAACCAGGTTGGAAGAGACCTCCAAGATCATCCAGTCCAACCTAGCACCCAGCCCTATCCAGTCAACTAGACCACTTGCTGGCTGGTAGAGCACAAATTGATATGTTTTTCCCACAGTCTGTGTATCAACACAGTACTGAAACCAAAGCTATTGTGCACTGTTTATAGAAGAAAAGCATTTTATCACTAAGATTCAAAATTCAAGTTCCTTGAAGCATCAAAGTGTTTGCCTTTTATATGACTTCATCCTTAAAAATCCTCTCTGCTGTCTTGCTCCTGAGAGAAAGGGGAAAGAGCACTATGACCATTGTTCCAAATTGTTTTGTCATTTGAATGGATGGGCAGAGGCCAATGGGATGAGAGTTAACAACGTCAAGAGCAGGGTTCTGCACTTTGGCCACAACAACCCCAAGCAGTGCTACACGCTGGGGACAAAGTGGCTGGAGAGCAGCCAGGCAGAAAGGGAGCTGGGGGTGCTGGTAGATAGTAGCTGAACATGAGTCAGCAGTGTGCCCAGGTGGCCAAGAAGAGCCAATGACATCCTGGCCTGGCTCAGTAACAGTGTGGCCAGCAGGACAAGGGAGGTTATTCTTCCCCTGTACTCAGCGGAGGTCAGGACGCACCTTGAGTGCTGTGTTCAGTTCTGGGCTCCTCAATTCAAGAGATGTTGAGATACTGGAATGTGTCCAAAGAAGGGCTACAAAGCTGGTGAGGGGCCTGGAACACAAATCCTATGAGGAGAGGCTGAGGGAGCTGGGGGTGTGCAGCCTGCAGAAGAGGAGGCTTGGGGATGATCTCATTGCTGTCTACAACTACCTGAAGGGAGGCTGTAGACAGGTGGGGTTGGTCTCTTCTGCCAGGCATGCAGCAGCAGAAGAAGGGGACACAGTCTCAAGTTGTGCTAGGGGAGGTATTGGCTGAATGTTAGGAGGAAGTTCTTCACAGAGGGAGTGATTTGCCATTGGAATGGGCTGCCCAGGGAGGTGGTGAAGTCACCATCCCTGGAGATGTTCAGGAAAAGCCTTGATGAGGCACTTAGTGCCTCTGTAATTCTATGATTGTATGATTTTTTGCCATCCAGAATTAATTCAGGTTTTTTTTTGTTTGTAGCAACCATCCACTTTCCATGGGTATCAGTGTTTTGCCACTGCCTGAAGTCATGCAGAGCTAGGTGGTCTTGAAAGCAATCAAGCACTTCTTCCCTTCAGCCTCTCAGTTGTGCAGCTCAGACGAGACTCAAATTGCTCTTTAGCAATGAATTAGAAATATGATTCAGAATGAGACAAGAAGTAGATGAGTAAGTGCATGCCAGTTTTTCATAGCTCCTACTCTGAGAAATACACAAGTGTCAAGTGAGTGACATTAAGATGGTTAGCTTTTTTACCCAAAGGGTCAAGTATTTGAACATGAACTTGTCTTTGGAATTAATTTAGTGCAACACGTGCTCTTTCTGCTTCTCCTTTTTCCAGCACTCTAGTTCCTGAAATATATATGATGATGCATGCAGCACAAATAACTGGTTGCCATAGGAACAACTGTAACAGTGATCCCAAAGCAGGGTTGGGTTTTTTTCCCAGGACTTTCCTATTTTTGATTTTTTTTGTTGTTGTTTGCTTCATAATAGAATACTCTGAACCTCCAAAAAGCTCCTAACCTGCTTTCACTTACAAATATGCTGGGAAATTGTTCTTTCATTTAACAGGATTTGACTATACATCCATCAAAGTTTTTAGTGTGTGTGCAGTAGCCTTCTGGCTTTGAGTTTCACTGCTAGAAAGATGAACACTGAAAACAAAAACCATCAGGAAAGGAATTTGGTATCCATCACACTGATAGTGACAGCCTTTTGATAAGCACTACTGCTTTACACATTGCCATGATGGTATTACTGACCTAAGCTTATATACTTGTTTATTTTATTTTACTTACCTAGTTCTTATATTTTACTTTATAGATTTTCCTTTTCTTGCTTGAAGGGACCTCAAAGATTATCTAGCTTCAAATTGTAGAATTATCAGGGCTTGAAGGGACCTCAAAGATTATCTAGCTTCAACACCCCTGCCATGGGCAGGGACACCTCACACTAGATCAGGTTACTCAGAGCCACATCCAGCCTGGCCTCAAAAAGTTCCAGGGATGAGGCTTCCACCACCTCCCTGGGCAACCTGTTCCAGTGTCTCTCCACCCTCATGGTAAAGAACTTCTTCCTGACATCCAATCTGAATCTACCCACTTCTAAATTTTGCTCCATTTCTCTGAGTCACTACCTGACATCCTAAAAAGTCCCTCCCCAGCTTTCCTGTAGCACTCTTCAGATACTGGAAAGCACATTAAGGTGTCCTTGGAGCCTTCTCTTCTCCAGACTGAACAACCCAAACTCTCTCAGTCTGCCTGTGTAGGAGAGAAGCTCCAGCCCTCTGATCATCCTTGTGGCCCTTCTCTGGACACACTCCAGCACTCTTACCACATTGTGGCATGCAAAAATGAGAAACTGCCAATACATGTATGTATGAATAAAGCAAAATGACAGGCAAACTGTGATTCTTCTAAATGTAAACACAACCATATGCAGGCACATAGGTTTTTTCTTCTGTGCCACAAACTAGGTTTCAGATCATAGAATCAACCAGGTTGGAAGAGACCTCAAAGATCATCCAGTCCAACCTATGACCCAGCCCTATCCAATCAACTAGACCATGGCTTTAAATGCCTCATCCAATCTTTTCTTGACCACTATGATTCCTGTGACCCTGTGAAGTAGGAGATAGAATAATGCCTGCGTTTCTCCATTTGAACAGTCAGTTCTACATGTGCCCCATGTCCTGCATGAGTGCTGGGACATTAGGGTTTGTCCATGCTGCAGGCACAAGAGCTTAGGCTGAGTTTTCAGCTGTTAGCAGTCTGCTGTTAATAGTCTATCTGGCTACCTTCATGTGAGCTGTACATTACACTGCAGTCACCAAGACACCTGAACTACTGACCTATAAATTTTGACAAGCTGTAATTTTCTGTCCAAACCCACACTTTAGGGAAAATTCCTACACCAGATATATTCCAGAACTCTCTTCTCCTGCCTAGCTAAAAATATTATCCACTTTACATATTATAAACAATTAGATGCTATTAAGAGCTTCCATTTTACAGAACTGATGTCTTTTTTTACCGTAGCCATTAGGGCTGTATCACTTTATATCAGCTGGGGAACTAAGTCATGATTCAAGTGGTCTCTGTTCCAAAGGCTTGGCCTTTAAACAGAGGTTTATATTTCTATCTCAAATATTATCTTGCTTATTTTTCTAAAGATTTGGGCGTATTTTCTTTGTAGCCAAAGTCCAGACCATAGGATGGTTGTGCTGCCTGGGCTCTGTGGAAGGATGATATTTAAAATTAAGTTTAAGAAGGACAGAGATCTGCTCAAGAGAGTCCAAGGGAGGGCTGTGAGGATGATTAGGGGACTAGAGCACTGCCTGATGAGGCGAGGCTGAGGGGAGGTGGTGGATGGAGCTTTCACTACCTCCCTGGACAACCTGTTCCAGGATCTCACCAACTTCACAGTGAAGAATTTCTTTCTAACATCCAGTCTGAATTTACCCATTTCTAGCTTTGCTCCATTTCCCCTAGTCCTATTACTACCTGACAGCCTAATTTAGATTCCTTGCATTGAAATAATCTTTGAACAGCATTTTGCATCCTTCCAATATTCTCCCATCTCCAGTGGTCTCTTTTCCCTGACAACCAGCAACAGGACAAGGGACACACTCTCATGTTGTGCCTTGCTGTTTACAACTACCGGAAGGGAGGTTGTAGCCAGGTGGGGGTTGGTCTCTTCGGTCAGGCAACCAGCAACAGAACAAGGAGACACAGTCTCAAGTTGTGCTGGGGGAGGTCTAGGCTGGATGTTAGGATGAAATTCTTGCCAGAGAGAGTGATTTGCATTGGAATGGGCTGCCCAGGGAGGTGGTGGAGTCACCATCCCTGAAGGTGTTCAAGAAAAGCCTGGCTAAGGCACTTAGTGCCATGGGCTAGATGATTGGAGAGTGCTGGGTGCTAGGTTGGACTGGATGATCATGGAGGTCTTTTCCAACCTGGTTGATTCTATTCTATTCTAACCTAGGGACACCTGTCCTAAGTATAAACCTCCAGCAGCCTAAGGACACCTCTCCTAAGTACCAGCCTCCAGCAGCAGGAAAGGAAACGAGAAGCAGCGAAATTCTGCAGAGCTAATCCCTGTGTGCAGCCTGGTAAGGTGGTGTAGAACTGCAGGATGTCTTCAGCATCTGAACTAGCAAAGTAAAAAAGTAAAGCAAGTGAAAAAGCAGAGAAAAGTAGAAGCATACAGAATTCACATAGCAACAGAGATTTATTCTAATAGTCAGGATTATGAAGTAGATGGAGGGATGTGTGCATTTTGAGGGAGAGCTGCAATTTTTTAACATTTGGAATGAAAACCCAAGAATTATTTTTTTTCTAGAAAGTCAAAAATAGGCAAGCAAGATATAAAAAGAACTGAAAATGAGAGGAGAAGATAAAATAAAGCTCATTTGTCCCTTCTGTCCTATGCATACACTTGACACAGTTTTCTTCTCTCTGGCTGATTTAATGAAGTGCTAATGATATCAAAGGATTCTTATTCCATGCTACAGGTTCATAAAAAGGCCTTAAGTTTTAGTGAGTTCCTGGAGATCAAAAAGGCTTGTTTGGGAATCTTTTTGTGCTTCAAACCGAGCTGTTGAACGGTTATTCAGAAGTGCAGTCACCAGTGCTGGGAAAGAACTTCCTCATGCCTCTGAATATCATATTTGAGAGCGTTGTGCTAGTTTGAAGCACTGCCATTGGCGTCCAACAATGAAAGAACCTACAAGAGAATGTACAGTACATGAGCACGAACCCAACGTCACCTGGGAGTCCCTGTTCTCGTCTCATCTGTGAGGAGACAAACTGTTCTGAGCTTTTGAATCACCTACATCTGAGATAGCTGGAATGAAGAGTGAACTGAACTTGTAATATTCATTAGTGTAAATATTGTTTTAAATTAGATAGTTCTCAGAACTCCTCTCAGTGAAGTAGACAGGGGTGGATTGTGCTAGTTTGAAGCTAGCTAGAATGTTTTGGTGAGAAGAATTAGATCATAGGCTTAGAAATGAAAACAATGGTGAGGTCTACTTCCCTCACAGCCTTGCTGAGATGTGTAAAGAAGAAAGGCAAAACAAAGATAAAGTCACTTCTATTGNGTAAATATAAGCTTCATTCAAATTTCCAGAGCCTGCTGAGTCTATTCTGGGTGATTTCTAAAGTGTGGGGGGTGGGGGACACCCAAACCATAAAGGTGTCCATGCAAAGATCAAGCTGTGGTGTGAACACTCTTCACCTTCCACAAGAGTGGGAAGCTCAAGTTCTGTTGTCTTAAAAACAAGCCTGCTATTAGTTATCCTTTGATTTATGTGTCTTTTGGGTTTATTTGTTTACAAAATTGTCCTGCCTCTTCACAGTATTCCAGATCCTATGTTGTAGCAGTTTCCATGGCAACTGTGCATTTTTTTTTAATTGAAGACAGAAAGAACTATGTAAACCAAAGCCATACATAAATTATCAATGCATAAATGGCTGCTATCATAATTTCTCAGTCCACTTCTCTGTAGTTTGTATACCAGCAAGTAAGACAGATACTGATTCAACCTTTCTTTACCTGGGTATACTGCAACCAAGTAAGAAAATCAAAAGTAAAGTGCTGCACTCAGCCTTTTATTCAATAATATTGTTGAGCCAACTGCCAGGTGGGGTTGGTCTCTTCTCCCAGACAACCAGCAACAGAACAAGGGGACACAGTCTCAAGTTGTGCCAGGGGAAGTATAGGCTGGATGTTAGGAGGAAGTTGTTGTCAGAGAGAGTGATTGGCATTGGAATGGGCTGCCCAGGGAGGTGGTGGAGTCACCGTCTCTGGAGGTGTTCAAGCAAAGCCTGGATGGGGCACTTAGTGCCATGGTCTGGTTGATTGGACAGGGCTGGGTGCTAGGTTGGCCTGGATGATGTTGGAGGTCTCTTCCAACCTGGTTGATTCTATGTTTCTATGTTATGCTGAGCATAATTCGACAACAAAACCCACAACTTGCAGCTCGTTATTCCTGACTTCTCATGTTCTTAACTATTTAATCATTTGTTTCATCTCTCTAGCATCAATCAAGAGTATATCCTGGCAAGTGAATAACAACTTACCAAACTCACAGAAAAATCATCTGTGCTGTTATTTTGATCTGAAACCAGAAGATTGTGCACTGGACAAGGTCATCTCCATGAGAAGTGCAGTGCATGTTGATGACCTACATCTGCATTATAAAGTCACTCAGGAAAGCAATGTGGTATGTAGCACAGCACACAATTGTTACCATTCAGGTCTTTGACTAGGAAACAGCAGTTTGTATTTACCACCATGATTAATCTCATTATCTCAGTGGGGTAGGTGTTTTTTACAGCACTCTCAAAGCTTTTCAAAAGCAGAAGGCTGAACACAAATCCAGACATATACCATATTTAAAGTGCAAGATTAAATTAGCACTTGTATGGAGGAAATAGTGCAGTTGTGTGGAGGAAGATCTGAGAGCCCTGGCAGACAGCAAGTGCTCCATGGGGCAGCAATACGCCCTTGAGGCCAAGAGAGCCGATGGCATCCTGGGTGCATCAAGAAAAGTGTGACCAGCAGGTCTAGGGTGGTTCTTCTCTCCCTGTACTCTGCCCTAGTGAGACCACACCTGGAATACTGTGTCCAGTTTTGGACTTCCTAGTTCAAGAGAGACAGGCATGGGCTGGGAAGAGTCCAGCGGAGAGCCATGAGAATCACTGGGAGAGTTGAGCACTTCCTCTACAGAGGGAGACTGAGAGCCCTGGGGCTGTTTAGTCTGGAGAGGAGAAGACTGAGAGGAGATCAGATCAATGTGTACAAACATCTCAGGGGTGGGTGTCAGGTGGATGGGACCGGTTTCTTTTTGGTGGACATCAGCAATACGACAAGAGCAATGGATACAATCTGGAACATAGAAGGTATCACCTCAACATGAGGAGAAACTTCTTTGCAGTGAGGGCAACAGAGCCCTGAAACAGGCTGCCCAAAGAGGTTGTGGAGTCTCCTTCTCTGGAGACTTTCAAAACACCCTGGATGCATTCAAAGCTCACCTGGATGCGTTCTTAAAAAGAGAGGAAATCAGGCAAAAATGCCAGGAAGTCTGTATGGATGAACAAGGAACTGCTGGCCAAAATCAAACACAAGAAGGGAACTCACAGAGGGTATAAGCAGGGATGGATAACCTGGCATGAATACAGGGAAATTATGAAACCAGAAACCAGGTTAGGAAACCTTCTTATGAAGATCTTTTTCCTGTTGTCTTTCAGTAGGGTTGATACTGCAAGATCCCTGACTTGATCTGCACTCTTGATTAAACTGGGGAAGACAGCCCAGTTTTCCTGAGGGAGAAGGAGACTACTTGTGAGTACAGACTGACTTTCAGTAAGGGGAAGGGTTCATGAATTGAAGAGATTATATTTTAAGTATTCAACAAGGTCTCAAAATGAGCAAGCAACTGATTTTTTCTGTTTGCTTTTGGTTTCCACCTTGGAAAGAGTGAAGAACCTGAATCTAGGAATACCATCTGGGAGTAAAGCATTCAAATAGCTCAGTGTTACAAGACAGGATGTACTTTTTGCACGTGTTCAATGATTAGATTACAGACAATCTCTCTATTATATGAACAGTTCCCTGGATGATGGTACTGTGAGTTTCATCTGTATTAACAACATCTGGATATCTTGATAACAACTGCACAGCTCAAACCTAGGAGATTAATAATGAAGCATTTCAGCTACTGCCTGCTTTTACCAGCATTTGTAGTAGCAACTTCCATTTTTCTTTCCTTTTCTTCTCCTTTTGTTTTTTTTCAACTATAACTATCTCCAAAGTTGTTTGTGCAAACTGAGATCCAGCAGCCATTTCTCTAATGTGACTCAATAGATGGAAGTGTGAAAAAGGTGGAAATGACCTTTATGTGCAGCACTTGATATGCATTGGCAAGAGTTCAATTTTCCTATTGTGAAAAGCAGAGAGAAGCATATGAAAGTACAGTAAAATTTAAATGAAGCAGCAGGTTCCTATGCTGCTGTATTTAAAACAAACAAACAAACATCATCAGAGTGGCTGAGAGCAACCAGGAAGAAAGGGACCTGGGGGTACTGGTAGATAGTAGCTGGACATGAGCCAGCAGTGTGCTCAGGTGGCCAAGAGATCCAATGGCATCCTGGCCTGTATCAGGAACAGTGTGGCCAGCAGGACAAGGGAGGTTCTTCTTCCCCTGTACTCAACACTGGTCAGGCCACACATTGAGTGCTGAGTCCAGTTCTGGGCTCCTCAATTCAAGAGAGATGTTGAGGTGCTGGAAGGTGTCCAGAGAAGGGAGACAAAGCTGGTGAAAGGCCTGGAACACAAACCCTACGAGGAGAGGCTGAGGGAGCTGAGGTTGTTAGCCTGGAGAAGAGGAGGCTCAGGGCAGACCTCATTGCTGTCTACAGCTACCTGAAGGGAGGCTGTAGCCAGGTGGGG
Source organism: Tricholaema leucomelas (assembly GCA_013400475.1). Lineage (NCBI taxonomy): Eukaryota > Metazoa > Chordata > Aves > Piciformes > Lybiidae > Tricholaema lacrymosa > Tricholaema leucomelas. The sequence continues at coordinate 27,619 of WAAF01017095.1, read as the reverse complement.
GTTGGTCTCTTCTCTCAAGCAACCAGCAACAGAACAAGGGGACACAGCCTCAAGTTGTGCTGGGGGAGGTCTAGGCTGGATGTTAGGAGGAAGCTCTTGCCAGAGAGAATGATTGGCATTGGAATGGGCTGCCCAGGGAGGTGGTGGAGTTGCCATCCCTGGAGGTGTTCAAGCAAAGCCTGGAAGGCTCACTTAGTGCCATGATCCATTTGATTGGATAGGGCTGGGTGATAGGTTGGACTGGATGATGTTGGAGATCTCTTGCAACCTGCTTGACTCTATGATTCTATGAAGTCACAGAGGAAACCTTTGCAACTTTAAACTATAAACTTCTTTTTTTAGGCTGAACAGTTATCATACATTTGTGGCCATTTAGAATTCACTTATAAACTTCTTAATGTTTCACTTAGCACATCAAGTTGTTTTCTCTGGCTCTCAAAACCAGAATGCACTTTGAGGGCACTTTCTGATCAGGTTGCTTACTTTATAGATACTTCAAACTGAAGCTCTGCTCATGTGAGATACCAGATTAGGGACTGGAACACTGCCTTATGAGGGACCTGGGGCTTTTTAGTCTGGAGAAGTATGAGAGGGGATTTAATCTATGTTTATAAATATCTGAGGGCTGGGGGTCAGGAGTTGGGGGGGACAGGCTCTGCTCACTTGCTGCCTGGAATAGGACAAGGAGCAATGGATGTAAGCTGCAGCACAGGAGGTTCCAGCTCAACAAAAGGAGGAATTTCTTGACTGCAAGGGGTACAGAACACTGGCACAGGCTGCCCAGAGACTCTCCTTCTCTGGAGATTTTCAAGGTCCATCTGGATGCATTCCTCTGTGATCTGAACTAGATTGGATGGTCCTGCTCTGGCAGGGGGTTGTACTTGATGATCTCTTTGAGTCGCTTCCAAACTCTGACATCCTGTGATCCTGTGACCAATTGTCCTCTTCCATGACAGATAAAGGCTTGGTTTTCCACTGCTGCCACAAGTGGGACTTCTGTTACTGTTTTAGAGTGAGCAGAATCAAGACCATTTGCTGAACTTTAAAAATAGCATCCAAGTAAAGCCTCCTTTTAAAGGTATTTGCACCCTTTATCTTATGAAAATTGAAATTAGGCAGCTGAGAACTCTTGCTAATCAAAGCAGGATTTTTCTCCTTCTTTAGGAGCCCAAGTATTTTTGAAAAGCTAAACTATGAATGGCTTTGGGTTTGTAAATGCTTGGAAGGATTGTTTGATTCATTCTCATGTACTGGAAGCAACAGGTTACTTAACTGGGAGATGCCCTTAGCTGCAATTCTGAGAAGAATACACAAATCAATGGCAGAAAGTGGTCAAATGTTGTGCATCACACACTATGAATACCAGAAATACATTTGTACTTGAAGAATATGGATGTTATGGAGAGTGACCAAGAACTTGAGTTCAAGGCTGAACCACTCACTGGATAAGGAAGGTCTAGTGGAAGGTCTCCTTGTCCATGGCAAGGGGATTGGAATCAGATGATCTTTAAGGCCCCTTCTAACCCAAACCATTCCATGATTCTGAGAGTGGCTTTGCAGTATCTAAAGGGAGCCTACAGGAAGGCTGGGGAGGGACTATTGACAAGGTCTGGTAACGTCAGGATGAGGGGGAATGGGTTTAAACTGGAAGAGGGGAGATTTAGACTGGATGTTAGGAGGAAGTTCTTTACAGTGAGGGTGGTGAGACACTGGCACAGGTTGCCCAGGGAGGTTGTGGATGCTTCCTCCCTGGAGGTCAGGCTGGATGAGGCCTTGAGCAACCTGCTCTAGTGGGAGGTGTCCCTGGCTATGGCAGGGGGTTGGAGCTGGATGATCCTTGAGGTCCCTTCCAACTTAAAACCATTCTATGATTCTATGAAGGCTACCTTTACAGAACCCTGAAGCCATGGAGCCAGCTGGAATTTTAATGAGTTCCTCAGTATAATGAGAGGAAATCTTTGTACTTCTGTGTGCTGCACAAATTGGCATTTCTTCTGTTCTCTGTGTGTTTTGTCACAGTGCCTACATTTAGCCCATGGTGGGGGTTAAACATAGAGTAGTTGCTCTGTTGCCTGATGATGCCTCTCCAGAACAGAAGGACAATCAAGAAGAGGACACCCATGGGTTGACATCAAAACAAATCTAATGAAATACTCAAAGTAATACTAACACCATATAAAATATACAAAGTTGTAGTCAGCCTAGAGATTGTATGGTCTGGCCAGGCTGGATGTGGCTCTGAGCAACATGATCTAGTGTGAGGTGTCCTTGCCTAGGGCAGGGGGGATGGAGCTAGATGGTTCTTGAGGTCCCTTCCAGCCCTGACAATTCTGTGATTCTCTGGTGGCCATAATAAAAGGGAAAGCAGTGCTTGGGTGCAGGAGAAGCCTAGGCAGGAGGTCCTCTGCTGGAGGTCCCCTATCCTCAATAATAAACTTCCCCCTTTATAACAAATGTAAGATTTATGATATGGGACACATCCAAATCTTAGCCAACTTGGGTTCAGCTGCTCTGGCCAACTTAAAATTGCTAATGGTCTGCACATCATTGCTGGCCTCTGATTGTGTACACAAGGCCAGGGCTGTATTTTATGCAGTAGTGCAGTGGTTCCAGTTAGTCCTTTAAGCATAATTAATACCAAAATGAATATTCATGCTGAAAATGTGCTTAGATGTCTGAAGTATAAAGAAATCCTTCTGCAGTTTGTATTTTAACTAAATGCATTACTTTCTTCTCAAAATAAGAAGTAGTCAAGGAATAGGGGGTCTGGGTTGACAAAAAGCTCAACATGAGCTGGCAGTGTGCACATGCAGCCCAGACAGCAACCCTGTGCTGGGCTGCATCAAGAGCAGTGTGGGCAGCAGGGCAAGGGAGGGGATTCTCCCCCTTTACTCTGCTCTCATCAGACCCCACCTGCAGTACTGTGTGCAGTTCTGGAGCCCCCAACACAAGAAGGACATGGAACTGCTAGAGCCAGTCCAGAGGAGACCACCAAGATGCTCAGAGGGCTGCAGCAGCTCTGCTATGAGGACAGGCTGAGAGAGTTGGGGCTCTTCAGTCTGGAGAAGAGAAGGCTTGGAGGAGACCTTAGAGTGGCTTTGCAGTATCTGAAGGGAGCCTACAGGAAGGCTGGGGAGGGACTATTGACAAGGTCTGGTAATGTCAGGACGAGGGGGAATGGGTTTAAACTGGCAGAGGGGAGATTTAGACTGGATGTTAGGAGGAAGTTCTTTATAGTGAGGGTGGTGAGACACCAGAACGGGTTGCCCAGGGAGGTTGTGGATGCTTCCTCCCTGGAGGTGTTTAAAGCCAGGCTGGATGAGGCCTTGAGCAGCCTGCTCTAGTGGGAGGTGTCCCTGCCTATGGCAGGGGGTTGGAGCTGGATGATCCTTGAGGTCCCTTCCAACCTAAACCATTCTATGATTCTATGATAATATTTGTAGATGTTCTGTGAGGTCAGGTTGAAATCCATGACTAGTTAGATTTACCTTTCAAGGTTTCATCCTATGATGGTAAGATGTACAAATCACAGAGCATTTAATTGTATCTCTTTTATTTGCATATGAAGTCTGGACCTTAAGCATGGTACCGTAAGAGATTCCTTTGATTCACATTAACCAATACAAAATTAAAGGTAATGATGGTATTTAAATCTTCTCAAAGTAAAAGGTGACTGTAGTAGTACTCAACTCTAGTACAAGAAAAGAAAAAATGGGGGGAAGAACCTTACTAACATCTTCACAGAATCACAGAATCAGTCAGGGTTTGAAGGGACCACAAGGACCATCTAGACCATCTAGTTCCAACCCCCCTGCCATGAACAGGAACACCCTACCCTAGAGCAGGTTGGCCAGAGCCTCATCCAGCCTGGCCTTAAACACCTCCAGGGATGGGGCCTCAACCACCTTCTTGGGCAACCCATTCCAGGGCAGGAATCTTCATTAGTTAGGTATAAATGTGCCTTCCTAATGCCTCTGCTGAAATTTGAGTTTTAAACAAAAAGCAGATTTTGCCTTTCTTTGACATCAGAGTTAGACGAAAGACATGGTTGTATTTGCACTGTCACTGTTGGTCTTTCTCTTTTACATGGCTCCTCTTCAATTTTTGCAACTCTCACTCCATAAAACATTAAGCAGCTACACTGTGAACCTTCCTTCATGTGTGGTGTCCTTCAGTTTAATCTTCAAGCAATTTTCACTGCATTGGGCATTATGGAGATGGCCTTGCACTAATGATGTTTTGCTTTGATCTTGCTATTACAGCGGCTGGGCTCTAAGCAGTCTTCATTACAGCCCCTCCTGGATGTCAGTTCTCTGTCATAAATTTGTAGTTACAAAAACCCTCCACTTAACTTTTCTCTGAGCAGGTCTGGCTGTGCTGCTCTTTGCTGATTCAGTAGTGAAAGAAAAACCTAATAAACCTGCACTTCAGCACTCACTAAAATAGAGATCAATTTAGTAAGCACCAACATGGAAACAAACTGGCCCTTTGTAGCTGTTAATAAAGGAGTATAATTGCTGGCATTAGTCATTGCATTTCTTTCCACCCCAAGTGGTAGCTGGACAGTACAGTTTCATAGAATCATAGAATCAGCCAGGTTGGAAGAGACCTCCAAGATCACCCAGTCCAACCTAGCACCCAGCCCTACCCAGTCAACTAGACCATGGCACTAAATATCTCATCTAAGTGCCTCATCCAATCTTTTCCTGAACACCTCCAGGGACAGTGACTCCACCACCTCCCTGGGCAGCCCAGGATATCAGAGAAGCTGATTTTCAAAGTAGTAGTCAATATTAGTGTTCTCCAGTGAGTAGAAAAGCTAAGAATCTAAATGAAAACTTAGAGAGAAGGGAATGAAAAGCTTCATTGAAATTCACTGATAGCTGTCCCTGGGCATCTAAACCCAGTTTGGACATTGAATCCACAGGTGCTTTGGATGAATCATTTGAGTCAATTAATTCTTGCCAAAAAGAAAGGATTTTATTTCATTTGCTTGTTTGTTTGTTCATAGAATCTTAGATTGAATCATAGAATGCTTTAGGTTGGAAAGGACCTCAAAGATCATCTAGTTCCAATCCCCTGTCATAGGTAGGGACACCTCCCACTAGAATAGGTTGCTCAAGGCCTCATCTAGCCTAGCATGGAACACCTGCAGGGAGGGAGCATCCATCCATCCATCTATCTATCTATCTATCTATCTATCTATCCATCTATCTATCTATCAATCTATCTATCTATCTATTATATCCTCTGGAGCTGTTGTGACTAAGCTATTTCAGTTACCGTTGCTGCAGCCCAAATGACTTTAACTACTATTAAATAAAATATGATTAGTAAATAAATCCACCTTATGCTAGTACAGAAATACTAAGTCCCTATCTTTCAAATTTTACAGACAGGAAAGTTTGACTTACACATTCTTAAATCTGCTTTTAGAATAGAATAGAATAGAATAGAATAGAATAGAATAGAATAGAATNGTTGCCTGGGAGAAGAGACCAACCCCACCTGGCTACAACCTCCCTTCAGGTAGTAGACAGCAATAAGGTCTGCCCTGAGCCTCCTCTTCTCCAGGCTAAACAGGCCCAGCTCCCTCAGCCTCTCCTCATAGGGTTTGTGTTCTAGGCCCCTTACCAGCTTTGTTGCCCTTCTCTGGACACGTTATTTCCTTCTAAACATAACCAGTCTTTCTCCTACCATTGTGGATTGGATTTCGATCCTGACAAATTGGAACTTAACCCCCCAGACTAAATTACCAAGAAAATTCAGAACTTGGAAGCAAAATGAAAGTTGTATTTACAAAAGTAAGCCAAAGTCTAGAAGTATGAAGTGCAGTGAATATGTACAAATTGTGGTTACATATATTTACAATTCAGAAGCAATACAAGGATTCCCCTGCACTGATTCACATCCCCATGGACAAGCTAAAAAGTTAATAGATCTCCTACTGCATCATACAAAGGAGAAAGAGAGAGAAAGACTCACTGCTACTTAGCTATAACAAGAATCTCAGCCAAGGTCAGCAAAGACATGCAAAAGCATCATCCAGCAGCAGCCAGAGTGAAGAAAAAGAGCAAGAACAGTTTGTGCAGCCAATTCTATCTGAAATCAGCAATCCAATGGAATGACAGAGACCTATCTATTATTGTTCTTTTGTATCCAATCCCTTACTTTATTTACCCTTTACTCAGAGATCTCCAGAAAGTTCCTATTCTTGTTTATAAGCTTCATATACCAGCTTCAAAATATCACACTCACTAGCACTGAGAGATTTGCTTACAAGAGTGTTTGAACAGTTTATTTGCAAAATTAATGCTTCTGCCTGTGTTAAAATAGTATGACTGGCTTAGGCTTCATAGAATAGAATAGAATCAACCAGGTTGGAAGAGACCTCCAACATCATCCAGGCCAACCTAGCACCCAGCCCTATCCAGTCAACCAGACCATGGCAATAAATATCCCATCCAGTCTTTTCTTTAGCGCCTCCAGGGACGGTGACTCCGCTACCTCCCTGGGCAGCCCATTCCAATGCCAATCACTCTCTCTGACAACAACTTCCTCCTAACATCCAGCCTAGACCTCTCCTGGCACAACTTGAGACTGTGTCCCCTTGTTCTGTCACTGATTGCCTGGGAGAAGAGACCAACCCCACCTGGCTACAGCCTCCCTTCAGGTAGTTGTAGACAGCAATGAGGTCCCCCCTGAGCCTCCTCTTCTGCAGGCTGCACATCCCCAGCTCCCTCAGCCTCTCCCCACAGGGCTGGGCTCCAGGCCCCTCACCAGCTTTGTCACCCTTCTCTGGACACCTTCCAGCACCTCCACATCTCTCTTAATTGGAGGAGCCCAGAACTGAACAGAGCACTCAAGGTGTGGCCTGACCAGTGCTGAGTACAAGGGAAGAATAACTTCCTTGTCCTGCTGGTCACACTGTCCCTGATCCAGGCCAGGATGCCATTGGCTCTCTTGGCCACCTGGGCACACTGCTGGCTCATCTTCAGCTATTATGTACCAGCACCCCTCAGGAACCTTTCTTCCTGTCTGCTCTCAGCCACTCTGTCCCCAGCCTGTAGTGCTGCTTGGGGTTGTTGTGGCCAAAGTGCAGAACCCTGCACTTGGCTTTGATAAATCTCATCCCATTGGCCTCTGCCCACCCGTTTGACCTGTCAATGTCCCCCTGCAGGGCTCTCCTGCCCTCCAGTAGATTGACACCTGCTCCTAGCTTGGTGTCATCTTTATATTTTCAACTTATATTTATACTTCCAGCTTACTATTCAAATATAAGTTTGAAAACCAGGATATATGTCAGTGTAACAGAAGTAAATTTTCACAGCATTATCCCATGGAAAAATATAGCTGAACTCAAAACAGTAAAAGTTTTGATCTGAGAAAAATGTGGTGGGTTGGGTTCAGGTTTTTTTGGTGGTGTTTTCATTTGTTTGGTTTGTGTTGGGGTTTTTTGTTTGATTGTTTGTTTTCTGTGTTACATATATTTTATCAACTATTCTTTGATGAGTTCTGCTTGCAACAAAGTCACATTTGGACAACCTTCAGCTTGCAGGATCAGAGGGATGGAATTCTTCTTCTATGGAGACAGGCTTGAGAGAGTTGGGGCTGTTCAGTCTGGAGAGGACAAGGCTCCGTGGTGACCTTATTGTGACCTTCCAGTCTCTGAAGGGGGTCTATGAGAAAGCTGGGGATGGACTTTTTAGGGTGTTGACTAGTGATAGGATTAGGGGGAATGGGTCCAAAGTAGAAGTGGGTAGATTCAGGTTCAATGTTAGGAGTTGAAAGTTGGAAGTTCAAACCAGATGATCTTTGAGGTCACTTCCAACCCAAACCATTCTGTAAGTTCTTTACAAACCCTCTGAGGAGAGGCTGAGGGAGCTGGGGTTGTTTAGCTTGGAGAAGAGGAAGCTCAGGGCAGACCTCATTGCTGTCTACAACTACCTGAAGGGAGGCTGTAGCCAGGTGGGGGTTGGTCTCTTCTCCCAGACAACCAGCAATAGGACAAGGGGACACAGTCTCAAGTTGTGCCAGGGGAAGTATAGGCTGGATGTTAGGAGGAAGTTGTTGGCAGAGAGAGTGATTGGCATTGGAATGGGCTGCCCAGGGAGGTGGTGGAGTCACCGTCCCTGGGGGTGTTCAGGAAAAGCCTGGATGAGGCACTTAGTGCCATGGTCTAGTTGACTGGATAGGGCTGGGTGCTAGGTTGGCCTGGATGATCTTGGGAGTCTCTTCCACTCTGGTTGATTCTATTCTATTCTACTGGAACAAGTTGCCCAGGAGGTGATAGAAGCCTCATCCCTGGAGGTCTTTAAGGCCGGGTTGGATGTGGCTATGAGCAACATGATCCAGTGTGTGGTGTCCCTGGCAATGGCAGGAGGCTTGGAACTAGGTGATCCTTGAGATCTCTTCCAGCCCTGACAATTCTATGATTCTATACTGCAGATAGTTTGAGCTGCCTGTTGAGATGTATCTTTAAGAGCAATGGGAAAGCTTCCTTTATACTACTCTGTCTCTCTTTTGCTTTTTTTTCTGGCTAACATAGGTACCACTGCCTAGGAATAGGCAAATAGCAGTTAGAAGAGTCAATATTTGTCCTTGAATTCTCTTCACCTTTTCTCCCATATTATTATGTGTCACAGTTTACATTCACTACTTTTTCTTCTCTGCTCTTTAAACTTCCCCCAATTTGATACATTGCCTATTTTCTTTATCACTGCTTTAAAAAAGCAGCATTGGAAAAGTCATAGCCTGTCTCCTTGAGTTCCTCATTACATCATTTTGCAAGTCAAACAAAGTACTTCTGAGCAAAGAAAGCAAATTTGAAGAGAAGGGGATCCTTGCCACGCTTCAGCCATTGCAGCTTTGTTGTTTGCTTTTGTGCTCTGGTGAAAGCATTTGAAGGAGGTGCTGCAGTACGGAGGTAAAGCCTTCTTATAAGGTAGCTTAGTTTGTGAATGCATCTCCTCTGGCATCCTTGGGCTTTCCTGCTTCATGCATGGTGTGCAGGTTTTCTGCTCATTCGGTATAACCTCAGGCATACTCTGAAAATGAGCTTTCAGCAGAAGCTGTGCTGCTTAGTCAAATTTAAGAAGCCCCAAACTGTGAATATTCTGGCACTCTGTTGTCTGCTATAATTTGCATCCTCAGATGCCATCCTCAGCTAACAATTTTCCTGAGTAACACTCATTCACAGAGCAGTTGTTTTTCTTCTTTTCTGTGGCAGAATAAAGGTGCCTTTGTTTGCATGCACAAAAGCACTGCTCTCTCCTCTGCCTGAGTGTTAACAAAAAATCACCCTTCTGTCCTCTGCTCTGCCCAGTTTCTGCTTATTGATATACAAATTATAACACATCCATTTTGCAGCTTTCCACCTGGGCTTTCCACGTTTCCTTTTCCCTCATTTCTCTTGGATTGAAACCACTGAACTGGCAGGAGTCCCTGTGTATGAAATGAAAGTGTGGGGAGTTGTCCTTCCTTTGTTTTTTTGGTGTTCTGTGGATGAGGTATGTGAAAAATAGCCTAGAGAGCATTTACCTAGCAAAGAATCATACAATCAGTTAGGGTTGGAAAGGACCACAAGGATCATCTAGTTCAAATCCCCCTACCATGGGCAGGGACACCCTACCCTAGAGCAGGCTGCCCACAGCCTCATCCAGCCTGGCCTTAAACACCTCCAGGGATGGAGCCTCAACCACCTCCCTGGGCAACCCATTCCAGGCTCTCACCACTCTCATGCTGAACAACTTCATCCTCACATCCAGTCTGAATCTCCCCACCTCCACCTTTGCTGCATCCCCCCCTAGTCCTGTCACTACCTGGTACCTTAGGAAGACCCTCCCTAGAAGAATGTGAGTTTTCAAGGTTTTGGTTACCCTAATACAAAATCATAGAATCATAGTATTGTTTAGGTTGGAAGGGACCTCAAAGATCCTCTGGTTCCAATCCCCTGCCCTAGGCAGGGACACCTCCCACTAGAACAGGTGACAGACTTTGGATGAAAGCTTTTCCAAGAGGAGAAATGATACAAACATGCACTTTAAACTAGTTCTCTCCCCTGCTGACCTCAATTTTCTTTCAAATTAAATAGAGAAAGAAACAAAGATGAAGCCTCAGGACATTACCATGACTCTCAAATGTGCTCTAGTTCACAAAATTAGGTTTTTAGCTGTCCCTCACCTACAAAATAAAAGCAGCAGATTTTAAGACCTTGAGGGCTCTAGCTGGTTCCAGCCCAGATATTCCCTAGGGCAACCCTTAGAGCTCCCTTCACTCAGTCCACAAACCATGTCAGACTCCCAAGTCCATCAGCCACTGTTGCAGTGGTACTGTACCGGGGACGGTATCCAGCTCTGTCCATGAGGTGCTGTTTGGACCCTCTGAACTAAGTGTGGATCCAGCTGCTCACATATGCAGATGCTGCCCAGCCAGCTCCTGTTCCCTGATCCTCAAGCACCAGCTCCTACCAGTAGCTCATACCACTCCCTGACAACTTGCTGTGATTTAATTTCTCTTCCTTTCCTTTTCTTTTACCTCCTCAAAGAAAACTTCATGAAGATTCCTTTAGTCAAACAATTAATAAATTGTGTGTAATAAAAGATTCCAAACATTTGCAAGAACAATACCTAATGTATTTGTTTTCATTTTATCTCAATATGGGTTACAGAAGGAAATTCAAACACTTTTTTTAGCAGCACTGATAAGGGCCCTGAGGCATTTCAGCAGCTCTAAAATGTATGTCACAGGTAAAGAAAACAAATATTGTTTGAACTCTGTCTCATATATGATGAGAGATTGAAATCAGGCAGCTGAAACAAGCTTCTCCCTTGAGTTATATGGCCTATTCCTTTAATGAAAGGTGATGCCCTTGAGACAGAAGAAATTAAGTAGTAATGAAATAATTCCTGCATAACTGCAATAGTCACTTTAGCACATGAAGGCAGAACAAGCCTGAGTTCCAGCTTAGTTTAATGCAGCAGGTGAAAAACTGATTTTATTTTTTTTAGTCATAGAATTATAGAATCAACGAGGTTGGAAGAGACCTCCAAGCTCATCCAGTCCAACCTAGCACCTAGCCCTATCCAGTCAACCAGACCATGGCACTAAGTGCCTCATCCAGGCTTTGCTTGAACACCTCCAAGGACGGTGACTCCACCACCTCCCTGGGCAGCCCATTCCAATGCCAATCACTCTCTCTGCCAACAACTTCCTCCTAACATCCAGCCTGGACCTCCCCCGGCACAACTTGAGACTGTGTCTCCTTGTTCTGTTGCTGGTTGCCTGGCAGAAGAGACCAACCCCACCTGGCTACAGCCTCCCTTCAGGTAGTTGTAGATAGCAATGAGGTCATGCCTGAGCCTCCTCTTCTGCAGGCTGCACACCCCCAGCTCCCTCAGCCTCTCCTCATAGTGTTTGTGTTCCAGGCCCCTCCCCAGCCTTGTTGCCCTTCTCTGGACACCTTCCAGCACCTCAACATCTCTCTTGAATTGAGGAGCTCAGAACTGGACACAGGACTCAAGGTGTGGCCTGACCAGTGTTGAGTACAGGGGCAGAATAACCTCCCGTGTCTTGATTTTGCACCCTGAACAAAGTTGCACTTTTGTTGCACACTTACAATAGAGAAATTAATTGATTTAATCAAATTCTGATCAGAACAGAAAGCTACTCCTTGACAGAGACCTCTGTCTAAGGGTAAGACTTGTTCTGTCCATAACTTGAAATAGATGAGTCATTTCCACTGACAGATTTTGAACTTGCTGAAGTGCAGTGTTGCTTCAGCTCTATTATTCTTAAGACTATCATCCTTTAAGGCACAGTGAGCATGAAATGTTACCTGCACATTTGAGAGGCTGCCCAGGGAGGTGGTGGTGTCGCCATCCCTGGAGCTGTTCAAGGCAGGATTGGACGTGGCACTTGGTGCCATGGTCTAGCCTTGAACTCTGTGGTAACGGCTTGGACTTGATGATCTCTGAGGTCTCTTCCAACCTTGGTGATACTGTGAGACTGTGATACTGAGAGTGGACTAAATACAGATTGGCTCACCAACATAATGCTGAATCTGTATGGCACTTGTCCTTTTGGCATGGTAGATATATAATTCATAAGCAAGCAGATTAAATAGGACAACATCATCACCTTCTTGGACAGGGTGATTTTAAGTATCCTTTGGTGACTCATTCTACCCTATTTTATAATAAACTCCTTTTATGTAATCCTTTCCTTGAATCTTCCATTAAAGGAGGGTGTCAGAAGGTAGGAGGTGAGAATGACTAGATGAGTATTCAGCACCAGATTGGTATCCCATTAATACAAACTACCATTTCCCCATCATCACAGGAAGACATTTGCTTGGATATCCATGGTAAGCTTTTACTTTCACTAGAGGCTCACATTAAAGGAACTCTGCACCCTCCTATTTGATTTCTTTAAACAGATGCATTATTTACTCAACGTTGTCAGAGATTCAAACATAAACGTTGTCTTTTCTCACCAAAGTTTAGTTCTGTGTTCTGCACAGAGCACAGAGTACTCTGTACACTGCCTTTGCCTTGTGTCTCCTCCAAACACCAAATAAGGGGGGGGAAAAAACCCACCACTATGCTCAATCTTGTTTCAGTGATCATAGAATCATAGAATGGTTTAGGTTGGAAGGGACCTCAAGGATCATCCAGCTCCAACCCCCTGCCAGAGGCAGGGACACCTCCCACTAGAGCAGGTTGCTCAAGGCCTCATCCAGCCTGGCTGTAAACACCTTCAGGGAGGAAGCATCCACAACCTCCCTGGGCAACCTGTGCCAGTGTCTTACCACCCTCACTGTAAAGAACTTCCTCCTGATGTTAAATTCTAATACATATAAAAGTGATGTTTGTAGCTCCACAGTGTAGTGAGTTGAGAAATTACCCCCCCAGATAAAACTGAACTCACCGGAGCAGCTCAGAAGATTTGGGAATAAGATAAAGCTGTATGTTACAGCAAGCTAAATATACAGACATATATACAAAATATATTTGCATGTATTTGCAATTATTTACAACTTAGAAATAATCTAGCACTCAAATCCTCTCCCCCTGGGCAGCCCAGGAGGGACCAAAACCATCTTCTTCTCTCCTCCCAGTCAGAAAACCAGCCCAGGGAGGTGATGGAGTCACGATCTCTGGAAGTGGTCAGGAAAAGCCTGGCTGAGGCACTTAGTGCCATGGCCTAGTTGACTGAATAGGGCTGGGTGCTAGGCTGGACTGGATGATCTTGGAGGTCTCTTCCAATCTGGTTGATTCTATGATTGTACTTCTGTTCAGATAGACAGGTTTAAAAGGTTAGTACACAGTGTGGAGGAGTCAGAGAGATGAAAGAACAATGACATATTCAGAGCTCAAAAGCCAATTGTTTACAGAAACATAGAATCAACCAGGTTGAAAGAGACCTCCAAGAGCATCCAGGCCAACCTATTGCCAAGCCCTATTCAATCAACCAGACCATGGCACTAAGTGCCTCATCCACTCTTTTCTTGAACACCCCCAGGGACGGTGACTCCACCACCTCCCTGGGCAGCCCATTCCAATGCCAATCACTCTCTCTGTGAAGAACTTCCTCCTAACATCCAGCCTGTACCTCCCCCTGCACAACTTGAGACTGTGTCCCCTTGTCCTGTTGCTGGTTGCTCGGCTCTTTATCCCTCTTAGCAAACCAATGAATGATGTAGACTCTATTATTCTTTTACATCCAATGCTCTAATTTGTTTACATTCTGCACTGAACTTTCCAGAAAGTAACCATTTCTCTTGTTGGAATTTTCCAATAAGCCTTAAACTACTACACACAGTCAGAAACCAGACCAAAGCAACCCAGCCATAATTGCTAGTAATTATAAAGCATTAATGAAAATATTCTGCTAAAGTTTTGCTCCCTGTAGTCTGTAAAACCAAACAATATTTTACCTGGCCATCTTGTCACAGTAAAAACCCCTTACAATAATATTTTTCTTTATATAAATCTCATGACCATACTGGCTGTAGTGAGAAAGAGGTTTCACACAGAGAGTGTTTTTCTCCAGATTAAATCATAGAAGCACAGAATCAAGCAGGTTGGAAAAGACCTCCAAGATCATCCAGACCAACCTAGCACCCAGCCCTATCCAATCAATTTGACCATGGCACTAAGTGCCTCATCCAGGCTTTGCTTGAACACCTCCAGGGATGGGAAGTCTGTCACCTCCCTGGGCAGCCC
>WAAF01017095.1:0-12950 GCA_013400475.1 Tricholaema leucomelas | reverse complement strand
AGGATTTGGGGACACCACTAGTGACAGCTGCCAACTGGATGTGGCACCATTCACCACCACTCTCTGGGCCTGGGCCTTTATCCAGTACTTGACCCATATCAGAGTGAATCTCTCCTGGCCATGAGCTGCCAGATTTGCCTGGAGCTTGTTGTGGCAGATGGTGTTAAATCATGTGGACTGAAGCAACAAGGTGTTCTCTGCCTTTAAAAAACTGCCTGGTGAGTTCTGAATGCATTTCCCAGGCAAGTTTGTGGAGCTACATACAGATCAAGCCAAGACTGTTGTTGAGCTGTAACTCATTTACCTTTTTTTGGGTTGTTTTTCAAGATAGGTAAGATGTTCACACCTACTTGGTTTCAATGCTTGCAAGATAATGGAAGAAGGAAAAAAAAAGAGCTAAGCAATAGTCAGCAGATTAATTAGTTGAACCAGCCACTGCTACCTGCAAGGTAGATACCAACCTCCAACATTTACAAGGAGAAGAGGAGCCTCAGGGGTGACCTCGTTCATGTTTATAAAGATGTACAGGATGATGTCAGGCTCTGCTGGGTGATGCCCACTGCCAGGACAAGGGGCAATGGGTAGGAATTGAAGCATAGTAAGTTTCATGTAAACTTCAGGTGGATTTTTTTTCCCTGTGAGTGTAACAGAACACTGGAACAGGCTGCCCAGGGGGTTGTGGAGTCTCCCTCTTTGGAGATACTCAAAACCCACCTGGATGTGTTCCTGTGTGACCTGGTATAGGTGATTCTGCTCTGGCCAGGGCAGGGTTGGACTGGATGAGCTTTTGAGTTCCCTTCCATCCCCTGACATTCTGTGATTCTGTGATTTCAATTGACTAAGATTCAATGTCTATACTGTAACAACCTTTCTATTGCTGTCCTTTATCATCTCCACTATCCCCTACTTTCCTAACCCTCTGAAAGAGTAATCAGGAAACTTTTATTCTGTTTTTGCATATTTATTTAGTATACTTCTGGCACATTTTATGTCTGGCATACTTAGACTGCAGTCTAGCCACTATCTCCAAGGCAACTGGTCAGTAGCTTGGTTGGATTTATGTTCCTGGAATGGAGAACAATGCAATAAGGAAAAAAAAGAACTGTGGGGTTTCTCCTGCTCTATATGACACAGGTGGATGGAGAGGGGAAGGGAAGAAGATCTAAGCAGGGATCTTAACATTGCTTATAAATACCTCCCAATTTTAATGTAAACTGAGACAAGTATGATAGCAACAACTGAAGTTTTAGGAAACTGAAATATTCTTAGACTTAATAAAAATCAGAGAAGTGTTTAAAAGGAAAGTACTTTAGAGTCAGTGGATTTTCTTGCTCAGCCTTCTGTGCTAATGACAGTAGCAATGACATGGGAGTTAAAGCGGTGCCAGGTTTTGTTTGCTTGCTTAAAGTTAGGCAGTTGGGAGTACAGAACAGATACTTACAAGAGAAGCAGGAAAGCCTTCATCTCATCAAGGCTTTAACTTAGTCCAGAAATGAGTCTAATAATCCCTTTATTAGTATTTTATGTGTAGCTTTTTGACAGGTGGATCTCAGGTCAAATGCAAGGTCTGATTATCGAGGCGATAGCTGCTTTAGTTTTGTGGTAGTTTTTATTCTGTGTGTGATGCAGACTTGCTGAGAGCATAATGGTCCCAAGTTGTGTAGGCTTACCAGGATTTCATTATTTTTTAATTTGATGGTGGCATTAAACTTGAAGAAGCTATCAGCTGAAAGCTGAATGTTGCATTTACAAAGAGGTGTATTAAAGCATCAAAGAGATCATAGAATCATACAGTGGCTTAGGTTGGAAGGGACCTCAAAGATCATCTAATTGCAACCTCCTGCCATAGGCAGGGACACCTCCCACTAGAACACGTTGCTCAAGGCCTCATCCAACCTGGTCTTGGACACCTCCAGGGAGGGAGCAGCCACAACCTCCCTGGGAAACTTGTGCCAGTGTCTTACCACACTCACTGTAAAGAACTTCTTAACATCTAGTTTAAGTCTCCCCTCTGCCAGTTTAAACCCATTACTCCTCATCCTGTCATTAAACATCCTTGTAAATAGTCCCTCTCCAGCCCTCCTGTAGCCCCCCTTCGGATGCTGGAAGGTTACCACAAGGTCTCCTCGAAGCCTTCTCTTCTCTAGGCTAAAGAGCCCCAACTCTCTCAGCCTGTCCTCATAGCAGAGCTGCTGCAGCCCTCTGAGCATCTTTGTGGCTCTCCTCTGGACTTGCTCCAACAGTTCAATGTCCTTCTTGTGTCGTGGTGATGATACAGCATCTTTCACTGTAAGCTTTGCAACTGAAATGATGAACTAGATTGAGAAGTAAGCTTTCATTAAAGTATGATATGGTAGCATTACACCAAAATTACTGCATCAATATTTGGGAATTTGCACACAGAGAAAAAGGCTTCTGCAATGGGTTTCATAGCAATGTTGAAAGTGCAGGAGAGATGTGGAAGACCTAAAACAGTAGTTTTCTCCCATAAATAGAATAGAATCAACCAGGCTGGGAGAGACCTCCAAGATCATCCAGTCCAACCTAGCACCCAGCCCTATCCAGTCAACCAGACCATGGCACTAAGTGCCTCATCCAGGCTTTGCTTGAACACCCCCAGGGACGGTGACTCCACCACCTCCCTGGGCAGCCCATTCCAATGCCAATCACTCTCTCTGTGAAGAACTTCCTCCTAGAAGCAGTACTTTGAGATGATTTCCATCTGAAGTCAGTCAAAATTTGTGCATTTAAACTTTTTTGTTGCTGTTGTTGGCATACATCTACACCATGTGTTTTTCACATATCTCTAATACAGTTATTTTCTCATAAGCAAGGAAGTCACATTCCAGATTTGTCATCAGTCTCACACTGACACCTACCTTATGATCCGAGAAAGCTATTTTAGACTTAAATTCCTTTTTTCCAGTAAAACAACTGTTTTTGTTTGCCCAAAACAGTGAGGGGGGGGGGGAAATCTTAAGTAATAATTTTAGAAGTGTGATTTGAGGTACATGATGTTCACAGTCCTTACAAATGCTTATTGATTAAGACAATTCACTGAATATGACTTCATTAGTAGATTAATCATTATGATAATCTTGTTTAATGTATACTTAATATGCACAATGTGATCAGCAACAGAAGGACAAGACTTTCCCATGCATTTTAAGGTTCAATGATTTAGTGGAAGGGAAGAATGATTTATTTATCCACAAAGAGAGACTGATAAACCTGGGGCTGGAGAAGAGAAGACTAAGAGATATGATCAATATGTACAAATGTCTGAGGGGTGGGTGTCAAGTGGAAGGGGTCACTCTCTTTTAGGTGGTCAGCAGCAATAAGACAAGGAATAAGTGTCAAGTGGAAGGGGTCAGTCTCTTTTAGGTGGTCAGCAGCAATAAGACAAGCAATAAGTGTCAAGTGGAAGAGGTCAATCTCTTTTAGGTGGTCAGCAGCAATAAGACAAGATAGGAAGTTCTTCACAGAGAGAGTGATTTGCCATTGGAATGGGCTGCCCAGGGAGGTGGTGGAGTCACCGTCCCTGGAGGCGTTCAGGAAAAGCCTGGATGAGGCACTTAGTGCCATGGTTTGGTTGATTGGACAGGGCTGGGTGCTAGGTTGGACTGGATGGTCTTGGAGGTCTCCACCACCTCCCTGGGCAGCCCATTCCAGTAGCCAATGACTCTCTCAGTGAAGAACTTTCTCCTCTCCTCGAGCCTAAACTTCCCCTGTCGCAGCCTGAGGCTGTGTCCTCTTGTTCTGGCTCTGGCTGCCTGAGAGAAAAGAGCAACCTCCCCCTGGCCACAACCACCCCTCAGGTAGTTGTAGACAGCAATAAGCAAAAAGAATCACTGCTGCTCCTTCCAGCAGAATTCTGTGATTCTGTGGTCATCTGATAAACCATCCTCCTTAGGGAATAGTCCTGAGAAAGAAATCACTGTAGTGCTGGTGAAAGCAACTCATGTGTAAGTGCACGCTTATATTTCTGCTGCAAGTAGAGGCAAGCAATAACATCATTACAAGATGTTAAATGGCTCTTGAACCCACAGGCTCTGCCTTATGAATGCAGAGAGAAGGTTGAAGTGACTGGGCTGGCCTCTTTCAGTTCACCTTTATACACATGTGTTATGCTACAGCAATGCTTTGAATCAAGGGTAAAAACTGGGGAAACATATCCAGCAGCTGCAGGGAGAAGGGAAACAGTAGGCAGTTAACAGAGCTGCATTTTACCATAAGTTGTTTAGCACAAAGCTTCATCTTTATTGCTCTGATTTGCTCAGTTTACACTTAAATGAGTGACGTAAGGGAAAAGATACCAGGAAAAGATGTCTTCATAGGAGAGAGGTTGTAATTCGCTAGCATAGAATCATGCAATCAACCAGGTTGGAAGAGACCTCCAAGATCATCCAGGCCAATCCCTCACCCAGCCCTGTACAGCCAATTAGACCATGGCACTAAGTGCCTCAGCCAGTCTTTTCTTCAACACCTCCAGGGATGGCAACTCCACCACCTCCCTGGGCAGCCCATTCCAATGCCAATCACTCTCTCTGCCAACAACTTCCTCCTAACATCCAGCCTAGACCTGTCCTGGCACAACTTGAGACTGTGTCCCCTTGTCCTGTTGCTGGTTGCCTGGCAGAAGAGACCAACCCCACCTGGCTACAGCCTCCCTTCAGGTAGTTGTAGACAGCAATGAGGTGCCCCCTGAGCCTCCTCTTCTGCAGGCTGCACACCCCCAGCTCCCTCAGCCTCTCCTCACAGGGCTGGTGACTGCACCACTTCCCTGGGCAGCCCATTGCAGTGCCTAATCTCCTTTTCTGTGAGGAAGTGCTTCCTAACATCATCCCACCTAAACCTTCCTGGGCATTGCTTCAGCCTTTGAAGTGATTGGTTTCTGTATTAGAAACATTAATTTTGACAATGCAAATCTGTTGGGTTTTGTTTTTTTTTTGGGGGGGGTTGTTGGTTTATTTGATTGTTAGTTTGTTTCCTGAATATCTGGCACTAGCATCAGGTACATTGGGGAATTTTAGTATAGGAGGAAGCATTTGTACTCCTGATAATGACTGGAAACCATCACACTGAACAAATGCTTGCAACCATGTTGTGTAGGCAGGGGATCATAGAATCATAGAATCATAGAATGGTTTAGGTTGGAAGGGACCTCAAGGATCATCCAGCTCCAACCCCCTGCCATAGGCAGGGACACCTCCCACTAGAGCAGGCTGCTCAAGGCCTCATCCAGCCTGGCCTTAAACACCTCCAGGGAGGAAGCAGCCACAACCTCCCTGGGCAACCTGTGCCAGTGTCTTACCACCCTCACTCTAAAGAACTTCCTCCTAACATCCAGTCCAAATCTCCCCTCTGCCAGTTCAAACCCATTCCCCCTCGTCCTGACATTACCAGACCTTGTCAATAGTCCCTCCCCAGCCTTCCTGTAGGCTCCCTTCAGATACTGCAAAGCCACTCTAAGGTCTCCTCGAAGCCTTCTCTTCTTCAGGCTGCAGAGCCCCAACTCTCTCAGCCTGTCCTCATAGCAGAGGTGCTCCAGCCCTCTGATCATCTTCGTGGCTCTCCTTTGGACCCGCTCCAGCAGTTCCATGTCCTTCTTGTATTGGGGGCTCCAGAACTGCACACAGTACTCCAGGTGGGGTCTGACGAGAGCAGAGTAAAGGGGGAGAATCACCTCCCTTGCCCTGCTGGCCACACTTCTCTTGATGCAGCCCAGCACTCGGTTGGCTGTCTGGGCTGCATGTGCACACTGCCGGCTCATGTTGAGCTTCTCGTCGACCCAGACCCCCAGGTCCTTCTCCTCAGGGCTGCTCTCCAGCCATTCATCACCCAGCCTGTATCTGTGCCTGGGATTGCACCGACCCAGGTGCAGGACCTTACACTTGGCCTTGTTAAACGTCATGAGGTTGGCCTGGGCCCACCTCTCCAGCCTGTCCAGGTCGCTCTGAATGGCATCCCTGCCCTCCAGCAAGTCAGCTGCGCCACACAGCTTGGTGTCACCTGCAAACTTGCTGAGGGTGCACTCAATTCCTCTGTCCATATCACTGACAAAGATGTTAAAGAGCACTGGTCCCAGCACTGACCCCTGAGGAACACCACTTGTCACTGGATGCCAGGTGGACATTGTGCCATTGATCACCACTCTCTGCATGCCACCATCCAGCCAATTCCTTATCCAGTGAGTGCTCCACCCATCCAGTCTGTGCTTTTCCAGTTTGGTGACCAGGATGTCATGTGGGACAGAGTCGAATGCCTTACTCAGGTCTAGGTAGACGACATCAGTTGCCCTTCCCCTGTCCATTGCAGCTGTGAGGGAGGGAGAGGTCTGGGTCACAGTCTGGTAGAGCTCCCTAATACGACTTCATTGCACTACTGTATATAGATTGCCCCAGTTCATGTCTCTGAAAGCTTTTCTACAACTGAGTAAATCCAGAGTACTTTCTCAGTTTTGGCCTGTCATTTTTTTTTCCAGGGCATATCATCACTGCTTGTAATCTCATCAGGGGAAGGGACTTTATTGCCCTGTCTTGAAGTTTCATCACTAGCACAGGGCACACACAAACGTGCAGACACACACTGTGAAAACCTTTTATAGAGCCCTTCTAATGACAAACCTGAATTTACAGTTTACTTTTTCAGGATATATGGCAGTTGAAACAGTATTTATTTCACAAAGATGCCAAAGCAAGTCTTTCTCAAGATAATAAATAAAAAAATAGAGCAGAATAGACCAAATATTTTAAACTATTTCTGTTCTGCCCTTTTTGTGTGATATTGGGGTCAGGAGAATGTCATTGCATGACTCTCCTCTGTCTAATGAGTTTCTACCTTCTATGGCTCACCAGACTCGTGGTATAGCAACAAAAGCACCAACAACTATTTTTTGTCCCTCCTGAGCTCTCTCTTATTTTGCTCTCCCTTCAAAGCTTTTTCTTTTTCTTTCTCTTTTGTTTTCTTTTTTTTTCTCTTTTTCTCTTTTTATTTCTCTTTTTCTTTTTTTCTTTTTCTTTCCTCCCCCCTTTCTTTTTTTCTTTCTTTTTTGTTTTGTTTTCTTTTTTTTTCTTTTTCTTTTCCTCTTTTTATTTCTCTTTTGGGTTTTTTTTCTCTTTTTCTTTTTCTCTTTTTATTTCTCTTTTGTTTTTTTTTCTCTTTTTCTTTTTCTCTTTTTATTTCTTTTTTGTTTTTTTTTATCTTTTTCTTTTTCTCTTTTTATTTCTCTTTTTCTTTTTTCCTTTTTCTTTTTCCCCCTCTTTCTCTTTTTCTTTCTCTTTTTCTTTTTCCTTTTTTTCTCTTTTCCTTTTCCTTTTCCTTTTCCTTTTCCCGTTTTCTTTTTCTTTCTCTTTTTCTCCTTTTTCTTTTTTTCTTTTTCTTTTTCTTTTTCTCTTTCATTTTCTCTTTCTTTCTTTTTTTTTTTTAGTTAAACATAGACCTACTCTGCTTGTTAGTATTCTGCAAAATTCTAGCTCCTTCTTAGGCTCATGTAGATGGAGTCTTCTAGAGCTCTAGAGCTAGAGCTGTTCTTTCCGAAGTTCTTGGTCCTTCACATCACAGACACTGCATGTGGATAAAAGCCTCAGGGTTAATCATAGAATCAGTCAGGGTTGGAAGGCACCACAAGGATCACCTAGCTCCAACTCCCCTGCCACAGGCAGGGACACCTCACACTAGATCAGGCTGTCCAGAGCATCATCCAGCCTGCCCTTAAACACCTCCAGGGATGGGGCCTCCACCACCTCCCTGGGCCACCCATTCCAGGCTCTCATCACCCTCATGCTGAAGAACTTCTTCCTAACATCCTGTCTGAATCTACCTATTTCTAGATTTGTAACAGTCTTCCTAGTCCTATCCCTACCTGATATCCTATAAAGTCCCTCCCCAGCTTTCTTGTAAGCCCCCTTAAGATACTGAAAGTTCACAATATGGTCACCTCAGACTGAACAGCCCCAACTCTTTCAGTCTCTCCTCATAGCAGAGGTGCTGCAGTCCTCTGATCATCCTTGTGGCCCTTCTCTGGACACCTTCCAGCACATCCATATCCCTCCTGTAACAGAGCCTCCAGAACTAGACACAGTACTCTAGGTGAGGTCTCAGCAGTGCAGAGTAGAGGGGAAGGATCACATCCCTCGCTCTGCTGGCCACATTTTCTCTTTCTTTTCATAATCTAAAAGGACAAAACAGAGAAATTGTAGGAAAAGACCAATACCAAAATAGATTTTTTCTCCATAGGGATATTTCCATTGCCCTTTAGAAATCTAGTATACATTCTGATGACAGAACACTATGTTCATCACTTAGAAATGTAAGATTTGATTCAAGATTCTTTCGTTGGTGGTGGAGTCACTGTTCTTGGAGGTGTTCAAGAAAAGCCTGGATGAGGCACTTAGTGCCATGGTCTGGTTGATTAGAATGGTTGGATGATAGGTTGGGCTGAATGATCTTGGAGGTCTCTCTTCCAACCTGGTTTATTCTATGATCAGGAAAAGAGCTATGCTTTGTTCCTTGATCAGGTTGGACTCGATGATCCCAGAGGTCTTTTCCAACCGGCTTAATTCTGTGATAAAAGTGCATAAAAACCTCCCAAAGAACATCTCTGGGGATATTCAAGCAGTGTGTAGACCTGGTGCTTAGAGACATGGTTTATGTTGTCCCTTCAAGGTTGGGAGTTGAACTGGATGATAGAGTCATAGAATCATAGAATGGTTTAGGTTGGAAGGGACCTCAAGGATCATCCAGCTCCAACCCCCTGCCATAGGCAGGGACACCTCCCACTAGAGCAGGCTGCTCAAGGCCTCATCCAGCCTGGCCTTAAACACCTCCAGGGAGGAAGCATCCACAACCTCCCTGGGCAACCTGTGCCAGTGTCTTACCACCCTCACTGTAAAGAACTTCCTCCTAACATCCAGTCTAAATCTCCCCTCCTCCAGTTTAAACCCATTCCCCCTCATCCTGACATTACCAGACCTTGTCAATAGTCCCTCCCCAGCCTTCCTGTAGGCTCCCTTCAGATACTGCAAAGCCACTCTAAGGTCTCCTCGAAGCCTTCTCTTCTCCAGGCTGCAGAGCCCCAACTCTCTCAGCCTGTCCTCATAGCAGAGCTGCTGCAGCCCTCTGAGCATCTTGGTGGCTCTCCTCTGGACCCGCTCCAGCAGTTCCATGTCCTTCTTGTGTTGGGGGCTCCAGAACTGCACAGAGTACTCCAAGTGGGGTCTGACGAGAGCAGAGTAAAGGGGGAGAATCACAAAGAATCTTTCATAAAGATCTTTCATAAAGATCTGGCAAGGGAGAGAGAAAGATCAAACCACAGATCTATCATTTGCACTGTGGTAGAACACAGAAACCCCAGTTAAGGCAGCGGCTTCATGTCTTGTTGCTGACTAAAGTCACAATAAATGACAGCCCTCATCTGGGAGAACAGCAAACCACTCCTTTGCACCACATAGGATCACAGAAACATTCAGGTTGGAAGACTCTCAGGATCAGCAACTCCAACTGATATCCCTACTCTACAAGGTTTACCCTAAACATATCCTCAAACACCACATCCAAACGAGTTCTAAACACATCCAGGGATGGTGACTCAACCACCTCCCTGGGCAGCTCATTCCAATGCCTCACCACTCTTGCTGGGAAAAAAAAATTCCAAACCTCCAGTCAAACGTCCAGTTGCAGCTGGAGGCTCTTCCCTCTTGTTCTATGTCTAATTACCTGTGCGAAGAGACCAGCAGCAGCCTCTCCACAAGGTCCTTTCAGGTGGCTGTAGACAGCACTGAAGTCTCCCCTCAGCCTCCTCTTCTTTGAACTAACCATTCCAAGGTCCCTCAGTCACTCTTCATATGATTTATTCTCCAGGCCCTTCCCCAGCTTCATTGCTCTCCTCTGCACTTCTCCAGCACCTCCATATGCCATTTGTATTGAGGTTAAGTGGCTTCCTG
Source organism: Tricholaema leucomelas (assembly GCA_013400475.1). NCBI lineage: Eukaryota > Metazoa > Chordata > Aves > Piciformes > Lybiidae > Tricholaema lacrymosa > Tricholaema leucomelas. The sequence goes on along the minus strand of WAAF01017095.1, from coordinate 3,006 downwards.
ATGTTTTTCCAACAAGTGACCAGATGTTTTACTGATCATAGACATCTCGTTGTCTAATCAGTGGTAGGACTTCATAAGTGTTACACTCCATAGTGGTTGTAACCACATTCTGTACTCAGTGCTGGTTGGGCCACACCTTGAATCCTGTGTCCAGTTCTGGGCCTCTCAATTTAAGAAAGATGCTGAGATGCTTGAATGTGTCCAGAGAAGGGCACCAAGGTGGAGGAGGGGACTGGAGCACAGCCCTGTGAGGAGCAGCTGAGAGAACAGGGATTGTTCAGCCTGGAGAAGAGGAGGCTCAGTGGAGACCTCATTGCTGTCTACAACTACCTGAAAGGAGGTTGTAGCCAGAGGGGGGTTGGTCTCTTCTCCCAGGCAACCAGCAACAGGACAAGAGGACATAATCTCAAACTGTGCCAGGCCAGGCTTAGGCTGGATGTTAGGAAGAAGTTCTTCATGGAAAGAGTGATTGGCATTGAAATGGGCTGCCAGGGGAGGTGTTGGAGTCACCATCCCTGGAGGTGTTCAAGAAAAGACTGGAGGAGGCATTAGTGCCAGGTTTAGTTAATTAGAAGGGTTAAGTGATAGGTTGGACTCCATGATCCTAGAGGTCTTTTCCAATCTGGTTAATTGATTCTGTGATTCAGAAAAACCTTGTATGAGTTTTGTGCACTGAGGCATCACTGACTCACTTAACAGGTAACCAGAACGTGCCCAGGTCTGTGCTAGGCTGAATTGTACTGCACTATGCTGCCTGTATATCTTGTTTCTAAAAGTGTGTGGGAGGAGTTCTCATGTGAGCATTCTGTCTGACAGCATATATGATAAATAGAGTTGTGAGAAATTCAGTTCCTTGTGAGAAAACCCTGCAATAGCTGGAATGACCCAAATAGTTCAGGCTTTGCTGTGGATGAGGTCTGCAGGGCAGGCTGCACATGAATTAGAGGGACAATCAGTGCAGCACCATTCAGAGTTCCCACCTGGAGATGCGTGACAGTTTGGTTGTTATCCACCCCCCTGATCTTATGAAATCACCCAGACTAGGCTCAGCTTGCTGAAAATTAAGGAATGAAGCTTTATACTTACAAATTAGCACAAAATACAAGCAGGTATTTACAATATTTACAGCTATAGACAGAAATAGACAAGGTAAAAAGGTAATGCAGAAACACAACAGCCCTCCCAGAAACCTGAGTCCCCAGGAGGGGCTCCCAACCACCCTTCCACCTTCTTTCCACTCCTCTACCTTATCTCAGACTTTGCCTTACATGCAAGGTGAGTTTGGAGGATCAGCCAGAGGGGGTAGAAAGCAGAAGGATTAGTTACACAGACAGCAAGCCAGGGAGAAAAATACAGGCACCAGCTGTGACAGAGAGCCACTGCGTTACCTGTGTTTAGGTTCTTGGTTTTATACCTCTCAGCAAGCCTATGAGTGAAGCAGACATCACCACTGTTTCCTTTTCACAGCCTACAATCAAATTCCCCTCACCAAAATATTCCAGCTAGCCTCAAACTAGCACTAGATTATTTATGCTGTTTTCCCCTCTTTTATGGCATTAGCTCTAATAAATGGAGTCTAAATAATACTTTACCAAGCTTGAGTGCCTTTCTTAATGTGATCACCATGGACCACTACCTCCTGGACCAAAACTCATGCCTGGAATGAAAAGTGTTACTCCTATAATAAAATAAACCAAGTCAGACACCTCTTTGCTACTTCTATATTGTTGTTACTACTTCATGGCAATTAATAATAGTTATTCTTTTGTATTTATACTGAGCTATTTGAGAACCAAGGATCCTGGAACCAGAATAATTTAAGGAACTGAGCTGTATAAGCAAAATTGTCAATGCAAATCTCTTTTCAGTTTTTTTTTCTGTGGAAACTACGCTATGCATGAATCTACAGAGAGGAGGTTGAAGAAGAGAAGGGAAATTAACCTCTCTGTTGGCATCTTTGTCTACTGTGGATATGATTTCCTTCCCCATCGCAGCAGTGTAGGTGTTCTGTAATAGGAACAATTTGCTACCAGGACAGCAGGAGAGTATAACAAAGAAATGATCACAGTTAGGTATCTTCCCAGGTCTGTCAAAGAGATGAGAAGGCATAACCCTTTCTGGTTGGGGCAGTTCACTCAGGCAGCTTTTACTGCTCTCAGACTTTTTAGAATCAAGAGACACTCAGATTCCAAATAGGGAGTAAATATTTGTTGCCTGATAGAAGGAACGTGTAAAGAAAGGATAAGCCACNTCTCCCCTGAGCCTCCTCTTCTCCAGGCTAAACAATCCCAGCTCCCTCAGCCTCTCCTCGTAGTGCTGTGCTCGAGGCCTCTCACCAGCCTCGTTGCCCTTCTCTGGACACGTTCAAGCACCTCAGTGTGCTTCTTAAACTGGGAGGCCCAGAACTAGACACAGTACTCGAGGTGTGGTCTGACCAGTGCAGAGTACAGGGGCAGAATGACCTCCCTGCTCCTGCTGACCACACCATTCCTGATGCAGGCCAGGAGGCCATTGGCTCTCTTGGCCACCTGGGCACACTGCTGGCTCATGTTCAGGCGGGTATCGACCAGCACCCCCAGATCCAGATTCTTGTTTTATTTCTTTAGTGCTAAGGGTTAGGGGGGGGTTGTTTGCTTTAATTTGTTTGGTTTTTTGTTTTCCCTGTTAGCATTTTTGAATCCTTGCCTGGAGATTTGCTTCTTTCTCAATAGTCTCTCCTCTACCTACCACTATCACCGTCTTTTCTTGACCTTTTGTTGCTCCACTCTGCAGTGTTTCTTGCAGGTCTCTTCCAAAACTTACAGATTTCATGAGAAGAGCAAGCCCTGGCTGCACAGATGTGCTGCATGGAAACTAGGTCTTGGGCTCAGAGAGCCATACCCCTGCCATGAGTGGGACATGGAAAGGGATGTGTCATCTTGTGACTGGGGAGCATCTCTGCAATCAGCTGCTGCCATAGGATGGACCAAGCTAGGAGGAGTCCAGAGAAGGGCAACAAAGCTGGTG
>WAAF01017094.1:59710-91887 GCA_013400475.1 Tricholaema leucomelas | reverse complement strand
GAAGGTCTGCATTTCTTCTGCCTTTATTTTCATCTCAGGTCTTGATTTTGGTAATCTCAAGTTGCTTTTAAGCCTTGGCTGTGTGATTTAGGCATAGAGACAGCAGTTTGCTTTCCTTGTAGGAGTGGTTACTGTAGATGTGTGGAACAAGTTCTTTTGCATGACAGTGCTGGAAAAATGCAACAGGTTGCCCAGGGAGGTAGCTGAAGACCCACCCAAGGAGATGTTCATCCTCATCTGGAGCAAGGGTCTGGGCAACCTGATCTAGTGGAGGATGTCGTTGCTGAGTGCAGGGAGGGTGGATTGGATGACCTCTGGAGATCTCTTCCAATCCAGAGCATTCTATGCTTTAAAGCTTCCAGGGGTCAGCCTCTCTCTCTGCTGCAGTTACAAAGCACATGTAGGAGAGTTTAAAACGTGCTTTGTGGTGGAAGCATCTGCAGGGGTTTGCACAGAGGTAAAACTCAGTACAAAGTCTTCTCGGATCAAAGCAGTGTGCTGGAAATGCGACTCCTGGTTTAAGGCAGAAGGGGAGTGACTATTTCCACTTGGAAATAGTTTTTCTTACAGCAAGCAGGACAAGCTCAGAGGCAGTGAGGGTGGTGGAAAAAGGAGATCTATAGAACATACAGAACTTGTGCTTCACTCGGCTCCTAGGATCATGGAATGGTTTAGGGTGGAAGGGACTTCCAAGCTCATCCAGTTCCAACCCCTGTGCCATGGGCTGGGACACCTCCCACTAGACCAGGTTGCTCAAGGCTTCATCCAACCTGACCTCAAACACTTCCAGGGAGAGGGCATCCACTGGGCAGCCTGTTACAGTGTCTCTCCACCCTCGCTGGAAAGAATTTCTTCTTAATCTCCAGTCTCAATCTACCATATTCAAGCTTTAATCCATTCCTTCTTATCTTATCACTACAAGCCCTTGTCAAGAGTCCTTTCCTAGCTTTCTTGCAATCCCCTTCAGGTACTGGAAGGCTGCTTTAAGGTCCCCCTGGAGTCTTCTTTTCCCCAGGCTGAGCAGCCCCAGGTCTACCATCCTGTCCCCATAGATGAGGTTCTCTTGCCCTCTGATCATCTTTGTGGCCTTCCTCTGAACCCATTCCCACAGTTCTGCTGCCAACAGTCTACTCAAACCTTCCTCTTTCAAGACAAAGGCAGATAAATGGGTTTGGTTTTATTATTGTACTTTCTGTTCTTGAGTATTAATAACTTTTTTCCTTTTTTTCCAAGTAGCAGAAGTTGCACAGATTAGGGCATTCTGAGCCAATCTGGGGAGGTTCTTGTTTTGCAAATGTACATCTGAGCTGAGAAAGTAGTGTTGCCTACTTCAATTATTCTTCTTCTGACCTGTTGTCTTCCATTCAGTCTCTTAGTGGGATGCACTTTGTGCTGTTTGTTAAACTTGGTGAGACCTCTTCACCTGTTTTTGCTCCTTAACCACCTGTTTCATTACCTAGCTTGTGTATCTGTTGTTCCCAAGTGCAGAAAACTGCAGGTCCAGTTAGTAAAAGACAGTTGCTAGAAGTTTGTACAATTAATTGTTGGGGGTTTTCTTCACTTGGTCAGCTTGAGTAGGATAGGAACAGAAGCCTCTACAAATCACAAAGCCATTTTGGTGGCTTTTTGCCCAGTAACCATTTGTCAAGCAATCCCTGCTGACACAGCAGACCAGAGTTTTGCTTGTGTTTTTCTTTTGCCCATTTTAATAAGTTGAAACTCGGTGTCTTTAAGTCATTGATTTTTTTTATTCTGTTCCTTATTTTAGAGACCTTTTTGACCCCTGGTTCCCTTTTCCCGCCTCTCTAGTTGTAATACTCAATCTTCCCTTTATCCTCTATGTCTGGAATTATTTTAGAATAGAAGAGAATCAACCAGGTTGGAAGAGACCTCCAAGATCATCCAGTCCAACCTAGCACCCATCCCTATCCAGTCAACTAGACCATAGCACTAAGTGCCTCACCCAGGCTTTAGCAGGCATCTTCGCTCTCAAAGTGAGGCTTTTTTCATCTCAGATATTTGAGTATCTTCATCTCTCTGCTTTTCTAGCAGCTCTCTGTCCTGCTGTCACTCTCTTATTTTGAGCTCTCTAGTCCTTTTCACTGCTGGGTTTCACCATCATTTCTTTTCCTTATCCCATAACTATCTCCCCAGGCACATCTGTCTTGGACAATGTGCATGTAGTGTGCTGGGGGTGGGGGGTGTTTGTTTTCCCTTTTCCCTTGTAGGGTGTGAGGGCCATAAGGATACATCACTGAACAGCAGGAACTGTGTGGGAGATGCTGATGCTGCCAGTAGTTGTGGTACAGGCAGCAGTGCACTGTCTGCAAGCCAAAGCACAACCACAAAGGAAGAAGGTGAAGATACCTTGGTAAGAGAAGATGGGGTCAGCCACAGCAGAAGTGGAACGTGCTCTGAGAAGGCATCTGGTGGGGTTTCTGGAGACCTCTACAAGCAAGATGTGTGTGGTCCATCTGCTCGCCAGTTGTTCAAATGTGCTTCAACCAACACTGCAGCTCAGCAACCCTGCAAGGTGTCTTCAGCCCTGAAATCTGGAAGTAGCCACTATGGAACCAAGGGGAAAAAACTGTTGCGTGAGAATCCAGAAATTCTGCCACGGGTCAGGAAGAAGACACGGACCTTGTACACTGCAGGTAGATAGCCCTGGGGGACTTGCTAGCAGGCAGTGGTGCTGGTGTTGCCTTCACGATGGTGAAGGCAGAGCCTGGTGGTGCTGCAGGAAGGCTGGGGAGGGACTGCCTAGAAGGGACTGTGGTGACAGGGTGAGGGGCAGTGGTGTGAAACTGGGGCAGGGGAGATTAAGGTTGGACATCAGGAGGAAGTTCTGCACGGTGAGAGTGGTAAAATACTTGAAAAGGTTGCCCAGGAATGTGATTGAGGCCCCATCCCTGGAGACATTCAAGATGAGACTTGCTGTGGCCCTGGGCAGCCTGATCTAGTTGGAGGTTGTCCTTACTGAGTGCAGGAGGAGAGGGTTGGACAAAGGTGACCTTAGAGAGTCCCTTCCAACCCAGTATGATCTGTGAAGTGCTGCAGTTGGCATTGCAATGCACTCTGCACAGAGAGGCAGGCAAAAGTTTCTTCAGACAAAGGTTGCTAAGTTGCTTATCATTGAAATTATCATTACTGATTTTCTTTGGCTTATTGTGGAAGAAGATATTTGTTATTTTTATGGATTTCTTAAAAATAATATTTTATGCTGTTGGTTTATTTCAAAGTACAAAAAAAAACCAAGCGTTTTGTTTTGGTTTTCCTCTCTCTTCTTTTTTTTTCGGTTGGTGGTTCTTTTGAGGGGGGTCTGTTTGCATAATCACATACTTCCCACCTCTCTCTCTCTGAACAATGGATCATTTCCAGAGCAGTTGAAAGAGCTGGAGAAGATGTTCCAAGAGGACCACTACCCTGACAATGAAAAGAGGAGAGAGATAGCTGCTGTGGTTGGTGTGACTCCACAGCGGATCATGGTAAGGTCGGGGTGGGTGAAGGTGCTGCCTGCTGCCTCTGCACAGGGTCAGGGACTGGTGCGGGAGCTTGGGTAGGAAAGGAAGAGGAGATCATGAGGCAGGTGTGGTCTCTGTGCCATCACTCAAGTATCAAGAGAAGGAAGAGACTAAAAGGCATTGAGAGTGCACAACCACCTACCCCACTCAGATAGCTGTGGAGTCTCTGGTTGTTGACTCCATCAATTCCTGTTTCATAGAATGGTTTGGGCTGGAAGGCACCTCGACAGCTCATCCAGTCCAACCCCCCTGCACTCAGCAGGACATCCTCCACTAGATCAGGTTGCCCAGAGCCTTATCCAGCCTCACCTTGAATATCTCCTGGGATGGGGCCTCAACTACCTTCTTGGGCAACCTGTCACAGTGGTCCAGCAACCTCATGCTAAAGAACTTGTTTCTCACATCCAATCTAAATCTGCTCTGCTCTCATTTCAAACCATGGCTCTCATTTTGTCCCTGCAGGCCTTTGCAAACAGTCTCTCTGCAGCCTTCTTGCAGCTCCCTTCACCTACTGCCAGGATGCTTTTAGGTCTGCCTGGAGCAGACAACCCCAACTCCCTCAGCCTGTCCTTGTAGTAGACCCCTGATAATTTTTGTGGCCCTGCTCCATCAGGTTCATGTCCTTTCTGTGTTCAGGATTGAGACTGAAGAGATCATGGACAATGAAAGAAGCTGGTGTTTGGAGGTGTATTTCTGCTCTTCTCTTTCCAGTTGCAATGAATCTTGCAGGTTCTCTGGAAGAAATGTTTCTTGACATTGCTTTATTTTGGAAGAAATGTTTCCTAGAATGGTTTGGGTTGGAAGGGTCCTCCACAGGCCATCTAGTCCAACCTCCCCTGCAGGTTCTTCGCTTAGTGACGTGTGGAAACAGTCATTACCCTCTCTTTTCCTTTACCAGATCTGGTTCCAGAATCGCAGAGCGAAGTGGCGAAAAGTAGAGAAATGGAAGATGAGGAACAACAACAGCAGCAAATGTCCAACATCATCAGCTCTGTCCATGCCCTTTGAGACAGATGATTATGGGTGAGGGCTCTCAGTTCTCCATAACAGATACCTAATGTATTAAATTTTGTCCTTTGCCACTTCCCCTTTATATTTAAGCTATGAGGTTGGACCTTCATCACCTACCTATTCTCCATCCTCTTTGACCCTCCTAAGAGTACTTTTGCTTGACCTGCAGCACTTCTGAAATCAAACTGTTGCAATCCCTCTACTGGGGTCATGTAGAGAGTAGGGCACAAGGCAGAAAAGGTGTGTGGAATTGCCTCTTCATTTTCAGTTGTTGTGACTGTGTTGGCTGGGTGCTTTGTATGCACTTGGGTTCTTTTATCCCAGTCCTTCTCCCACCACTCCTTTCCATTTAGTTGGGTTTTTTTTGCTTGGTAATGGAGATAATGTTTGCTTAGATCCACCTCACAAAGGCTTTTTTTTACAGAAATACAATCTAGAACCTTTGTTAGGTGAGTGGGGGACGTTTACTGGGGGGCAGAGAGTATGGGACAAGATAGAAGGTCTTTCAATGCACAGGGTGGATAGAAACTAGTCTGCTGAGGGGAGGCATTTGTGATAATCTGGAGTGAGAGCCTTCCTGTGAAGAAAACAGAATGAAAAGAGAAAAAGTGAGTGAAAAATTGGAGACCACCTGCCTGATTTCACCACCCTGTCCCTGCTGCCTGTCCTTTCCTAGCGTCCCAGGGCTGGTGATGCTCTTGCGCTGTTTCTCCCTGCACTCTTAAGCCAGTCAGCACTTTCACTTTCCACCTGCTGACATCTAGGGTTTGCCTGGACAGAGTATGTTCTTTGTTATAATGCCTTGTCTTGTCTTCTGGTCCCTGCTGATATCCTTTGTGTGTCCCCAGGGCACCTCCACTGCCTGGCATTGCTCATGATGGGTCTGCCATGTTGAGTGCAGACACTACACCTGGGAGCTACTCCAGTCAGCTCAGTGGACGTTCTGCACCACTTGCCTCTTCCTCAGGTAAGAGCCTCGTATCAGCACAAGCATTTTGCATAGCTGCAGCATTGGCTGGTGGTGCTGGTAGGTTCCCAAACACGTTAGGGAAGGTTGTGTGACTGCTCTATGACATCAGTAAAGAAATGGCACCAAGTTTGACAACTCTCAGCTGCTACAGTATCTACCAGCATGGTGGCACGTCTGTGCCAGTGCAGTGCCTGAGGTCTGTCCGCTTTACTACCTTTATCAATGATCTGGATGAAGTGATTGAGTGCACCCTTGGGATTTTGCAGATGATACCAAGCTGGGTTGCTGTGTCCATCTGCTAGAAGGTAGGAAGGCTTTGTAGCAGGATCTGAACAGAATAGACCCACAGGCCAAGGCTAATTGCATGAAGTTCAACAAGGCCAAGTGCCAGGTCCTGCACTTGGGTCACAACAACCCTATGGTAGGCTACAGACCTGGGGATGTATGGCTGGAAAGCTGCAGCTTTGAGAGGGACCTGTGTGTATTTGTTGACAGTTGACTGAGCATTAGCCAGCAGTGTGCCCAGGTGGCCAAGAAAGCCAGTGGTATCCTGGCTTGGATTAGAAACCCTGTGGCTAGCAGGGACAGGAGGTGATCGTTGCCTTGTGCCCAAGACTGGTGAGGCCACGCTTCAAGTGTTGTGTGATGCTGTGAGAAGCATCTGAAGGAGCTGGAAGTGTTCAATCTAGAGAAGGCTGAGGGGAGACCTCATTGCTCTCTACAGCTCTTTGAAGGGAGATTGGAGCAACGAGGGAGCAGCTTCTTTTTGGTGACAACCAACAGGACTAAAGAAAATGGTTCCAATCTGTGCCAGGAGAGGTTCAGCCTGGGTATTAGGAAATATTTCTTCACTGAAAGGGTTCTCAAACGTTGGAATGGTCTGCCCAGGGCAGTGATGGAGTCACCATCCCTGAGGCTGTTTCAGGATGTGTGTCCCTGTGAACCTGCTGCTTAGAGACGTGATTTAGTGTTGACCCCTCAGTGATGGATGGAAAGTTGGACTGGATGATCTTGGTCTCTTCCAGCCAGAGATATCCTGTGGTTATGCTCCTTGTGGCAGACGTGCACATCCCATAGACTGGGTTAGACTGCAACATTCTGGCTGCAACCTGTAGTCAAGTAAGCTGTAGGAGACCAGGTGCACTGGATCAACTGTTTGTGTTGTAGAGCCTCCCTCAGTTACTCCAAACCTTTAAATCTCCAAAGGAGGTTCCTTGACTTCTCCAGCCGGTGTAGTTTGCCACTGTGTGCAAGAGGTGGAGGGTGTGAGACAGCTGAGTTCTGCTGCAGTGTTGCTGAAGCTCACTGGGGTGTGCTGTTGTCCTTGCTTCCTACCTGAGCTGCGTTCAGCCTTTAAAAGGTCGATTGCAACCCAGAGGGAGAATTTATTGGCTTGTGTATTCACGTGTTGAAGGATCAGAGGGTTCTCTAGAGTCAGGAATGTTCCCTAAAGCGATTTCCTAGATAGATTTTTACTTTCGCAAGTTGGCCCAACTCTAACGTCTATCCTAAATGATGAGGGCCTTCACCACTTCCTTAGGGACAGGTAACCTAAGCTAGAGATGTGTTAACAGGGGGTGCTGCTTTGTGTCTTTTCCTGCTTCCCAGGGTAATTAATTATTTTGAATTCCATGCCATTATTTCTCCCCCCTCATTGTATTCCAAATAGAAAAGGTTATTATTATGAAGGGCAGTTCTGTGCAGGTGATTTTTTAAAGTCTGAGAGTCATTAGCCTTGTGTTTTGTTCTTTTTTTCACTAGAGCTGATACCTTAAAGTGTTTTGGCACTGCAGAAAGCAGCTATAGGATTCTCTCAATAATCTTGGAGTACTAAGAAATAGATTTCTATGCTAAAAGTACTTAATTGAAGTACTTTCTTGGTGATTTAGCACTTCTGTCCTTTAACTTTGCCTGTCAAGGACTGTTTCAGTTAATCCTTTGAGTCATTTAACAAAGATTGCTGTAATTTTGGTTCCAGTTTTTCCACTTGCAGCAGAGTAAATATGGTCCAAGAGTTTGGATAATTCATTGCTTTCTAAAATGATGGAATGGTGCAGACTGAGCCTTGTGGTTAATTAGATAAAGATCTAAGATTCTTTGAATGGTTTAGGGTGGAAGGGACCTTAAAGATCATCAGGTTCCAACCCCTCTGCCACAGGCTGAGACACATCCCACTAGCCCAGGTTGCTCAGGGCCTCATCCAACCTGGCCTTGAACACTTCCAGGGAGAGGGCATCCACAACTTTCCTGGGCAACCTGTTCCAATGATTCCCCACCCTCACTGGAAGGAATTCCTTAGTAATCTCCAGACTCAATCTGCTCTCCTCAAGCTTCAATCCATTCCCTCTCATCCTATCACTACAAGCCCTCGTAAAAAGTCCCTTCCCAGCTTCATGTAACCCACTTCATGTACTGGAAAGCTGTTCTAAGGTCTCCCTAGTGCCTGAAGGAGCTGAACTGCCTCAACTCTCTCAGCTTGTCCCCATAGATTTTATAAAATAATTCAATTTAGGAAAACAGAGCACATCTCATGTCCTACACTTGTCTTCAGAGCTCTCCTGCTTCCTGAACTACACTTGCAGACATGATCTGTAGTGGAGAGAATAGGTCTAATAGACAAATAGGTTAATTCAGGGATTAGGATCCTGTCATCTATCTGTGCTGAGCCATTTCTTTCTGGGGGTCTACACGCAGGGATGCAATACTCCACGTGGAAAACAAATCAGTCTTCCCAATGGGAAAGCAATGTCCTGTCTGAATTCTGTATGCAATGTGTAAGGAAAGAAAAAGTGACAAGTGAAAGGTCCTTGGGGGTGGACTTGAGTGTGTGCCAAGATAAGTGATACAGACACCTGGATTTTTACTTCTGGAGTCCTTAATACTTCCTGCTGATGCCACCTAGTGTATTTACTGGTTGGACATCAGGAGGAAGTTCTGTATGGTGAGCGTGGTGAAATACTGGAATAGGCTGCCCAGAGATGTGATTGAGGCCCCAACCCTGGAGACATTCAAGACAAGACTTGCTGTGACTCTGGGCAGCCTGATCTAGTTGGAGGTGTCCTTGCTGAGTGCAGGAGGGTTGGACGAAGATGACTTTGCAGAGTCCCTTCCAACCCAATGCAACCTGTGAAATGCTGTAGCTGGCATTGCAATGTACTACTGCATTTACTGTGTTTGCATCTAGCTTTTATCTGCAACACCAGCACCCTGTGCTTGCCTAAGGTCTTCAGTGTTAAGGATGTGTGAAGGGAACAAGCATCCTTTTATGCTTTTTAAACCATTCTGGGCAAGGACTAAGGGAGTTTGTTTGTGTCATCTAAGGCTGGTAAATGCTTTCCAGATACAGATCTCTTTGGGGAAAGAGGAAAGGATGAAAAAAAAGTGCCCTTTTCTAAAATGGAATGCTTCCTCCCTGGAGGTGTTTAAAGCCAGGCTGGATGAGGCCTTGAGCAGCCTGCTCTAGTGGGAGGTGTCCCTGCCTATGGCAGGGGGTTGGAGCTGGATGATCCTTGAGGTCCCTTCCAACCTAAACCATTCTATGATTCTATGATTCTAAATCACTTGGCAGAAAAAGGGCCATGCTCTGCTAGTGTATGTGAAGTGTGAGGGCTGGTGACTGGTTTTTAAGCTGTCTTCTGAGGGAGGGAGGAACATGGTGTGTGTGACAGAATCATAGTATGGGCTGTGTTGGAAGGGACCTCCAAAGGTCATCCAGTCCGACTCCCTTTGCAGTCAGAAGAAGCATCCTGCAGTAGATCAAGTTGCCCAGAGCCCTACCAAGCCTCACCTTGAATATCTCTAGGGATTTGGGCCCCAACCAGGGCAATCTGATGAGCCATCAGGCAATCTGATGAGCCACACAGTCTTTGTTTATGCAACTCATCCTGCCCCTCAAATTTAATCAGGTTTGATGAAGGTGGAAATCTTCAAAATGGAGAATGAAACTTGCCCTTTCTGTTATCTAGCATCATGTAGGCGGACTCCCTTTTAAGAGTGAAGGGATAAAGTGGAAAAAAATGTGACATTTGAATTCATTCAGCCTCTTGGTTCTGGAAAAAACCTTATCAATACATACAGCCATCCAGGGCCTATCTATTTTCTTTATTAGAGTCTACCAGAAAATGAGATAAAACCCAGAATAACAGAAGCAAAATGAAAGAGGGAAACAAAAATGATCAGGGGGCTGGAGCAGCTCTGCTATGAGGACAGGCTGGGGGAGCTGGGGTTGCTCAGCCTGGAGAAGAGAAGGCTCCAGGCAGACCTAAGAGCAGCCTGCCAGTAGCTGAAGAGGGTTGCAAGAAGGCTGCAAAGGGACTGTCTGCAAAGGGCTTCAGGGGCAGGATGAAGGCAATGGTTTGAAATAAGAGCAGAGCAGATTTAGATTGTGTGTGAGGAACAAGTTCTTCAGCATGAGGGTGCTGGAACACTGCAACAGGTTGCCCAGGGAAGTAGTTGAGGCTCCATTCCTGAAGATCCTCAAGGTGAGGCTCGATGTGGGCAGACTAACTGACCTTTGGAGGTCCCTTCCAACACAAACCATTATGTGAATACAAAGATAATCAACTTACAAGGCAAACCCAGCTGCTTAGTAGAAGTGTCCCCTTGTGCAATCATCTCCTGGCAGTTTTCAGCACAATAATCTGTGACTTATGTGAGTTGGTGCTGTTGTCCCCAGCCACTGTGGACTAAGCTGTTTAGGGGCTTTTTCTTGGGAGCTCTGTGTTGAAGCACTCTCAGGATAGGCAAATGACTCAGCTGCTTGAGAAAAGTACAAACTATTACCAGCCACCTTTGGAGAGTGTTCAGTGCTGCCCTTCCCACTCTTTTTCCTTGCTGTAGCCACTGGTTGTGACTGGTATGGGGGTTATGTTTGCTTGTGGCAGCGTTTGTTTTCTCCCCACTGTTTTGTGCAGATCTGCAAATGAGCTGGTTTTAAAACACTACTAAGTTGCATCATTTCTACCTTGGTGGAACTTAATGACTTCTTATTTTGATACTAGCTACAATTCTGCAATAAGAGCCTTTTGTGCCTCAAAAAAATCAAGGTTCTTTTTTTAACTACTTTTATCTTCTCTGGAGACCTTCCAAACCCACCTGGATGCATTCCTGTGTGATCTACTGTAGGTGATCCTGCTCTGGCAGCAGGGTTGGACTGAATCATCTTTCCAGGTCCCTTCCAACCCCTAACATTCTGTGGTTTAGCTGAACAGCTTGCTATGAGTTCATGGAGTGACACTGGCAGTTATTTGAAGTTTTTCTTGTCCAAGCTTTCTTACAAGTATATATATGTGTGATTCAGTGACTTAAAACATTCATTTATGAGGTTGTTTACTCAGTCTCATAGAACGGTTTGGGTTGGAAGGGACCTCCAAAGCTCATCTAGTCTAACGCCCCTGCAGTCAGCAGGGACATCCTCCACCAGAGCTGCTTGCTCACAGCCTTGGCCAGCCTCACCTTGAACAGCTCCAGGGACAGGGCCACAGCTCCAGGGACAGGGCCACAGCTCCCTCCCTGGGCAACCTGTTGCAGTGTTCCAGCACCCTCATGCTAAAGAACTTGTTCCTCACATCCAGTTTCAATCTGCTCTGCTCTCATTTCAAACCATTGCCCTTGTCCTGTCACTGCAGGCCTTTGCAAACAGTCTCTCTGCAAGTCCCTTCTTGCAGCCCACTTCAGTTACTAAGGCTGCTCTTAGGCCTGCCTGGATCCTTCTCTTCTCCAGAAGAAAAAAGTGAGGAGAAATAGTCTGTTCAAACAGGAAGAGTAAACCACCTGGAACTGCTTGGGCATGTGACCGTTTTAGAGATGCCATTCTAGATCTTGTTCTAGTTTTCTACCTGAGCCCCAAACCAGGGCTCTCCAAGTTTCCTTTGAAGCATCAGCATTCCCTCTTTCCAGAGCTGCAGTGAGTTGACAATAAATGGATGTGGGAAGATGCAATAAAATAGACACAAATTATACAGCAGACTGGGGAATGTGAGAAACGGTACTGCAAGGTGCTGAACTGGGATCTCCTTGTCAGCTCTGTGGGTGTGCATTCCCAAGTCCTCTAAGGATTGCTCTGTATTTGCTGTGACAGCTTTATGCTTAGGTTTGATGTTTAATCCTCTGATTCACACCTGGTGGAGGACATTTCATGTTCCTTTGTGTACCCGCACGGGTGACGCCCAGCTGTAAACTTGCCCTGGATGCTCTCAAGTGCGTGGGACTAGACCAACTTTCCTTGAGCAGTGATGTTTTATTCCATCTGCTCCATCCTTTGTGCTGACTCAACCTAGCTAAACTTGACAGATACATTGCTAGTTGTGCCGTGCACACTTCTCAAGAGAGACATAATTTGCTGTACCAAAAGAGCACCTTGTTCTCTGGCATGATCTGCAAGCTTCTTGAACATCTGTGCACCAGCATACGTGGTTCTGACCTTTCCAATTGCTATCTTGTCCTCTTTCCATAGAGGTTGTGCTGTAGGAAACACTTCCTCTCTTCTTGTCCAGCCCTGAGGGAACCAATCACCAAACAAGATTCTAGTAACCAGATGATGTTGGTTTCCTTTTCCATCTCCCAGCTTCCCTTTCCCAAGGCCCTTTAGCTGCCTCCTCTGCTTTTCTTTTTAATTTTTTATTTTTCTCTTGCCATGACTCATCAAGAGGCCAAACCAGGAGGAAAAAAATGTGACCCAGCCAGCAAGTCTCCACAGGCAGGGTTTTTGTTTTCTTTCAAACTACAATTATTTTTTTTAGCAGGATAATTCTCTGCAGCACACGAAGAACAGTGAAGATGGAAGATGGCTGGGGAGGGGAGAATCACTCCTGGCTTTTTTCCAGGAAGTACTTTTGCTTCATTTGGCTGCCTCCTTGAGAACTAAATCAATCCAGTATGCAGAGACTGAGCTGGTGAAGGTAGTTTTACCTAACCAGTAAATATCACCCCCTATTCATTCTGGAGAGCTTCCTACTACTCCTTTTTGTTTCCCAGCAGCAGTGCTACTGCTTGTTTGCTTTTCTTTCCACCAGTTAACCTCCACAGTCTCCCTGGCATCTCACTTTTCTTTCTTGCCACTCTTTGACAGGGAGCCAGCAGAGGGAAAGACATTTTCACTGTGATAGCATAACGTGACAGCTTCTCTCTTTTTCATCCACAGACTCCTTGGTGGCAGACATGGTGGCATCCTGTGAAGCAGTTCAGACCAAGGCTTTAGCCGAGCGCAGCTTCAGCTCCAGCAGAATGGAATGCTGCCCCAGCCTTCCCAGTCCTCCACCCATCCGCAGGGCCAGCCTGCCCCTCAGCTTGGCCTTCAACCCACACAATCACATTGTTCCCTTGATGCTGGACACTCCCAGCAGTGAGTGCAGCCTGTCCAGGCAGGAAAACGGCGCCAGGGAGGCCTTCAGTTATAGCATCCAGAATCAAGGGTATGAACAGTTGAGATTCATTTTCAGAGAGGTGGAAAAACTGAACCCTGGGAGAAGCCTTAGGAGGGTGGAGGTGGGACATGGAACAAGGAAAGTGAGTTCAGAGGAGGACCACAAAAATGATCCAAGGACTGGAGCCCAAGGCTGAGGGAGCTGGGGTTGATCTGCCTAGAGAAGACCTTAGAGCTGCCTTCCAGTACCCGAAGGGATCTTCCGGGAAGGCTGCAGAGAAACTTTTCCTGAGGGTGTCTAGAGACAGGTCAAGGGTGAATGGTTTGATGCTGAGGGAGAGCAGGGTTAGACTGGATCTTAGGAAGAAGTTCTTTGGTAGGAGGGTGGTGACACTCTGAAATAAGCTTCTCAGGGAGGTTGTGGCTGCCCCCTCCCTGGGGGTGTTGAAGGCCAGGTTGGATGCATCCTTGAACAGCTGAGCCTAGTTGAGAGGTGTCCCTGCCCATGGTGGTGAGACAGGAGTAGATGAGTTCTGAGATCTCTTCCAACCTGAGCCTTTTTGTGATTTAGTGAAATAGGTGGAAGCATAAGTGAGAGGCTGCTATGTGGAGTGAGAATGTCTTCTAAATGCAGCATGGCTCAAAGTGTGTCAAGTGCACAGCAGGACAGGGCAGCTGCTGTCAGAAAAGAGATTCTTTGGTCAGAGTCTCTTCAGACTTGTGGCCTGTCCTGTGAAAGTGCAATCCAGAAGCACACTGAAAAGGAATCTTTCAGTTTTTTTAAGCAGTGAAGTGTGCTTTGGAGAATGAGAAGAACTGAAGGAAAGGTAATCCCTGCTCAAAGCATCCTCTTGTGAAGGCACTTGGCTCAAATGGGTTTCATGCTTGACATTGTGAGAGTGGGCTGGAATTAGGTCAGGGTTGGAGCAGCTGTCAAGGGGAAGATGCAACAGTTATCTGTTGTACAGGTTGCTGTAGCTGTTGACCCAACTTTCATCTCTTGAGTTGCCTCTCTCTTTGCTTTCTGCAGCTTGAGTTCCCCAACCAGCTGCACTTACCCTGAGCAGCTGGAGTCAGTAGACAACCTAGAAAGCTCCTACTGTCAGCACAGCAGCCAGAGTGGAAATTACCAGCTGCCCCAATATTCCCAGCAGCACCAGCTCTCTCAGGTCCACCCTCTGCCAAGCCACGTGCCCAGCAATGCACTCTCCAGCATCCATCTCTTTCCTACAGTACCCATTGAGTCTCATGCAGCTTTTCTCAACTTCGCTGAGAGCAGTGGAGCTGTAAGCTACAGGGCAGCGGCAGCCACACAAGGCTATGCACAAGCTCACGCCGCAGGAGAGCTCCTGCTACAGCAGCCACGTGGGAACTCAGGTACAATCCTGACTTGATTTGACATCCCACTGCCTTAGAGTAACTGAACAATGCCCTGCAAAAGTCAGCATTTATTGATTCAGAGGGTGGTTTAGGTTGGAAGGGACCTTTAAGATCATCTAGTTCCAACCCTCCTGCTGTGAGCAGGGATGGCACTCACTAGCCCAGATAGCTCAAGGCCTCATCCAGCCTGGCCTGGAACACCTCCAGGGAAGCGGTATCTACAACCTCCCTGTGCAGCCTGTTCCAGTGTCTCCCCACCCTCACTGTCAAGAATTTCTTCCTAATCTCCAGTCTCAGTCTGCCCTCCTCAAGCTTCAGTCTGTTCCCACTCATCACTACAAGCCCTTGTAGTCAGAGGCTTTACTGAAGCCTGCAACAGGAAGGAGGACTGCACATACATGCCCAGGTGTGTATGTGCTGCCCAAGTCTTCCTTATTTTCCTTGCATGCCTTGTTTAAAGTGATGAGTGACTTGTTAATTGGAATCAAAACCTATGTATAATGCTTGTCAGAGAAAGCATCTCAAAGAATGCTTGGGTTGCAAAGGACCTCCAAAGGCCATCTAGTCCAACCCTTGCAGTCAGCAGTGACATCCTTCATTAGATCAGGTTGCTCAGAGCCCTGTTGAGCCAGAGCTTGATTATCTCCAAGGATGGAGTCTCAGTCACCTCTCTGGACAAGCTGTGAATATGTCAAGTACTGCAATGGTTTGGTCTCTGGAATAGATTCAGGAGCACACTCTTGTGTAAGCTAAAATGCTTCTGGTCTGTGTGGGCTGAGGGTCAAGGGTGCCAAGTGGAAAAGGTGCCATGACAAAGGCACTATTTGGAGACAGCAAGAAAACCAGGCTTCTAACTCTGCTGGGCTTCTGCAGACATCATTTGAAACACCCAAAAAGCCTTCTCAAAGAGCTAAATAGTACCTGCAGTGACAGGATGAGGGCAATGGTTTGAAATGAGAGAAGAACAGATTTAGATTGGATGTGAGGAGCAAGTTCTGCACCATGGGGGTCCTGGAACACTGCAACAGATTGCCCAGGGAGGTCGCTGAGGCCCCATCCCTGAAGATCTTCAAGGTGAGGCTGGCCAAGGCTGTGAGCAACCTGCTCTGTTGGAGGATGTCCCTGCTGACTGCAGGGGTGTTGGACTAGATGATTTTAGGAAGTCTCTTCCAACCCATTCTATGATACTGTCTTATAGCAGTGCAAAGGGAGAGAGTGGCCAACAGAATGAGGATACAGCTGCTTTTCTTTCCTTCTTCTGACCTGACTTTGCAACAGCATTGATAAAGGCACTTCAGCATAGTGTTCTGACAAGCACTGGGTGACAATGGCAACCTTGGCCTCCTTGTTTTGCATCAGGGATTTATGTCTTGAAGTTGTTCAAGCCCAAGTGCAGCCAAAAGATAAACTGTTGCAGCTGATATATTTTGACTGTCAGGTTTCTTAAATTCACAGCCAAAACACCCCCTTCCAAAATAGATCTTTCCTCTTGGAGCTTAAAGAGATTTCAGACTGCAGGTGCTACTCCTGGTTTTGTACCGTTTTTGTTCCAAGGAGAGAATTCTGACTCCCAGGTAGACAGTTGCAAGCTGGCTCATGTTCACGTTGTTGATGGCTAACATTGTCTGCAAGAAGCTCAGCAGTAGCTCTTGGCCTGGTTCTCCTTTCTGGTTGTGAGTTATGGTTGTTATTTTCTGTGCTTTCTGCAGTTTGCTTTTGACACTTCAATGAGAGCACTGTCCCTCAGGACTCATTTCTTTTATGGTATGGTAAATGCCTTGGGACATGAGAGCATAAAGGGATATGTGAAGGTCTGAGCCTTGTTGGGGCTGGTGAAGGATTGTTGAAGGAACACAGGCAGAGTCAATGTTCATCATTCTGTCTGGAGCACATCAGCAGTTCATGGCCCTTCTTGTCTAGGAAGGGGTAGATCCTATGCCTTCTGCAGTGTGGATGACCAGGGCCTGGAGTTGCAGAAGTGCAGAGTAGTCTGTCAGTGTAGATACCTCCATAATACTTGCCCCAGTATGTAAGCAAGCAAGAAGTTCACCTAACTTACAGATATTGATTAAAAACTATTTCTGCATCCTAGACTGCTTCTTCTGTAAATGCAAGTGAAGATGTGCCCAGCTCTGGAGCCCTCAAGACAGGAAGGACAGGGACCTGATTGGAGTAGTTCCAGAAGAGGGCCACAAAGATGATCAGGGGACTGGAGCAGCTCTGCTATAAGGACAGGCTTGAAGGAGCTGGGTTTGCTCAGCCACGAAAACAGAAGGCTTCAGGCAAACCTAAGAGCAGCCTGACAGTAGCTGAAGGGGGTTGCAAGAAAGCTGCAGAGGGACTGTTTGCAAAGGCCTGCAGGGACAGGATGAGGGCAGTGGTTTGAAATGAGAGCAGAGCAGATTGAAATTGAATGTGAGGAGCAAGTTCTTTAGCATAAAAGTGCTGGAACACTGCATCAGGTTGCCCAGGGAGGGAGCCGAGGCTCCATTCCTGGAGCTGTTCAAGGTGAGGTTGACCAAAGCTGTGAGCAAGCAGCTTTAGTGGAGGATGTCCCTGCTGACTGCAGATGAGTTGGACTGGATAAGCTTTGGAGGTCCCTTCCAACACAAACCATTCTAGAATTCTTTGATTCTCTGAAGCATGCATTATATACTTTGCAGAGCCGACTCAGCACACAGGAGCAGAGGAGGAAAACATCCTGGGGATGTGTCTAATATTCCATACCTTCAGGATCTGTGCTGAAGTGCCAACATGCTTTTTTAGATTGTAACATTGCTATGAACCTCCCAAGTTCTTCCAGCAGGTGTGTTTTGGTTCAATACACTGCAGCATGACCACCAAGGTCAACCTCTGCGGGTGTGTGATATTTGGTCTCTTGGAGTCTCTGTTAAGGCAATGAATTGCTAAGCACACACTTGATCTGGAGGGTCAGTGAGCAGAGGGAAGGGACTATTGCTGCCTTGAGTACACTGACCAATAGCTGCATGCTGGAAGATCTTCCAGGGGGTCACAAAAGCAGTGCAGAGAGGCCAACTCCACAGCTGTGGCTGTGTGTCAGCCAGAACAGGTAGGCTGAGGCTATGAAGAGAAATGGGAGGAAATTTCTCCCACTTTTGCAGTCCAAAGACAAGGGCCATTCAAAGACCAAGAGTAACTATCTTCTCCAGCTGTCATGGACACTTTTGTTTCCCATGCCTGTTTCTTCTGGCCCCTTCAAATTTCACAGATTCTTTCTGGGGCCCTAAGATGAGACACAGGATCTGCGCTCCAGCCACTCAGCTTTCTGCATCAGGCTTACCTTGGAGGCCCTTTTCTTCACCTGCTGGCCAGCAACATAAGAAGGAGAACACCAAATGACATCCCAAACCTCGCTAGCTAGGTGTATTGTGCAACCTGGTCCAGCTGAACCTGCATTAGCAGGGAGGCTGGACAGAATGATCTCTAGAGGTTCCTTCCAACCCCTACCATTCTCTTTGGCCCAGCTGTATTAGCACTGAACATGCATAGCAGACACATTTTTGTATCTCCATGCTTTCAACCCTTACTTTCATAACTTTTTTTCTCCATTATTCTGTTTTGTCTTTGCTTTTTCCTCAGCAGACATCTCTGCCCATCAAGCTGTCCCCTGGAATGATTCCTACGTGCAGGAAGCTCCCTTCTCCAACCAGCCACACTCACGGATGCTGTTTGCTAGCACAGCAAGACACCACTTCTCAGAGCACACTTCCTATACTCGGGCACCTTGCCTGCCCTCATCTCTTTATTTTCAAGTTCCCAAAGGAATGACTCTGGAATGCATGCCACATGCTGGAAAACGAGAGGAGGTGACATCAGCAGAGCAGAATTCATACCAGAACCACCAACCAGAGACATTGCTTGCTGAAAGAGAGGAAGCAGAGAGCAGCAGCGAGGAGGGAGAGGCTGTTGTTGGTGACTGAAAGGCCAGATGATTAATTTTGGAGGTGGAGGGGATAAGGAAAGACTTCCAAGAGCAAAACTGTGGCATGAATGGGAATGGAACTTTTGTTTTCTTTTCTGAGTGGCTGCCTGAGTCCGATTATCCTGGAGCTCCGTTTTTACCTTTACCTGCTTTTACGAACGGGAACTCCAAGGGCAGTACAAGAGGTGGCAAAGTTCTGTCCTCTGGCAGGCCTCTTCTGCTGTGAGCTGGGTGGCTCCTCACTGCTGATGATTTCTGAGCTTTCCAGAGGCAGAATTTCTTGAGTGAGAAGACAGGAAAGGGAAAGAGAATTTCCTGTTTGGATTTCCAGTTTCAGCCTTTTCTTTTGGGAACAAAACTGCCTGGTGCTAGATTGGTGATATCCTGCCCCTCACCCCCAAACAATCTTGCAGGTGTGTCTGATTTGTTGAAATATAAACCACTGAACACAAAATCCTTTCCATTTCTTCAAGGTGAGATCACATTTTTTTTTTTATGTACCTGGAGATTTTTTTCCTCTAGATGTTAAAGAAGAACTCCATGCCTGATGCTGCACTCTTGAGGGGAAACAAAAAGAACAAGAGAATGGGGAAAATGTTGCCATTTCAAACTCTGCAATGTAAGAGACAAAGAAGAAAAAAAGAGGTGAAAATAATATTTCTGACTGAAGCACTCTTTTGTTTCCATTCTTCCTGTCTTACCCTTTTTTTCCCCTCCATGTTCCTGGGGTTGTTTTCTTGATGAGGAAAGAGGCAGGGAAATTTTGGTCAATAAAGGCTTCTGGCCTGCCGTTGTGTTTTGGTTGTTTTGTTTGTTTTGGGGGGGAGTCTCCTGACTTTATTCTTAATGAATTCTACTTTGGAGGAGCACACAGCCAGGAAAAAGCTGAGCCTGGCACTGGTGGCCTCTGGCTAGGGGCAAGGGTCAGAAAGTAGGGCTGAAATCCTTGGATTAGGTATGAAAAGAGCCCAGATGCAGAACAGAGGGAGGAACTCCAGCAGCTGCCCCTAAGTTTAGAGACTCCAGGCAGTGTTGTCTGAAGTCCACCGTTGGGTTGGTGTTTCCTAGCCCCCAGTTACTTGTTTTTTAAAAAATCATCCTTTTCAGTATAAAGCTATAGCAAAAAAATGTCAGCAATGCCAGAAGGGTGAATGCTGGCAGGGTTAACCAAGTCTTTATCAGTTCTGAGCTGCTTGAGCAGCCTCTGTGAACTGTGGATGGCTTTGAATGGCTGAGGATTGCTTAAAATGCATGTACAAAGGACTTGATGCCTTAAGTAGTTCCTGGGCACCACCTCTTGAGTTGCTTGGTCATCGTTGATTGTTTAGAAGCTCCCCAGGAGCCGCCAGTGCCCTCATGCAGCCCACAAGGCAGCCCTGTATGGGCTGCAGCCAGAAGAGTGTGGGCAGCAGAGTGAGAGATTCTGCCCCTTGACTCTGCTCTACTGAGACCTCACCTCCAGTACTGCCTCCAGGTCTGGTGTTCCCAGCATAGGAAGGAGAGAGAGCTGATGGAGAAGAGTCCAGGGGAGGCCACAAAGGCAATCCATAAAGACTTGACTGCTCTAAACTGGTTTGGAACAGCCCCAGGGAGGAGGCAGCCACAGACACCCTGAGCAGCCTATCTAGGCTTGTACTGAAGAACTTTCTCCTAAGATCAGTCCAAACTTACTGTCCCTCAGCTTCTGTCTCTAGACACCCTTAGGAAAAGTTTCTCTGTAGCCTTTCCATAGGATCCCTTCAGTTATTGGAAGGCAACTCTAGAGTCCCCCTTGGGAGTCTTCTCCAGGCTGAACAACCCCAGCTCCCTTAACCAATCCACTTATGAGAGGTGCTACAGCCCTTGTCTCACCTTTGTGGCCCTCCTCTTTTCTTAGAGGCTACTTAGTTTCTGTGAAGCAGGATAGGATACATGGGTAAGCATCAACTTCTGTTCTGCTTAGCATCTGGAAGCCACAAGGCATTTTTCACATTGCTTTATTGTAAAGGTTGCTACAGATATTAGGAGAAAGCAATCTTGTTGCTTGAATGGTAAATATTGATTTGTCCTCCTACAGTTGTGCTAAGAGCAATCCATTAATATGAAACCAACCACAGCCCCCAAATCCATTATCTGCTAGCAGCATGGATCTGCAGAGCTAGATGCTGGCTAGCATGAGAACACCCTGGGATGCTTCATTTAGCTTAATGACAATCATCCCTTCAGAACTGATCATTAATCTGCCAGGTGAGACTACTCAATGCTGAGACACTCCAGGACTCATTGCTTAGCTGTCCCATGTCCTCACATCTGTGTGATTCCATCAGACAAGAGCTGATAGCTTCACCAAGATGAGGATTGTGATAGGGTCTTGCTAAGGCTTGTCCTGGAGAAAAGAGCTGTGGGAAGCTCTTCAGTTTTAGGGCAAGCTAAGGGTGTAAAGGTTCCAGTTACAAACACGGTGATCAGGGGTGGCAAGAACCTCTTGGTTTGAGGCTGAGGAGTGCAGAGATGTTGGTGGCAGAAGTTCAGAGGAAAAAAAAAAGAGAGGACCAAGGAGAGAGAATAATGAGAAGGAGAAACAAATGTGAGAAGGTGTTTTGCATGGCTGTGTTCAGGTGAGCTGGGAATCCTTAGCCCATGGACAAATTTGGTTCATTACCACAGAATCAGAGTGTTAGGAGCTGGAAGGGGCCTGGAAAGCGCATCCAGCCCAACCCCCTTGCCAGAGCAGGATCACCTAGAGTTGGCCACACAAGAACACATCCAGGTGGGTTTGGAGTGTTTCCAGAGAAGGAGACTCCACAACCTCTCTGGGCAGCCTGCTCCAGGGCTTTAGCATGCTGACAGAGAAAAAGGTTTCCCTTCTGTTCCCATGGCACCTCCTCTGCTCCAGCTTGCCCTCACTGCCCCTTTTCCTGTCATTGGACATCGCTGAGCAGAGCCTTGGCTCTGTCCTCCTGACATTGCCCTGCACATCTTCATCAACATGAATGAGGGCAGCCCTCAGGCTCCACTGCTCCAAGCCCCAGCTCCCTCAGCCTGTCCTCAGCAGGGAGATGTTCCACTACCTTCAGTAGCTTTGTGGCTCTGTGCTGGACTCTCTCAAGCAGCTCCCTGAGTGCTTCTTGACCTGAGTGGCCCAGAACTGGACACAATATTCCAGAGATGGCCTCAGCAGGGCAAAATAGAGGGCAGGAGAACCTCTCAACCTACTAACCACAGCCCTTATAATGAACCCCAGGATGCCATTGGCCTTCTTGGCCACAAGGGCACATTGCTGGCTCATGGCCAGCCTGCTGTCTACCAGGATCTTTAGGTCCTTTTCCTTAGAGCTGCTCTCCAATAGGTCAGCCCCCAACAACTACTGATCCACGGGGTTGTCCTTTCCCAGATGCCAGACTCTACTCCTCACCTTGTTGGATTTCATTCAGTTTCTCCCCTTCCCTACTCTGCAGCCTGACCAGGCCTGACTGAATGGCAGCACAGTGTTTGTGTCCACCACCCTGCTGCTGGTGCCTCTGCTGCCGGTGCCACTGCTGTCTGCCATCTCCTCCAGCTGTACTACTGCAGCTTTCATTCCACGAGTGACATGTGGGCTTTGGGCTACCTGAGAATCCTCTAGCAGGCTGTACTGGCAGAAGGGTGAGTGGCAGCCAGGAGGCTGCCAGCTGCTGTTTTGTATTTCTTCTTCGGATTTTCACTGGTGCTGCCATGCTGACACACCCTGCCTACCCCGAGCTCATCTCCCTGTTTCACCCAGGAGTGCTTCTGCCTGTCCACAACCAGCCTGATGCCACAGCAGCCCTTGCAAGCCAACAGCTTTTGGGAACCTGCTTAATTTAAGCTTATGTTGGGGAAGGAGTCGGGGTGGGGAGAAGAAAGCAAACTGCCCCTCAGTTCAAGAAGGACATAGAACTGCTTGAGAAAGTGCAGCATAGAGCCACAGAGACGATTAAGTCATTGGAACGTCTCTGTTAGGAGGAGAGCCTGAGGGGCTCTGCAGCTTGGAGAGGAGGAGCCTGAGGATGATCTCATTCATGTTTATAAAGAGATAAAGGGTGAGTGCCAAGAGCATGGAGCCAGGCTCCGTGAGGGCTGATGCCAGGACAAGGGGCAATGGGTGGAAGTTGAGGCATAAGGAATTTAATGTAAACATGAGGAGAATTTTTTTCCCTGTGAGGGTGAGAAAGCACTGGAACAGGCTGCCCAGAGAGGTTGTGGAGTCTCCCTCTCTGGAGATGTTCAAAACCTGCCTGCATGTGTTCCTTTTTGATCTGGTATAGATGATCCTGCTCTGGCAGGGGATTGGACTGGATGAGCTTTCAAGGTCCCTTCCAGCCCCTAAACTTCTGTGATGCTGTGGTTCTTTGATTACTTGGAGACTTACTGAGAGGGCAACTCTGAGGCTGGCCGACTGTGAGCTGGCGTGGAGGAAAGCTGCAGGCTGCTGCTCTCTGCCGTCCCACGCAGGGTGGCAGCCTGTTTGCCCAGCTGGCTTGTTTACACTCGCTCCGGTTTGCACCAACAAAGGCTGAAAATATTTCCCATAACTTCTGTTTGCTGTCCCCTGGAGAGGGCTCATGGTTTATTTTTACAGCAGCTTTCCGTTTGGAAAAGCACCTCCCTGTTTGTGTCGTGTTCCCCGTGCTGGATACCAGCCCTCCCAGCTCCACCAGGCCAGGGGAGATGGCACTCCAGAGAAACACATCTGCAGGCTTGGGCTCTGCTGATTCATTTAGTTAATGGCTCAGGAAGAAAAGCCCTTTGTGTGCCGCTGATTGAATAGCAGCCAAGGGATCAGAAAGCAAAAGTCATTGCCCTTATTTTTTTTCTTCTTCTTCTCTCTCTCTCTCTCTTTTTTTTTTTTTTTTCCCTTCTCCTCCCCAGCCCTGCCAGAGCTGCTTTACTGAGTCATTCCTCAGATTGAAAACACTGCTTCAGACTTTGTCTACACAAAGGGAGGAAATGGAAAGGGAATCCCCAGCTCCCTGCCTCCCTGTGGGGGAGGTTTGCCCCTAAGTGCTGAGCTGCTCCCAGAGCAGAGCCTCTGCAACAGGGGAAAGATTAACCCAGAGGGGCCACTGGGTTGATCAGAGAGCTGGAGCACCTCTCCTATGAGGCTATCCATACTCAGGGAGTTGGGGCTGTTCAGTCTGGAGAGGAGGAGGCTCCAAGGTGATATTATTGTGGCCTTTCAGTATCTGAAGGGGGCCTACAAAAAAGCTGAGGAAGGATTTTTTTAGGACATCAGAGAGTGACAGGACTAGGGGGAATGGGGCAAAACTGGAGATGAGTAATTTCAGGCTAGATGTGAGGAGGAAGTTCTTCACCATGAGAATGGTGAGAGCCTGGCATGGGTTGCACAGGGAGGTGGTTGAGGCCCCATCCCTGGAGGTGTTTAAGGCCAGGCTGGATGAGGCTGTGGCCAGCCTGCTCTAGGGTAGGGTGTCCCTGCCCATGTCAGGGGGGTTGGAAGTAGATGATCCTTGTGGTCCTTTCCAACCCTGACTGATTCTGTGATTCTATGATTCTATGAAAGAGTGAGTAATGCTTGCAGGGATCAGAAAAGGACCTCCAAAAGTCATCCAGTCCAATCCCCTTGCAGGGACATCCTCCACTACACCATGCTGCTCACAGCCTTGTTCAGCCTCATCTTGCACAGCTCCAGGGATGGAGCCTCAACTACCTCCCTGGGCAACTTGTTGCAGTGTTCCAGAATGCTCATGCTAAAGAACTTGTTCCACACATCTAATCTCAATCTGCTCTGCTCTCATTTCAAACCATTGCCCTCATCCTGTCCCTGCAGGCCTTTGCAAACAGTCCCTCTGCAGCCTTCTTGCATCCCACTTCAGCTAATGGCAGGCTGCTCTTAGGTCTGCCTGGAGCCTTCTCTTCCCCAGGTTGAACATCATCATTCCTGTGCTAGAAGATAGATGTGTGGCTCTCTTGCAGCAGATGGTCTCCATCAGTATTGGTGAACTCTTGAGAAGGAGGTGATTACATGTGTGAACACCAGAAGGAGAGGTGCCCCACTCCAGCCCAGAGGAATATTGCCCAACCTGTCAGGAATTTAAAGCATTCTTTCAGCTGATTTTGGTGACAGCCTGTTCAGCAAGCTTGGCTTCACTCAGTGCTGGTTTTAGGAGCACTTCCTCTTCAGCCTGAGAAGGTTCCAGCCTGGTGGGCAAGACTTCCCACAGGCAATGCTCATGGTAAATAAATGTGCTGGACACACTCCAGACCAGTGCCCTCTCTCAGTCCCAGTCTGAGGGACTATAAGCACAGACAAAATTTTAAATAGTTCAAAAAGAGGAAGAGGAGGAGGACAAGGAAGAGGAGGAGGACGAGGAAGAGGAGAAGGAAAAGCAGGGCAGAGGAGGAGATGGAAGAGAAGAGCAGAGGAGGAGGAAGGGGAGGAGAAGAAAGAGGATGAGAGGAGGAGAGGACACTCCATGTTCTGCTCCGAGAACTGACTATCAATACAATGCTAATGAATGAAATACTAAACCAAGAATTGTTTCTATTTAACTTGATTAGTTCTGTAAAGCCCAACCTAGCCAGAGAGGAACGAGGGAGGCACTCCCACCTAAATCCAGTTCCTGCTTCGGGAGCACCTTTTTGCCCTTAAAGAAATAACCTGGGAACTATTTGCACAGCCTCAGCCCCAGCATAGTTCCACCAAGCATAAAAAGGAGATGTTATCTGGAAAGGCTGTGAAGGCATGAGTGGAATTCTCCAGACCTTTTTGGTTTTCACCCTGGTAGTTGTGTCCAAAATGGAAATTATCCTGCTTGAAACAGAGCTGGCAGGCAGAGAGCAAAACCAAGCTTGGAGGCTTTTACGTGCAGAGTAGCAGCCAGTGACAGGCCCCAGTACCTGGGCCTTGCACAGTCATGTTAAAGAGTGTCAAATGTTTCACCTCAAAAAACCAAAAACACCCCAAAAGGAAGAAGATTATTTCATAGATTCACAGAATGGTTCAGTTGGAAGGGACTTTAAAGCTTCATCAGTTCCCTCCACCTCATTTCAGTTTGGAGTTGTAACCACAGCTCAGAGATGTTGCAGCTAAGATTTAGGTTTAGTTTCTAATACTGTAATTCATAGATTCAAGAAATGGTTTAGGTTGGATGGGATCTTCAGAACCATGCAATTCCAAACCTCTTGCCATGGGCAGGACACCTCCCCACCAGACCAGGCTGCTCAAGTCCTCATTCAACCTGGCCTTGAACACCTCCAGGGAGAGGACATCCAGGACCTTCCTGGGCAACCTGTTTCCAGTGTTTCACCA
The DNA here is from genome assembly GCA_013400475.1 of Tricholaema leucomelas. Lineage (NCBI taxonomy): Eukaryota > Metazoa > Chordata > Aves > Piciformes > Lybiidae > Tricholaema lacrymosa > Tricholaema leucomelas. The sequence goes on along the minus strand of WAAF01017094.1, from coordinate 66,429 downwards.
CCCTCACTGGAAAGAATTTCTTCCCAATCTCCAGTCTGCCCTCCTCAAGCTTCAAGCCATTTCTTCTCATCTTATCACTATAGGACCCTGGCAAAAAGTCCCCCCCCCAGCTTTCCTGTAGGCTTCTTCAGATATTGGAAGGCTTTCCTAGAACCTTCTCTTCTCCAGGCTGAACAACCCCAGCTCCCTCAGCCTGTCCTCATTGAGGACATGCCTCTGAGTAGCATTTTGATGATGCTCATCAGTATTCACAGAACCAAAGAATCACAGGTCTATTAAGGCTGGAAAAGGCCTCAAAGATCATCATGGCCAACCCTGTGGACACTAAATCTTGTCCTGAAGTGCCATGTCCACATGGTTTTCTAACACTTCCAGGGATGGTGACTCCACCACATACCTGGGCAGCCTATTCCAAGAAATTCTTCCTAATATCTAACTCAATCCTCCCCTGGTGCAATTTGAGGCAATTTTCTCCTCTCCTGTTTGCCAATGTCCCATAAACATGACAGAATTCACATAATGGAGGCATTATCACAATTCTCTTCTATATCCTTGCTTTACAGCTTGGGAGCTTAAGGCACCAAACTCTTGCAGATCAGAAATAGCTACTGGCAATGGACTGAGACAGCAGAGGCACAATAGTTCAGGAGGTGCTGTGTTTTGTAGCCCGTGGCTCTTTAAGGCTTCACCAATTGCTATGTGAGCTCAGCACCCCAGGAAAAACAACCACCCTAGAAATACTTTACCTTGTATGCTCAGAAAACAGGGAATACAGAAAGAGCCCAACTGTGTGACTTACCCCAAATCACTTTGGGCCTCAGTCATGACAGCATCACTGTGTCTTCATCCCACAAATATTCTTTCTCTTCTCTGAGCTCCTTGAGTTGCTCTTCAGAGCCTTGCAGCTCCTGCCAAAAGCCATTTTGCATGCACACATGAATTAGAGGTTTCCTCCATGCCCTTCAGACCAGCATGACCCAAGATTGAAGCCTTAATGTCATTAATTTTCTGCTCCTGCCTGTTGCTTTCTGTTGGCTTGTTAAATAAATGTCAAAAAGCTGCAGTCCCTGCTGCAGGGTCACTGCCACGTAACGGCCGTCAGAAGGCTGGAGCCTTTGATTTGATCACCTGAGCTAAAAAGTGAGCTGACAGACCCTTTTGCAGCGCCAGCATTTCAAACTGGTAGATCTTTTAATCTGATTTTCTGTATGCATGGGCCTTTACCTTTTCTCCTAGATATTTGAATCATAGAATGGCTCAGGTTGGAAGAGATCTCAGAGCTCACCTACTCCAACCTCCTCACCATGGGCAGGGACACCTCTCAACTAGACACAGCAGCTCAAGGCTTCATCCAACCTGGCCTGGAACATCCCCAGGGAGGAGGCAGCCACAACCTCCCTAAGCAGCCTGTTCCACAGTCTCACCACCCTCCTACTGAAGAACTTATTCTTAAGATGCAGTCTAACTTTGCTCTTCCTCAGCTTCAAGCCATTCCCCCTTGTCCTGTCTCTAGACACCCTCAGGAAAAGTTTCTCTGCAGTCTTCCTGCAAGATCCCTTCAGGAACATAATCATAGAATTAACCAGGTTGGAAAAGACTTTTGAGATCATCAAGTCCAACCTATCACCTAACACCTTCTAATTAACTAACCCATGGCACCAAGGGCCTCATCCAGTCTCCTCTTAAACACCTCTAGGGACAGCAACTCCACCACCTCCCCGGGCAGCCCATTCCAATGCCAATCACTCTTGCTGTGAAGAACTTCTTCCTAACACCCAGATTAAACCTGCCCTGGCACAGCTTGAGGCTGTCTTGTTCTGTCACTGGGTGCTTAGGAGAGGAGACCAACCCCATCTGGCTACAGACACCCTTCAAGTAGTTGTAGACAGCAATAAGTTCTGCCCTGAGCCTCCCTCAGCCTCTCCTCACAGGGCTGTGCTCCATCCCCCTCACCAGCCTTGGTGCCCTTCTCTGGACATGTTCAAGCACCTCAACATCTTTCTTAAACTGAAGGTCCCAGAACTAGACACAGTACTCAAGGTGTGGCCTAACCTGTGCTGAGTAGAGGGACAGAAGGACTCCCTGGTTTTGCTGGCCACACTGTCCCTGATACAGGCCAGGATGCCATTGGCCTACTGAAGTGTTCCTGTTATTTCCTGCGATGTCTTGCCCTCCTCATCTCAATCCTTGTACTTTTAATCTGCATTTGCCTTCCCCACTGACCCTTTCCTCCATCCCTAGTTTTAGTTCCTTCCTTTACTGTTCATAGCTATTCTCTTTGGCTTCATTTCTCCCACTGCAAGGAGAGCTTGCTCTCTGAGCTGCCATCATCCTGCTCCATGTCACAGCACAGGACACAAACATAAGGAATGGCTTATTGCTTTATTTTAAAGTGATGATAGAAAGGGGTGAGAGGAGAATGTTCTGCCCTCAACCCCTACTTATCCACATAGGGTTACAGTGGCTGAGGTTCTGCCCCAGGATTTTGGATAAATGCCTCCAGCTCCCTTGCTGCCTGCTAGCATAAAAAGAAAAAGAGACCAATGGATTGTCTGGGATTTTTCTATAGAAAAAGAACCCAAAGAAAGACCAAAAAGGTTTCAAAATGAGAGGAGTATAACTCTCTCTGTCCCATCCTGGGGATACAGGGGTCTGGCTGTGCTGTTGAGGTCATCATGAGGGTAGACAGGCTCTACAGAGGGGCTTGGGTAGATTGGATGGATGGGCCAATGTCAATGGTGTGAGCTCCAACAAGGCCAAGAGCCAGCTCATGCACTTGGGTCATAACAACCCCAAGCAACACTACAGGCTTGGGGCAGTGTGGCTGGAAAGCTGCCTGGCAGAAAGGGACCTGGGGGTTGTAGTTGGCAAGCAGCTGAATGTGAGGCAGCAGTGTGCCCAGGTGGCATGGAATGCCAATGGCATCCTGGCTTAGATTAGAAATGCTGTGGCCAGCAGGAGCAGGGAGGTGATTGTCCCCTTGGACTCTGCTCTGGTGAGGCCACACCTTGATTACGGTGTTCAGTTTGGGGCACCTTGTTACAAGAGGGATGTGGAGGTGCTGGAGCAGGCCCAGAAGAGGGCAACGGAGCTAACTAAGGGCCTGGAGAATAAATCCTATGAGGAGTAAGTGAGGGAGCTGGGGCTGGTTAGTTTGAAAAAGAGGAGGCTGAGGGGAGACCTCATCACTGTCTACAGCTACCTGAAAGGACATTGTGGAGAGGCTGCTGCAGGTCTCTTCTCACTGGTAATTTGAGACAGAACAAGGGGGAATGGCCTCAAGCTGGGACTGGGGAGGGTTAGATTGGACATTAGGAAACATCTTTTCAGGGAGAGAGTATTCAGGCATTGGAATGAGCTGCCCAGGGAGGTGGTGGAGTTACCAATCCTGGATGTCTTTAAGGGTCATTTGGATGTGGTGCTTGGTTTAGGGTGCACCTTGTAAAGTAGGGTTCTTGGCTGGAGTTGGTGATCCTGAGGGACTTTTCCAACAGGAATGTTTCTGTGATTCTGTGTAAAAGGCACCAATGCTCTTGGAATTGCTACATCTCTCCTCCCAGCTCCAAGAAGCACAACAAGCACCGAGCTTCAAGCTGTGCCTCTTGCCCAGCATCAAGCTGACCTGCATGTTGCAGCACCAGGGCAGCAACAAAGGCGTGGGCATGAGATAAGAAACCTGCTCTCCTAGCTGCCACACAACAAGGGATTTCTGCACCAGCTGGCACACCTTGCTGTAGTGTCACGTGCGGTGCCCACAGGAGCTTGGCAACGTCCCCAAGGCAGTGAGTTTGACAATGTGAAGTCTGCTGTGGAATATCTAGGATCAAGCTGAGAGAAACAGCACAAACCAGTTCACCAGGAGGGCTGATTAGAGAAAAAACTTCCAGGCTGCCTACCAGGCAAGCCAAAGCCAGATCAAGAGGCCTTATGCAGCCTCCTGAGATGACTTTGGGGCATTTTGGATAGCGGTAGGGACCCAAAAAGCCTGTCTGCCTGGTTCCAAAAGGCCTTAGAGTGAGGCAGTCTGGGTTAGGGCAGTGTTTGGGCAGTGGAGCCAGGAGGTTAAGGCAGGTTAACCACCAACCAGCATTACCCTTTGTGTTTCTTCTTCACTTGCAGCCTTGGTTCTCATGGTCCCTTGCCCTGCCTTGCTGGATACCTCCTGTTGGTGTTTCCTTGCAAAGCCTGGGAGTGGCAAGGGAAGAGACTGAGTGAATCCCAACGAAAGCAGCAAATTCAGAGGGTATTGTCTTGCCAAAGGCAGTAAACCAGAGCAGAGGAATATTTGGAGGCGTGCCTGAAAGCCTGGTACCTCAGGACACATTTCAGCAGCCTGTAGGTGCTTTGTGGCAGCCTACAGTTGGGCTGGGCCAGGCCCGATGCTTTCAGGTTTTAGTTCATGAAGCTTTCCCCCGCAGAAGACTTTGTACTGTCCAGGCACAAAGCTGATGGCAGAGGTATGCTGGGGGTTTGGTCTCCTCTATGCAGTGTGCAGCTGATAGCATGTGGAGAAATAATTTGGGCATTCAAGAGCAGAACATGGAGGAGGCTGGGTTGTGTTCTCTGAGCAGAGAAGGGGCTCCTGGAGGGTCTGTTGCATATCAGCCCCTTCCTTCTGCTGTGCTTTGAGAAAATCTGCTGCTGGAGCATTTGAGCCACATCCCATCCTCTGTGTGCATCTGAATGTTCTTCAGCATCTCAGGAAAGAGGAGGAGTCTCTCACACAGGAGAGACCATCCCAGGGGCTGAGGAGGTCATCTCCAGCTGGGGACGCCCAGGCTGAGAAAATTTGGTTTACATTACAGCAAAGCTCTCGTTGCCAGGAAAGACCTGAGGAGTACCTGCAGATTCGAAATGCATGACAGGGCTAAGGGCAGGCAGATCTTTTGAGCTTTGCATTATTAGTCTCAGGGACAGGCTCAGGTGCCCATGGAGTTTGGTGGCCTCACCGCCAAGTCCAGCAGGACTATACAGATGAAGGCACCTCCCACAGTCATAGAACGGTTTGGATTGGAAGGAACTTCCAAAGGTCATCCAGTCCAACTCACCTGCAATCAGCAGGGACATCCTCCACTAGAGCAGGTTGCTCACAGCCTTGTCCAGCCTCACCTGGACATTCATTCCAGGAATGTGGCCTCAACTATATCCCCAGGCAACCTACTGCAGTGTTCCAGCACCCTCACCTTAAAGAACTTGTTCCTCTTAGAATCATAGAATGGTTTAGGTTGGAAGGGACCTCAAGGATCATCCAGCTCCAACCCCCTGCCATAGGCAGGGACACCTCCCACTAGAGCAGGCTGCTCAAGGCCTCATCCAGCCTGGCCTTAAACGCCTCCAGGGAGGAAGCATCCACAACCTCCCTGGGCAACCTGTGCCAGTGTCTTACCACCCTCACTGTAAAGAACTTCCTCCTAACATCCAGTCTAAATCTCCCCTCTTCCAGCTTAAACCCATTCCCCCTCGTCCTGACATTACCAGACCTTGTCAATAGTCCCTCCCCAGCCTTCCTGTAGGCTCCCTTCAGATACTGGAAAGCCACTCTAAGGTCTCCTCGAAGCCTTCTCTTCTCCAGGCTGCAGAGCCCCAACTCTCTCAGCCTGTCCTCATAGCAGAGCTGCTGCAGCCCTCTGAGCATCTTCGTGGCTCTCCTCTGGACCCGCTCCAGCAGTTCCATGTCCTTCTTGTGTTGGGGGCTCCAGAACTGCACACAGTACTCCAGGTGGGGTCTGAGGAGAGCAGAGTAAAGGGGGAGAATCCCCTCCCTTGCCCTGCTGCCCACACTGCTCTTGATGCAGCCCAGCACAGGGTTGCTGTCTGGGCTGCATGTGCACACTGCAGGCTCATGTTGAGCTTTTTGTCACCCCAGACCCCCAGGTCCTTCTCCTCAGGGCTGCTCTCAGCCATTCCCCACCCAGCCTGTATCTGTGCCTGGGATTGTGCCAACCCAGGTGCAGAACCTTACACTTGGCCTTGTTAAACGTCATGAGGTTGGCCTGGGCCTCTCTCTTATCCAATCTAAACCTGCTCTGCTCTCATTTCAAACCATTGCCCTCGTCCTGCGTGGTAGTTTGAGGGGTCCTAGGTCTCCCTTAACAAAACCATATGGGCAGAGGCCCAGCCCAGGGGGATGGTCCTGCTCATCCTGGGATATTGTAATATTGTTATTTTATTCCATTGCAGCTTAAAAGGCAGCACCTGAGTGATACCTGCCCCTTCTCCTCCCTGCCTTTCCCCCCTTCCCTTCTCTCTGGGAGCAGCATGTTCTCCATCAGCTCATGGATTGTGTGTGGGAGATGGCCTCTGGCTGGCAGGGAATTGTGAGCTGCCTCATGCGGCCTGCTGAGGCCTCGCAGGCCCCAGCTGGGGAGGGCAGTTTCGGCCTACCCTCAGGCCAACTGAGGGTGGAAGGGGTGGAGGATTCTAGAAGGCCTGTTTGGGCCCAATGGGTTTTCTGCTTATTCTGTCTGATTGCTTTTCCTGTAGATGCTCTTGTAAAGAGGCTCTCTTTAAACTCCCAATGGGTGTGCAGTATCCTCAGTTTTTACTCTTGAAAGGGGTAAGAGTCATTTCTGTCCTCCAGTCCCAGGTAGCTCCTGGCCTCAAACTGAGACATCCTTTCACAGTATCACAGTCTCACAGTATCACCAAGGTTGGAAGAGACCTCACAGATCATCAAGTCCAACCCTTTACCACAGAGCTCAAGGCTAGACCATGGCACC
>WAAF01017094.1:0-59446 GCA_013400475.1 Tricholaema leucomelas | reverse complement strand
TCAGGTGGGTATCAATCAGCACCCCCAGATCCCTCTCTGTCTGGCTGCTCTCCAGCCACTCTGACCCCAGCCTGTAGCTCTGCATGGGGTTGTTGTAGCCAAAGTGCAGCACCCTGCACATGGAGCCATTGAATGCCATCCCATTGGACTCTGCCCATCTGTCCAGGCGGTCAAGGTCCCGCTGCAGAGCCCTTCTGCCCTCCAACTCAGTCCCTGCAGGCCGTTGCAGACAGTCCCTCTGCAGCTCTCTTACAGCCCCCTACAGCTACCGGCAGGCTGCTCTTAGGGCTGCCTGGAGCCTTCTCTTCTCCAGGCTGTACAACCCCAGCTCCCTCAGCCTGTCCTCGTGAGAGCTGCTCCAGCCCCATGATCGTTTTCATGGCCTGTTCTGGGCCTGCTCCATCAGAACCATGCTCTTACTGTGTTGAGGGCTCCAGAGCTGGACACAGCACTGCAGCTGAACTCGGGCCAGAGCAGAGGGGCAGGATGCCCTCTCTCCATCTCTGGCTATGCTGCTTTTGGAGCAGCCCAGGCTGCCATTGGCCTTCTGAGGCCTTGGGCAACATGCTCTAGTGGGAGGTGTCCCTGCCTATGGCGGGGGGTTGGATCTGGATGATCCTTGAGGTCCCTTCCAACCTAAACCATTCTGTGATTCTATGATGAGTCTATGATTCTGGGCTGCCAGTGCCCATTGCTGCCTCCTGTCCAATATCTCACCCACCAGCACTCCCAAGGCCTTCTCTGGAGGGCTGCTCTCCATCTCCTCATTCCCCAGCCTGTGTTGATCTCTAGGATTGCCCCAACCTAGGTGCAGGACCTTGCGCTTGGCCTTATTGAACCTCATGAGCTTCTCCTCAGCTCACCTCTCCAAACCCGTCCGGGTGCCTCTGGATGGCTCCCATCCCACCCTTACCAACCACAGCACTCAGCTTGGCATCATCTGCAGGTCACAAAGCCTGCACTTTGGTGATCATAGGCACACCTGTGAAAACCAGCAGAAGCCATCCACAGCTCTCAGGCACTGCCTCCCAAGCAGAGGCTGGGCTGCAGTTAAAGGGCTGCTAGATAGATATGATTTAAACATCAGCAAAACAACCTTAGTCTCCTCTAAGCTCCTTGTTGGCAGTAACTGAACCCTGTTTGCTGGTCCTTCAGGGCATACACAAAAAATACCATTCAACTGCAAGCAGGCAGCAGAGAAAAGTTTGGTTGTTGTTGTGGTTTGTTTTTTTTTTTGCCAGAGTTCCAATGTCTGAGCTCTGATAAGGTGCTGATAGCAGGGTCTGCCCTCTAAAAGCACAGAAGCATAGCCAGGACCAGCTGCAGAGCTAAATGTGAGACACAAAATGTTTACAGAAGGGGAAAAAAACCTCAACTTTTGAAGAGGAATCTTCCCCAGGAGCAAAGTGGGACCTTTGCCAGCAAGGCAGAGGGAGGAGAGCTCTTCTCCTGGTGTAATGAGGTGCCACAAGCAGCAAGCAAGGGGCTCACAGTTCTGGGAAGCAATGTGGTTACTTGCTGGAAAAGCAGAGGAAGCAGCTGACAAGCTCAGGAAGGAGACTTGATGGCAGCAAGAATCAGCTTTTCCTAATTAAAGCAGCAAGTCAAGGATGGAGCCAAGCCAGTCCGCACAAAGGGTAGAAACTGACTGTCTAGTGGCCTTGGCATGTGGGACCAGCAGCCCATAAAGAGGACTTGCCAAAGGGCATATTTAGTGGTTACTCAACTTTCTGCCCTGTTTCCACCTTCAGTTTTGTTTCTTGTCACACACTGAAGTCCCTCAGCACAGACATGCTCTCTTTCACAGGCTCACAAAGTACCAAGGAAACTGCTTCTTGCCTTTTTTCTCCTGTTTCAGCAGTATAGGTCTTCTAACCTTGGCTACCAACAGGTTGGAGTGGTCCAAGGGGGAGCCAAAGGGCACAGACTCTTCCCAGAAAGCAGCAAGGAAGAAAAAAAAGAGAGCCATAGAATCATAGAATGGTTTAGGTTGGAAGGGACCTCAAGGATCAGCCAGTTCCAACCCTCTGCCATAGGCAGGAACACCTCCCACTAGAACAGATCACTCAAGGCCTCATCCAACCTGGCCTTGAACAGCTCCAGGGGGGGAGCAGCCACAACCTCCCTGGGCAACCTGTGCCAGTGTCTCACCACCCCCACTGGAAAGAACCTTTTCCTAACATCTAGTTTAAATCTCCCCTCTGCCAGTTTAAACCCATCACTCCTCATCCTGTCAGTACAAGCTCTTGTCAATAGTCCCTCCCCAGCCTTCCTGTAGGTCCCCTTCAGATACTGGAAGGCCACTACAAGGTCTCCTCAAAGCCTTCTCTTCACCAGGCTGAAGAGCCCAAACTCTTGTAGCCTGTCCTCAGAGCAGAGCTACTGCAGCCCTCTGAGTATCTTCATGGCCTCCTCTGGACTTGCTCCAACAGTTTGATGTCCTTCCCATGTTTGGGGCTCCAGACTTCACACTGTACTCCAGATGGGGTCTGATGAGAGCTGAGTAAAAAGGCAGAATCCCCTCCCTTGCCCTGCTGGCCACACTGCTCTTGATGCAGCCCAGCACACAGTTGCTGTCTGGGCTGCACTCACACTGCTGGCTCATGTTGAGCATTTAATCAACCCAGACCTCTGTGCCCCTTTCCTTAGGGATGCTCTCAGCCATTCACCACACAGAAGGAAAGTCTTGAAGGTGGTGAGGTATTTTCTCTACTTGCTTCTTGGACCTTAAGATAGCTCTCAACTGAGATGTTTCCAAGTGTGCCAAAAGAGATAGGAGGTAAATAATAAGGAGGTAAATAATAACTGGGACACTGCAGGGAATTATCCCGTTCAACATCTTTATCAATCATCTTTAAGAAGGAACTGATTAATACACATGAGAGTGAGGTTGCCATCTCCAGGCTGGAGAGATGAGCTGAGGAGTAGCTCATGAGGTTCAGTAAGGCCCAGTGCAATGTCCTACACCTAGGTTGGGGCAATCCTGGATATTAACACAGGCTGACGGGTGATGAAACTGAGAGCAACCCTGCAGAAAAGCGCTTGGGGGTGCTGGTGGGTGAGATACTGGACAGGAGCCAGCAATGGGCACTGGCAGCCCAGAAGACCAATGGCAGCCTGGGCTGCTCCAAAAGCAGCATGGCCAGAGATGGAGAGGAAGGATTCTGCCCCTCTGCTCTGGTCAGAGCTCAGCTGCAGTGCTGCATCCAGCTCTGGGGCCCCCAGTACAAGAAGGACTTGGACCTGACGGAGCAGGTCCAGAGGAAGCCACAGACTTGACTGGGGGCTGGAGCAGCTCTGGAGGAATGGGACAGCAGAGATTGATGAAATTCAGCACAAATGATTGCAAAGCCCTGCATCTGGAGGAAATAGCCCCATGGCACCAGCGCAGGTTTCTGAGGAGCCAGACTGCTGAAGAGGCCCTTGGTGAGATGCTTAGGTCAGGGCTGCTTACACAGTAAACTGAAAATGAGCTAGGAACCTCAATGATGAAGCTCAACAGCAATGAAGAAGCTCAAGAACATCCTGAGTTGCATTTAAAGGAGCATAATCAGTAGGATGAGGGAATTGAAAGGGGGAAAAGTCCCTTATTGTGCCACCTGTAAAAGCTGGATGCTGCTATGGCTTCTAGGGGAATTAAAAACTAAGATAAAAAGATAAAACCACTGTGAAAATGTTCTTTACTTGGTGGTTTGGTGAAGTTCTCAGTTAAGGGTCTACAAAACACAACATTCTCATACTATGAAGCAGAGCGGAGATTCCTTGGGGGCTTTCTGGATGCTGTAAAGGTGGGTGAGAAACTACCCCTAGGACTCACACTGCAAACCAAGCCATTTAAAGGAGGTAGAACAATGGCTGTGATAAGAGTGTGGCTGGATAAAGAGCAGCTGGGCTTTTCACCTTGGCTGGTGGAATACAAAGCAGGCCCCTGCTCAGCTTTGCGATCACAGGATGTTAGGGGTTGGAAGGGACCTCTGCAGATCTTCCAGTCCAATCCCCCTGCCACGGCAGGACCATAAGTAACACATCCAGACAAGGCTTGAAAGTCTCCAGAGAAGGAGACCCCACAACCTCTCCAGGCAGCCCATTCCAGTGTTCTGTAACAGTACAGTAACAGTAATCAGTTCCAGTGCTCAGTAACAGTCAAGACGTTTCCCCTTGTGTTGAGGTGGAACTTCCTGTGCTGTAGTTTACACCCATTGCCCTTGTCCTATCCCAGGGTACAACTGAGAAGAGTTTGTGCCCCTCTTGACCCCCAACCTTCAGGTATTTGTAAATGCTGATGAGGTCCCCTCTCAGTCTTCTCTTCACCAGATCAAACAGCCCCAGGTCCCTCAGGCTCTCCTCAAAGGGCAGTGCTCCAGCCCCTTCATCATCTTCATAACCCTCCCTTGGACTCTCTCCAGCAGATCCCTGTGCCTCCTGAACTGGGGAGCCCAGAACCGAACACAATATTCCAGGTGAGGTCTCACCAGAGCAGAGTAGAAGGGGAGAAGAACCTCCCTCCATCTGCTGGCCACACTCCCCTTAATGCCCTCCAGGATCCCATTTGCCTTCGTGGCCACCAGGCATATTGCTGTCCCATGGATAGCTTCTTGTCCACCAGCACTCCCAGGTCCTGCTTCTCTCCAGCAGATCACCTCCCAACCTGTACTGTATTAAAACATTTCCCAAATCCACCATCCTAACAAATCCAGCAGTGGCCAGTATGGATTTTGCCCTTTCTCTTCTCTCCTCATATGCCTGGTGAAGGCAGCCACAATGCTTTGGAGCAACCGCCCTGCCTCATAGCACAGCACTACTGTATGGTTTGTGGCACCAAACTCCATCTGAAGACAGAGGCAGACTCATAGAATGGCCTGTGTTGGGTTGGAAGAGACCTCCAAAGGTCATCGGGTCCAACCCCCTCTGCAGTCAGCAGGGACATCCCCAACTAGATCAGGTTGCCCAGATACCTGCGGAGCCTCACATTGAATATGCTCAGGGGTGAGACCCCCACCCCACCAGGCAACCTGTTCCAGTGTTCCACTAACCTCATGGAATGTTCTGGCTGGGAAGGGACCACTATAAGCTATCTAGCGCAACCCCCCTGCAGTGGGCTGGGCATCTTTAACTGGCTGAGGCTGTCCAGAGCCTCACTGGACCTGAACTCAAATGTTTGCAGGGGTGGGACATCTACCAGCATCCCTGAACAATAAAGAGTTTTTTTGTCTCCACTTTCACGTAGAATCAAGGCAGAATTGCAAACCAGTGGCAGGTCCTGTACAAGAAGAGGCAAACCAGTAACTTAATTGACTATCTATGGCCACCTTAACCTGTCAGCACTTATACTGTGCCATGAGTAACCTGGAGATAGACCAAGTCATGAATCATGACTCACTCAATACCAGCCTCCTCTTTCCTCTGTCCCTGCTGCATTGTTGATGGTAGGCTGCAACCTGAAATATTGAGATGCCCATCTCTCTCCTGGCAACTTGCTTCTGCCTCAGTCATAGCATGGCTTAGGTTGAAAGGGACCTTAGGGAATCATCTCCTCCTCTAATCATCTCCATGGGCAGGGACATCTCTCAACTAGACTCAGCTGCTCAAAGCTTCATCCAGCCTGGCTCTGAACACCCCCAGAGGGAAGGCAGCCACAACCTCCCCGGGCAGCCTATTCCAGAGTTTCACCACCCTCATACTGAAGAACTTCTTCCTAAGATCCAGTCTAACCCTGCTTTCCCTCAGCTTCAAACCATTCCACAAAACTGGGGAAGGGTGGCTGACACCTGTCAGGCTGTGCTGCCGTCCAAAGACATCTGGACAGGCTGAGAGCTGAAGTGCAATAAGGACAAGTGCAGGATCCTGCATCTGGGGAGGAACAACAACAACAGGCACCAGTACAGGTTGGGGGCTGCCCTACTCGAAAGCAGCTCTATGGAGAAAGACCTTGGAGTGCTGGTGGGCAGCAAGTTCTGCATGAGACAGCAATGTGCCCTTGTGGCCAATGGCAGCCTGGGGTGCATCAGGAAAAGTGTGGCCAGCAGGGCTAGGGAGGTTCTCCTGCCCCTCTATTCCGCCCTGGTGAGACCACACACGGAGTGCTGCTTCCAGTCTTGGGCTTCCCAATTTGAGGGAGACAGAGACCTGCTGGAGAGAGTCCAGCAGAGAGCTGCGAGGAAAACTGAGGGACTGGAACATCTCTGCTGTGAAGAAAGGCTGAGAGACCTAGGGCTGGAGAGGAGAAGGCTGAGAAGAGATCTGATCAATGTCTACCAATATCTGAGGGGTGGGTGTCAAGTGGCTGGGACCAATCTCTTTTCAGTGATCAGCAGCAATAAGAGAAGGAGCAACAGCTACAAACTGGAACACAGAAGATTTCACCTCAGCATGATGAGAAACTTCTTTACAGTGAGTGACAGAGCCCTGGAACAGGCTGCCCAGAGAGTTTCCCTCTCTGGAGACTTTTGAAACCTGCCTGGATGCTTTCCTGCACAGACTACCCTAGGGGATCCTGCTTCAGCAGAGAGCTTGGGCTGGATCTCTGGAGGTCCCTTCCAACCGTTAATATTCTGTGATTCCCTCTTGTCCTACCTTTAGACACCTTAACGAACCCTCCCCCTCTGCAGCATTCCTGTAGGATAACCACACATTTGAGTAGTGCAGGAAGGAGAGGGACCACCAAGTTCCAGCAACAAAGGAGCATCAAGGCTATTTAAAGCTACCAACCTGAGGCTGAGGTGAGAGGAGTGGCTTTGAAAAGGGCTGCTGAGTACCCTCCCACCAACCCAGGAGTGGAGGTGGTGCTTGCATCAAGGCTGTGACAGCACAAAGCTGAAAAACCTGTGCTGTGGTGTAACTCCCCTGGCTCTCCTCCAGCCTATTCCTTCATTGTACATGACCATGGAGCAGCACTGCAGAACACAACCTCTCTTTATCCAGCAGGCCATGCCACAGTGTTCCACAGGCAGCAGTTTCTCTGGTGGGACAGAGCAGCAGAAGCAGTGTAGCAGCCCAGTATGGGGCAAGTCAGGGAGTAAGAGCCAGCATTAAGAACAAGGCATAAAAGGTCACTTCTCAGCCCCAGCCCTGAATATCTATCTATCGAACACAAAACAGGCAGCTAGAGAAGAGAAGCATTCAATGGGCCATGAATGCCTTCCTTGTGGATTCATTTTGTGGGAGTCATGCATGTGGATGCCTGTATCCAGCAGTGGAAAAAAAATGGAAAACAAACCTCACTAAAACCTGTTTTGTAATTGCCAGCAAAGCCTGGCAACTGTCTGGACGTTGTAGATTCACTTAAAAGTGACTTCTGATAGGATTGAAGGTCCTCACTATTGCTGTCAGTTCAGATTAGGTCATTTCCTCAGAACTGCCAGCAGGCAGAAACTGAAGGGGTGGCTGTTTTCATAATCATCATAATTACACAGTGGCCATCTGCATAAACCACCCTCTAAACTTAGAAACCCAACAAACCCCAGCTTAGGCTGTATGCTAAGCCTGTGCTTCTGCTCTGTAGCTGCAGTAGCAACTTTCACCCAGGGACAGTAACCCCTGACCCCCTCTGGCCCTCCTGGGCAGCAACAGCAAGCAAGGACTTCCCTCCTCTGCAAAGCGCTTGCAGCACAGCCAGAGACTCATAAGACTGTCAGGGTTGGAAGAGACCTCAGGGATCATCCAGCTCCAAACCCCTCCCGTGGGCAGGGACACCTCACACTAGATCAGGTTGCCCAGAGCCCCATTCACCCTGGCCTTAAAGACCTCCCAGGGTGCGACTTCCACCACCTGTCTTGGCAACCTGTTCCAGTATCTTGCCACCCTTATGCTGAAGAACTTCTTCCTAATGTCCAATCTAGATCTCCCCTCCTCTAGCATGGATCTGTTCCCCAAGTCCTGATACCCTAAAAAGTCCCTTCCCAGCTTTCTTGAAGCCCGTTTCAGATACTGGAAGACCACAATAAGGTCTTCTTGGAGCCTTATTTTCTCCAGACTGAGCAATCCCAACTCTCTCAGCCTGTCCTCACAGGAGAAGAGCTCCTCTGAGCACGCTCATGGCCCTTCTCTGGGCATATTCCACATCCTCCCACACCCTCACCCACCTTTGTATTATCAGCCTCCTGCCTGCTGAAAAATAAAAGCTGGATGAAAGAAAAAAGGTCCTGTGGCACTCTGGGGGAGCCTCAGCACTTCTTGTACCACTGCCTACAGCTGGAGGCTTGCTGGGCAGCTGTCTCTGCAGAGGCTTGGAGGGTAGAGCTCAGCTTGAACTTCACAGCACATTCTCCATGGAAACAGCATCCAGTTCACATTGATCACTTGGATATTGGTGCTCACTAGGGTTATTTTTCCCCCTTCTCCCTCAGAGCAATTGCTTTGAGCCTCACTTCTGCAAAGTTTGCTGGAATTATAGAATCATAGAATGTCAGGGGCTGGAAGGGACCTCAAAAGATCATCTGGTCCAGGATCACCTAGAGGAGCTCACACTGGAACACATCCAGACGGTTCTTGAATGTCCTGTGATTGATTACATGTGAAGTGCCTGAAAAACAAATCGATCTATTGACCCTCAAATGGTTTAAGACCTGCACCTTTCTTCCTGCTCTTCTGCACCACTCTTCCCCTATTCCATGGGCCTGCTGTCATTTTCCCTTGCACTCCTTCACAGCCCTGATGTGCTGGGATTGCTGGAAAACAAGAAATGCTGACACTGAAGACTGCCCCAGAAGGAAGCTGTTTTCCAGCAACAAATCCTGTCCTCATGGAAAACCAGGCACAGCTCCCCTCGGGTGCACCTCCTTCTGACTCTAGACACCATGCAGCTAGCTTGAGATTCTGTTTTTCAGGCAGGCTACCTCAGATTTTCTAGAGGGTTAAAAAAAGAGCTCTCCAAACCCCTCCCAACCCCCCAAACAGCTGATGGAGAGGGATAGAGCTGTTTATATCTTGTAAGCTAGCCAAGGACAGGAGGGAAAAACAAGGGTGCATGCAGAATATGGGAACTTTCACCAGAAAACAGCACATCTGCTGTTGAAAGCTTAAAAAAATAAATGTTAGACTAAGAGGCAAGGACTTTGAAGTCCTGAAGAATGCTAGATTGGGCTGGCTGTGAGATAATTATGCTGTAAGGGAGTTGTCTGGGGGGTTGGGATGACTCATCCTCCCTTGTTTTCCTCACAGCAGCAAAGGGGCACAGCTGACTGCAGCCTCAAAGGGGGTGCAGAGCCCACCAAGCCTTGTCCAGTACTTCTTCAGCTCCTACAAACTCTGCATCGTCACAGGATGGGTTGGAAATGAGGTCCAAAGGTCAAGCCCCTCAGATCTGGGGACATCCTCCACTAGAACAGATTGGTTACAACCTTGTCCAGCCTCACCTTGAACATCTCCAAGGCATGTGGGTTCAACTCCCTCCTCAGGTGAACTGTTGCAGTGTTCCAGCATCCTCATGCTAAAGAACTTGCTCCTCACATCTAATCTCAATCTGCTCTGCTCTCATTTCAAACCATTGCCCTCGTCCTGTCCCTGCAGGCCTTTGCAAAGTCCCTCTGCAGCCTTCTTGCAGCCTCCTTGCAGCCTCCTTCAGCTACTGGCAGGCTGCTCTTAGGTCTGCCTGGAGCCTTCTCTTCTCCAGGCTGAACAACTGTAGCTCCCTGAGCCTGTCCTCGTAGCAGAGCTGCTCCAACCCCAGATCATCTTCATAGCTTCCTCTGGACCTGCTCTACGATGTCCATGTCCTTCCTGTGTTGAGGACTCCAGAGCTCGATGTAGCACTGCAGGTGAGGTCTCACCAGAACAGAGGAGCAGGTTCCTCTCTCTCCATCTATGGCCATGCTGCCTTCTCTTCTCCAGACTAAACAGCCCCAGGGCTCTCAGCCTCTCTCATAGTGGAGATGATCAAGTCCCCCAGTCGTCCTCGTGGCTCTCCACTAGACTCTCTACAGCAGGTCTCTGTCTCTCATGAACTGGGGAGCCTGAAATTTATCACATTACTTCAGATGTGGTCTCAGCAGGGCAGAGGGGGAGGAGAACCTCCCTAGACCTCAGCCCCTTCAGGTGCTAGGTTCAGTCTCACACCCAGAACTGCACAGTCAACACCACCACTACTACTTCTCTGCAGGCTCTCAGGGCCATGATAGGTCTCAGACTTCTCAATGAGATTATTTTTTTTTCCTCCAGACTCTCTCATCTGTCCAAGGAGGGGAATCAGATTCTTCTGGAGTCATTGCAGCCTCTGGTAAAACACAACAGCATACTTCACTGTTTGACTGCTTTTGGGAAACTGGACTTTGTAATGTCCCCACTAACACAGGGGAGTGCAGCACCACATGAGAGAGTTGTGTGGGTTGCACAACCCCTTACGTGATGATGTGCAGCACAGAGGTGGGCAATACATTAATCCAGAGCTACAGCCAGAGGTGGACCCTCCCCAGCTGTGATATTCCTCACAATAAACAATAGCTTCTTTTCAGAAGAGAAAGTGGGATCGAAGAAGGACAACTAAGAGATATTCTTTGTACCTAGAGGACAAATACCAGAGCACAGCTGAGATACCAGAGTAGAACAACACCAGATAAAGCCTTAACATCATCAACTTGCTGCTAAGGATCCAAGTTCACAGGCAGCCCCCACCAGAAAGCATTTCAGAGAACAGCAACAAACCAACCAAGCACTTAGAAGGGGAAAGAAGAGGATGAATTGGTCATTCCTAAGATCGAAGGTTCCACACCAACATCTCTGCTCTCTCACATCCATCTTTAAACCAAACCAGAAGACATACAGTTGCCTCCTGCTGCTGCAAGCAGGAAGTGCAGAACTGCAGAATAACTTTGTTTTTTCCACACAGAAACCAGAGCTGTGGCACCCAAGCTGTAAGCCCTTGCAACTCTGCTGCTCTGGTGAAACAAAGCACAAAGGCAGCCACTGAGAAAAGTCTTGAGCATGCACTACAGGAGGCCGCCTTGTTGAGTGACCAAAGCCATGTTAGATGCCAGGAGACAGGGTTATGCAGGCAGGGTGGTATATGAAAGCTCAGCTGGCTGCAGGGGAGAACCCAGCCTGTCTGCATTTGAGTACCACTGCCTGCACAGCCATCAGCATGGCAGGCACACAATCACAGAATGCACTGTCTTAGAAGGGATCTTTAAAGGTCACCTAGTCCAACCTCCCCTGCAGGGACATCCCCAACTAGACCTGGTTGCTCAGAGTCACACCAAGCTTGATTTTGAATGGTTCCAGGTATGAGGCTTCCACTACATCCCTGGCAAACCTGTTCCAGCATTCCACCACCCTCATAGAATTGTGAGGGGCAGAAGGGACCTCAAGGATCCTCGAGTTCCAACCTCCCTGCCAGAGGCAGGAACACTTCCTATGAACAAGTTTGCCTGGAGCCACATCAGACCTGGCCTTTAAAACTTCCAGAGAGGGGCCTTCCACCACCTCCATGGGCAACTTCTTTGTGTCTCACCACCCTCATGCTAAAGAACTTAATGCCCAACCTGAATCACTCCTCCCTAGCTCGGTTCCATTACCCCTGGTCCTATCACTACCTGACACCCTAAAAAGTCCCTCCCCAGCTTTCTTGTAACCCTCTTCAGATACTAGAAGGCCACAGTAAGATCTCTTCAGAGCCTTCTGTTCTCCAAACTGAGCAACCCCAACTCTCTGAGCTTGTCCTCATAGAGGTGCTCCAGCCCTGTGATCACCTTTGTGACCCTTCTCTGGACACACTTCAACCTATCCAGACTCTTCTTGCAATAGAGGCACCAGAAGTGGACACAGTACACCAGAATAAAGGGGAAGAATCACCTCCCTTGATGTAGCCCAGAGCCAAAAATATTCTGAGCTGCAAGTGCACACTGGTGGCTTCTCATAGCCAAGAGCTTCTTCCTTAATGAGACACAGTGGTGCAAGTCTCAGACTGCATCACTTCTCCCCTATCAAACACTGACTCCTTCACTAGAAGCTGAAGATCAGCTCTAGCGTTTCCCCAAGGAGCTGCTGCAACAGAGGTGGGTAAGGGAGAGTATTTGAACAAAAAGCCACATGCTGCTCACACAGTGATTTCAGGCCACAGCTGAGTGCAACCACACCTTTTGGAAAGCTTTTTAAACACAGATCTGGGAATCAGAGGTTTGTCATATTCACCAGGCTGTATGAAAAGGAGAGTGGAAAACACATTACAGCAGAAACATGTCAGGAATGTAATTTGGAACTGCTTTTGCCTGCACACACCAAGGAATGGAGAAATGGCAACAGGGGCTGAAGCCCTCAACACAGGAAGGACATGGACCTCATAGAGCCACAGAAACCAAAGATGACCAGGGGGTTGGAGCAACTCTGCTATGAGGACAGGCTGAAGGAGCTGGGGTTGTTCACCCTGGAGAAGGGGAGGGTGCTGGTAGCTGAAGGGGACTAGAAGGCAGCTGCAGAGGGACTGTTTGCAAAGGCCTGCAGGGACAGGACAAGGGAAATGGCTGAAATGAGAGGAGAGCAGATTTAGACTGGATGCGAGGAAGAAGTTGTTTAGCATGAAGGTGCTGGAACACTGCAACAGCTTGCCCAAGGAGGTAGTAGAGGCCCCAGCTGAACAAGGTGAGGCTGGACAAGGCTGTAAGAAACCTGCTCCAGTGAAGGATGTCCCTGCTAACTACAGGGGTTTTGGAGCAGATAACAGTGGGAGGTCCCTTCCAAGCCATTCTATGATCTTTCCCAACATGCTCTAACATCTCCCATTTTGGGTGATTCCCTCCAAACATGGCAAGGCAGAGGAGTTAGTTCCTGCTTTATACTAAAGCCATGGTATATTTCAACTTCCATACCATCTGAATTGTAATTTCATGCCAGGCATCTAATACTATCATTAACAACCATAGTGAATTCTCCTCTCCCCCATAAACATAGAATACATCTTACTCTTTATTAAAGTATCAAATTGTCTCCAACATAAATTACATCCAAATTAAGTAAGTTTCAAGAAAGTCAGATATTTTATATACAATATTTGCCTGAAGTCAAGATATACCTTGGTCATTTGTAACCTAGAACACAAACAGCAGACCTACATCAGTACCAAATAAAGCATTAAAAAGGTAACAAATATAACTTTGTTTGTTTAGAAATGCTTTCAGAACTCTAAAGTTAATGAGAAAGGTTTTTTATAGTGCAGCAGTCTTGGGGGTTGGGTTTTGTTTCTTTGAGCTTAGACCATCTCTCTGTTCTTGCGGATAGCGCAGCACAGAACCATACTGAAGATCATGCCGAAGATCTGTGGGGAAAGCAAGTGCAGGAGAAGTCAGGGGACAAAGCAAAAACAGAATGTTGTAACTCATAGAATCTTAGGGTTTGGAAGGGACTTTCAGAGAACATGTCCAGAGAAGGGCAACGAGGCTGGTGAGAGGCCTCGAGCACAGCCCTACGAGGAGAGGCTGAGGGAGCTGGGATTGGTTAGCCTGGAGAAGAGGAGGCTCAGGGCAGACCTTATTGCTGTCTACAACTACCTGAGGGGTGGTTGTAGCCAGGAGGAGGTTGCTCTCTTCTCTCAGGCAGCCAGCACCAGAACAAGAGGACACAGCCTCAAGCTGTGCCAGGGGAAATTTAGGCTTGAGGTGAGGAGAAAGTTCTTCACTGAGAGAGTCATTGGACACTGGAATGGGCTGCCCAGGGAGGTGGTGGAGTTGCCATCCCTGGAGCTGTTCAAGGCAGGATTGGATGTGGCACTTGGTGCCATGGTCTAGCCTTGAGCTCTGTGGTAACAGGTTGGACTTGATGATCTGTGAGGTCTCTTCCAACCTTGGTGATACTGTGATAACACTCAGTCCAATGCAACTACTGGAGCAGGGTTACTTAGGGCAGGTCACACAGCAACACATCCAAGTGGGTTTGGAGTGTCTTCAGAGATGACTCCACAGCCTCTCTGGGCAGCCTGCACCAGGGCTCTGCCACCCTCAGAGGGAAAAAGGTTTCCCTTCTGTTCACAGGGCACCTCCTCTGCTCCAGCTTGCCCCCAAAGCTCTTTGTCCTGTCAGTGGACATCCCTGAGCAGAGACTGTCTCTGTCCTCCTGACACTGCCCTGCACATCTTTACCAACATGAATGAGGGCAGCCCTCAGGCTCCTCTGCTCCAAGCTCCAGCTCCCTCTGCCTGTCCTCAGCAGGGAGATGTTTCACTGCCTGTAGCAGCTTTGTAGCTCTTCCCTAGACTCCAAGCAGCTCCCTGTCATGGAATGGAGAGGTCCAAACTGGACACATGACTCCATTGAGATCGGAAGGAGCACAGTTGCTCTTCCAAGCCCAGGAACTACATTAACACTTCATTCTGTGGTTCTCTTCTCACCCCTCCCTTCTTCCCCCACCCCCAGATTTCAGTCCCTTTTCATGGATCCCCTTCACCCTCAATATTTTCAAACAGATCTGCTACAAACCACTGCTGTGCCTCCCGCCCCGAGAAATCATCGATCACCCCAGCATGTGTCACACATTCCTCCTGAACTGCCAATTTCCTTCCTGGCAACTCTCAACCAGTTTTATGACAACTCTTTGTTGTGGAGTGGATTCTCAAGAAAGAGGTTGAGAAATAAGCTGGCAACTAGACCAATACATCTCCACCCTATGTATATATACACACAGGTAACTGATAAAAACCTTCCCACTGCTCAACTACAAGGAGGCAGATCCTAATCCAAGGCAAAAGCAGGCAGGTCCAAGCCACTCCACCCTCTGTGCTGCCTCAGGGCCCTGCAGCACACACCCTGATCCTGCTGCTACATGCCACTAGCAAAGTGAGGCTTGCAGACTGCCATGCCAGGCACTGTTCAACAGGCTTCTGCTGTAAGCATCCTTTGGCCCTACAGCTGCCCTCTAGATCATCTGGGAACTCACCATTATGACAGCAATGCCAAGGCCAACTGCTCCAATCACGTTCAGTTTTGAATTGAAGACATCATCGATGGCAGCAGGGCACGACTGAAAAGAGAGACTCTTTGTTAGTGTTTCCTCCATGCAAAAAAGGGGCTTGTTTCTACTTGCCTGTGCTAAGGTCTGCCAATCCCTGCTGCACCTTTGGCCAAGTCTGCTGGAGCCAGATATGGAGATTCAGTCTTTTGAATCCTGCCTTGAACTGGCTTTATTTCCACATCTTTCAAGAACACCAGGAATATTCTGCCACAAAAAGCTGCTGAGGAGTAGATTTAAACTCCAAGCATCTAAACCTCTTAACTGTGCCTCCACTGCAGGAGGATTCCCAACACCTGCAGAGTTGATGAGGTACATGGGGACCAACAGCAGCTGTATTAGACTTAGCTTGTTACTAATGGCTGCCAGTATTGGGGTAGGGGTTGCTGAGCCCCTCTCAATGTAGATTCTTGAGCCACTCTTGATACTGAGAGACACCTTATCAACATCTGGTGCATGGGAATGCCAGGATTTCTTCTTTCTCGCTACAGAGATTCTAGGCTATACTTAGATTCATAGATGGGAAGCTCCCAAGACAGAGGGAATTAACAACAATCCTTTCCCCAAAGTCACACAGCAGCCAAAAAAAAGCAACAAGGAACTTTTGCAGAGGTATAAATCTTTAAGACCCTGGTAACTGGTCAAAGTCTCATCCCAACTCCTGTCCCACTTCTCCCAGCACAAGCAGCTGCTGAAGTTTTTTTCCTTATCCAGTCCAGAAGGACAGACTTCATTGAGGATTAAAGGGATATGCTGGCAAGGATTAATCAGTGAAATCAGAGTATCAATACTGTGTGCTTAGAGGCACAGAGAGCAGCCACACCATTACATCCATTTAATCTTCCAGTCTGTCTGCTGTTTTTAATGACCTAGCCCAAACTGTGCAGAAACAGATCACAAGATGAAGCCAACAAATAAAGCTAAAACACACTCAGGAATAAGAGCAAACAATAAACCCTGTATGCTGTCTCAGCTACTCCTGTGTAGCCTAACTCATAGCAGATTGCATGGACAAGACCCAATCTGCAATCTAAAGGAAGACTGAAATGTCTCAGGGCTGTACCTGTGAAGACACAAGGTGATCTGTGCTCTTCCACTACAGGTAATGTGGTAAAATAGAAACACTGAATTCCCAAGTAGTGAAAACTTTACTTTCTATGGCAAGACTCAACACAGACTGGCTCAGTGCATGAAGCCAGAGCACAGGGCAGTTGTAAGCAGAATAGGAAAAGGGCAAGTTGAAAACTGCACAAGATGCCTCTCCTCTACCTGTGGCATAACCCTAACAGCTGAGGTTGGACAGGACCTCAGAGCTCATCTACTCCAACCTCCCCACTATGGGCAGGGACACCTCTCAACTACATTCAGCTGCTCAAGGTGTGATCCAACCTGGCTTGGAACACCCCCAGGGCAGAGGCAGCCATAGGATCCCTGGGCAGCCTATTCCAGAGTTTCACCACCCTCCCACTGAAGAGCTTCTTCTTAAGCTCCAGTCTAACCCTGCTCTCCCTCAGCTTCAAACCATTCCCCCTTGTCCTGTCTTTAGACACCCTCAGGAAATGTCTCTGCAGCCTTGCTGTAGGATCCATTCAGGTACTGGAAGGCAGCTCTAAGGTCCCCCTGGAGCCTCCTCTTCTCCAGGCTGAAGCCCCCTAGCTCCCTCAGCCTACTCTCATGGCAGACATGCTCCACCCCTGCAGCAGTATTTCAACAGGGGAATCCAAGGAACTGGCCTCACAGCAACAGTCACCTAAACAGGTCACCTTCTCTTGGCCAAGACTTCATCCCTGCTCCTGCCTCATGGTCTACTTCTCCCTCACCCAGAAGGGAGATGACAGCTCCCATGCTGCACCAAGAAGGTGCTCTGGGAATAGGAGCAGCCAGGGGAAAACACCACTCTTTTCTGGGTGAAGCCTTAGCCTTATGCTGTCCATCCACACAGAGTCTGGTGACACATCAACTGCACATTTCCTGTGCAAGCTCAGGCTTCCTGCTGACCCTGCTTGTTCTTTCCACAGCAGCAATATGTTGATTTTCCACAACTGGACTGATTTAGAGACAGGGAGGTTGCTAAGTAAGGGCAATGTGAGAATGCCCCCACGGACTAGAAGGGTTTTGTGCTAGTTTGAGCCTAGCTAGCATGTTTTGGTGAGAAGAACTAGATGATAGGCTGTAAAATGAAAACAATGGTGAGGTCTACTTCCCTCACAGTCTTGCTGGGATGTGTAAAGAAGAAAGGCAAAACAAAGATTACTGCACTTGCTTCTTCTCTTCACTGGGGAGCTTTGCCTGCTGGGGAGAAGCTGAGGCTGCTGGCTGGACTCCATCTTGCTTTCTAACCTCACCCTCCCTTTGCTTGGCTGCTTCACCTTGCTTTTTAATCCCTCTGGCACCTCCATTCTGCCTTGGGATTGGGGTAAGGTTGAGAGGGGTAGGGGGAAGGTGAGGGGTGGTTGAGAGCCCCTCCTGGGGACTCAGGTTTCTGGGAGGGGAATTGTGTTTGTATTGCCTTTTTTCCCTTGTCTATTTCTGTCTATAACTGTATCTACTGTAACTATCTGCTTGTAAATTGTGCCAGCTGTAAATATAAGCTTCATTCACATTTCCAGAGCCGACTGAGTCTAGTCTGGGTAATTTCTAAAAGTGTGGGGGGGTGGGGAACACCCAAACCATCATATCTTTTATTTTGGCACCCCAATGTGAGGCAGATTCATTTTAAGGATTGTTAATTAGCTCTGGGAATCAGAATGAAGTTGATGCTCAGAAGCATCCTTCTCATTCCACTCTTTGGTGAGTTCTGTCATGATTTACCACTGTTGAAATTGAGTCCAAGACATTCTTCTTGGGACAGGTCTCCAGGAATGCTTGCTCAAGAGCACCTGTAAGACCACAGCAGTCCAGCTACAGAAGAAAAAACAGAGAAAGAGAAAACAAAGCCAGGTTAAATCATCCTTTGTTTTTACTCCTCATCTAGTAAAAAAGGTGAAATGGATTACATGAAGTTTTAGTACAGACTTGAAACAAATTGGCTTAGGCATCCTGCCAGTGTCACTGCTCTAAAGCTGATTTTAGAAAGCCTTAATTGCATGGAAGGACAAGATTCTGAAAGGAAGAGCTGGATCCCATGAAACACATGAGTTTTGTGACAGCTTGTACTCCTTCCAGATGCCAAAGGCCAAACACTACAGTACCTCCTCCAGAGCAACCCCCACAGATTTTCCCCAACTGGCTTCTGAGGTTTAAGAAAACGAGAACTAGTTGGAAGTGTTTTGGAAGTTCAGAAGGACAAAGAATCATCCTGATTTCACCAACACCACACAAAAAGATCTTCTGTGTCCTCCTTCCAAGTTCCTGCTGGTTCATAGGGTACTCTAGTTGTGCAGGGGACTGAATGACACAGGACAGAACAAGCTGCACTGCTGCCTAAAGTGTAACCACATACTTACAGCTAAGTGAAATGCTTTCAGGGTCTCTCTGGCAGCAGGTTGAGATCTCTTGTCGTAGGTTTCCTGGTAGAAGTCCTTTAGCTCTTGAATAACCTAGAGGATAGCAATGAGTTATGCTATGGTATTGGCTTCATTAAGCAAAAAAAAAAGAAATCTGAGTCAGTCCTAAGAATTTCTGCCACCTACACCACCCATTCTTTTAACATGTAGAAAGAGGGTGGACAGCATTTGTTTCTCAACAGGCACAGGAGCCTAACCAGTACACTCACTTTAAAAGCCACACCTGAACAGATAAGACTCACTTTTTCTTTCAAACCTCTGAGCTTCTAGGAGTACACAGCACAAAGCCTTTACCCACTGGCTACACAAGTAACTCACTACTCATGTCTGTACCCTAGAAGTTGCTGCCTTCCCCTGTCTACAAGATGAGCAGAAAACCAACCCTGACCCCCAAGCACCTTACTTTGAAACAAGACAGAATCTTGACTGCTTGTGAGAGGAAGAGACCTCACTTAGTGCCATGGTCTAGTTGATTAGACAGGGCTGGATGATAGGTTGGACTGGATGATCTTGGAGGTCTCTTCCAACCTGACTGATTCTATGATAATCCAGGCAAGCCATGCTCTAGATGCAGAACCATTCAGCTTTTAGCTGACCCAGCTCATAGCTAGAAGTGGTAACAGCCTCACACTGATGAGCTCCTTTAGCTTTACAGCTCAGCCTGGCAATGCCTGGAGGGCATCTCTATCATGCCACAGCATGTTGGATTCTGGCTTCTCTGCTATCAACTCTAGAGCTGCTTAAAAATGCAGTTCCTGCCTTGTTTTTCTTGAGGTCACTTCTGACCCAAACCATTCTATGATTGTGTGATGGTTCCTCTCCCCCAAATTCTCTGAATAACCAGGATTTGACCAGTACTGGTATGGATTTCAGCAGACTGCTAACTTTCTGTGGGCAGTCACAGAATCAGAGACTGGTTTGGGTCACAATGGACCTTTAAAGATCTAGTCCATCCCTGATGCCACGGGCAGCAACATCTCTCATTAGATCAGGTTGCTCCAAGCCCCATCCAACACAACTTGGAATACTTCTAAGGACAGAGCATCCACAGCTTCTCTGGACAGCATTCCAGCTTTTCAAAGCAACCTACCTTTTCTTTATTTGCAAATCCCCAGATGGCAGCAGCAATTTCAAGGGCAAAAATCACAAAGAGGAAGAGGAAGAACTGGAAAAGAAAGATCAGAACTGAAAAAGATCACATCATGACAGAAGTTTACTACAAGCTTGTCCACTCTCCAGCATTCAACCTTACGAGGTAAGAGTCACTCAGCAGAGGGCTAACACACCGGTAAGATGAGGAAAAGAGGGCACTGCACTGGCTCAGCACTTCTTCCCAAGAGACTCAGAAAGGCTGGCAGTGTTTTCCAACCCTCCTTTTTGATCAGTGCTAATTAAAATCAATCACCTGTTAGCTCAGGCTTTGAAGCTGCCTAGGTCACTTGGACATCACAACAGCTGACACCAGTTCTCCTCTCTGGGTTGTCACTTCCATTGCTTTAGGAGTCATCACTTAATACCTAGCTGGCCACCAACTCCCAGGCAGCTTCTTTGTTGTGTACCCCATAAAACAGAAATCAAAAAGTGTCATCTGTGCACTTAATTGACTACCAGGTCCAAACCACCACTGTCATCTGAAGGCACTTTCAAGATGTGCAGAATTAAAAGGCTAGAGGTGTTATTTTGCAAGGAATACATGAAATGAACTTTTTCCATCACACAGAAGGGAGAATTGTTCTCCTTGCCCTGGCTCCAGTCATAGCCTTTTATTAACTAAATCTTCTGCTTATTTGGATGAGTAGTTCCACAAGTATACAGATGTGCATCAACCCAGCAAGCTCTACTGGTCCCTCCAGTCTGCAAACAATGAGGTTGCTCTCCAATAATTGGCTTGCAGAGCAGCTGCCAACTGGAAAAGCTCATCTTGTCATTAGGAACAGTAGAGGCTTGTTTCAAGGATCAAGTAGCACAGCTTTAGGCTCAAAGATTTAAGACTGCAGAGCCTTCAACATTCAGCACACAGCATTTAATAAAGAGCATTCATCTTATCAGTGCCTTAGTTCTGTGCTCACACATACTCCTCAAGTCTTGATACTTCAACACCTGACCATGTCACCAGCTCCTGAAGTCAACCTGTACCCCAACACAACTTGGATACCTGCACTGAGGTCCAGAAATGGAAACCATTTAACATTTGAGCATTCTGTAAGCAAGATGTGTTTAAGCATTGTGGGGCCTAAACAATCAGCACAGTAACATCACCTTCCCTTCACTTGTTGTGCTACTATAAGCTTAACCAGTGCTCTGAACACTTACCAAGCCAAGCATGCACTGGGATTCCTGCAATGCACCACAGCATCCCAAGAAACCAACCAGCATCATAAGAGCACCAGCTCCAATCAAGATGTAAACTCCTAGGGAGGAAGAAAAAAAGAGACATGTAGAGGGGACAAGGGAGATCTCAGCAGCAAGGTATACACTTAGTTGCTCCACAAATAACATTTGCAGCTGTTAACAAGGGTTTAGCTTCTTGACTGACATGTTCACAGAATTAACCAGGTTGGAAAAGACTTTTGATATAATCAAGTCCAACCTATCACCTAACACCTTATAATTAACTCAGCCATGGCACTAAGTGCCTCATGCAGCCTCCTAGCAAGGAAAATTACAAGAAAGGAGGGCTGTGCTTCTATTTCAAAGCTACCATCTCAGAATTTGTGAGGCAGTGGCCTGATAATTCCTGTTACCTCATTATTGCTATCAATGAATTGAAGTTTGTTTCATGTGTACCACCACTGCAGTTTAAAGTTTTAGATGACTCTTATCTTGCCTGTTGTCTAAGACAAACTAAGAGGCAATTTAAAACTGGACCAGGGCTAGAGCTACAAACTTCTCTTTGGATGAAGAGAGTGTGGAAGTTAAATAGTTGGAACCAGCAATTTACCATCTGAGACTTCTTGAAGTATGCTTCCTCTAGGAGAATGGTTTTAAAAAGTATAATGGTTTGGGTCAGAAGGGACCTCTGAAGGTCATCCAGTTCAATCCCCTCTGCATTAAGCAAGGATATCCTCCACTAGAGTAGGTTGCTCACAGACTTTCTCAGCCTCACCTGGAATATCTCCAGGGATAGGGCCTCAACTCCCTCCCTGGGCAACCTGTTGCGATGTTCCAGCCCCTTCATGCTAAAGAACTTGTTCCTCGCATCCAATCTCAATCTGCTCTGCTCTCATTTCAAACCATTGCCCTCATCCTGTCCCTGCAGGCCTTTGCAGACAGTCCCCCTGCAGCCTTCTTGCAGTCTCCTTCAGCTACTGGCAGGCTGCTCTTGTTCAGCCTGGAGAAGAGAAGGCTTCAGGCAGACCCAACTCCAGCTCCCTGAGCCTGTCCTCATAGCAGAGCTGCTCCCTCCCCCAGTCATCTCTGTGGTCCTCTGGACCTGCTCCATCAGTCCATGTTCTTCCTGTGCTAAGTGATCTGACATCAGGCTTTAGATGCCTTCCTGTCTTGTTTCCATCAGAAAACACTGAATTATTCTACAGCAGTAGAATTTTACACTCTAGCTACCTACCTGACAGCCTCCTTCACTGCAAGGAACACAGCATTTTTTCCAAGTCATATCCAACATCCTGGAGACCATAACACCCAGAATTTAGGTGGCATGCATGGTGGAGCACAAGCCTCCATTTACATCCAATCCTCTTCTCTTACACTTGGGAAGAGTCAGCTTAAGCATTACAGCTGCTAGCTGGTGCAAGCAAGCAAAACAATTCCCCATGGACAGTAAGAAGGCATCATTCAAGTAGTGAAACAAGAGACAGGGGATCAGCACACACCATGCAGAATTAGGATGAGAACTCCACCAATACAGATGAAAAACAGTTCTGGTCTTCAGAGAGCAAATAAATAGTCTTTGAAGAAAGCTATACAGCAAATTGGGTCGGGCCAATGCCAGGGACAAATCCAGGCTGGCTGCAGAGGGTTGAGAGCAGCTCTTAAGAGTTGGGGGTGTTGGTTGCTGAGAAGCTCCCCAGGAGCTAGCAGTGCCCTCATGCAGCCCAGAAAGCAGCAGTGAGCTAGGCTGCAACCAGAGGAGTGTGGGCAGCAGGGCAAGAGAGGGGATTCTGTCCTGCTCTGCTGTGTCCTGGTGTCCCCAGCATAGGAAGGGCAGAGCTGGTGGAGAGAGTCCAGTAAGAGGCCAAAGATGACCCAAGTGCTAAAGTGCCTCTGCTGTAAGGACAGGCTGAGGGAGCTAGAGTTATGCAGCCTAGAGAAGACTCCAGAGGGACCTTAGAGCTGCCTTCCAGGGCTTGAAGGGATCCTGCAGGACGGCTGTAGAGAGACTTTTCATGAAGGTGTCTAGAGACAGGACAAGGGGGAATGGTTTGAAGCTGAGGGAGAGCAGGGTTAGACCAGAGCTTAAGAAGAAGTTCTTCAGTGGGAGGGTGGTGAGACTCAAACTGCCCAGGGAGGCTATGGCTGCCTGCTCCCTGGGGGTGTTCAGAGCCAGGTCAGATCAGACCTTGATCAGCTGAGATTGAGGTGTCCCTGTCCATGGCAAGGAGGTTGGAGTAGATGAGCTCTGAGGTCCCTTCCAACCTGAGCCACTCTAGTTTGCATTTGGAAAACATCTGTAGTTTCCTAGGCTCATAAAGGTAGCTGCCAAAATAAATATCTGCTTGATGAAGCCCATGTAAACAAGCAAGCCTGCCATTTATCAGCAAGAAACTCCAGTACCAACCTCTTCTTACCTCAGCTTTCTCTTGTTACCTTTCTGAAGGAAGAGCTCACCTTTCATACAGGAAGCTTTTGAAGTCATTTGCTTTGTTACTTATTGCCACCTGACTTCTTACAGTTACTATTGGAAGCTGCAGTCAGTAACTACTCCTAGGAAAGCATTCAAACAGTTAATTCCTATTAAGCTTCCTTTTTAGATCTCAGTTTAATCTACAGAGATTTCAAGCAGCTGAGGTATCATAAAAAAACTTTAATGTTTGAGAAGGTAGAAGAGTTGGGCTGGGAGTAACCCAGAGTAAGACTTGTTAAATATTCATCTCAAAGGCTGAGTTTTACATTTCTGTTACCTTCCCAGTATCTGGAAACCTTTCTGGCATCTTTAAGAACTCAGTTTGTCACCATGACAGCTATCGAGAGCTAAATCCAAACTGTCTCACAGATCAGCTGCCTGCATGCCTATGGCCTCTTCATGAAGCTGCACAAGCATCTCAGTACTCCCTAGCTATGGGCTCCAACAAGCCTACCCCATCATTCCCAACTGTGGGCTCCTACAAGCCTACCCCATCATTCCCAACTGTGGGCTCCTACAAGCCTACCCCATCATTCCCAACTGTGGGCTCCTACAAGCCTACCCCATCATTCCCAACTGTGGGCTCCTACAAGCCTACCCCATCATTCTTAACACTGCTCCCTCTAGGCACAGTCTACACTGCTACCACAAGGTTGCAACATGAGTTATAGGTCCCACCATGCCTTACACAGTCTATATTGACCCTTCAGGCACTAGTTCAGGTGTTGTGACAGATTGAGTAGCTCACCATGAGCTAGAGAAAGACTAACCTAACCATGCTGGAGGTGGCTAGGAAGCAATGCCATGCAGGACATAGCGAAGTCCAGGTGCTGCAAGGGTGTGAAACAGCACTGTCCAAGTTAGAGGTCAGACATGTCCATGAGAAAGGTACATCTCTGAATCTGCCTTCTTCAGGTCTTCAAAAGCATTCAAATGCTTTGAGTATGTACAGGTGGCAACAGCCAAAGCAGTGTGTGTTCCTCTGCCCCAGCCACAAGTGACTGGAGAGATCAAAAGCTTACAGATTAGAAGAGTTTTGTTTAGTCAGCAACTCCAACGTTAGGTTTAAAATCTGATATGCCAAGGAATATGGAAGGACATGGAGTGGGTGCAGAGGAAGGCCACAGAAAATGATCATGGGGCTGGAGCAGCTCTGCTGTAAGAACAGGCTGAGGGAGGTAAGGTTGATCAGCCAGGAGAAGAGAAGGCTCCAGGCAGACCTAAGAGCAGCCTGTCAGTAGCTGAAGGGGGTGGCAAGAAGGCTGCAGGGGAACTGTTTGCAAAGGGCTGCAGGGACAGGAAGAGGACAATGGTTTGAAATGAGAGCAGAGCAGATTGAGATTGGATGTGAGGAACAAGTTCTTTAGCATGAAGGGGCTGGAACATTGCAACAGGTTGCCCACGGAGGGAGTTGAGGCTCCATCCCCGGAGATATTCCAGGTGAGGCTGAGCAAGTCTGTGAGCAACCTGCTCTAGTGGGAGATGTCCCTGCTTAATGCAGAGGGGGTTGAACTGGATGACCTTCAGAGGTCCTGTCCAACCTAAACCACTCTATGATTCCATAACTTCCACCTGGCCTAAAGCCACATTGCTCTAGATCCACTCTAAGAGTTGCTCACACAGACCAAGACATTTGTGCACCCTTTCCATTACATTTAGTATCAATTAGCACACACAGGGCTGTAAGAGTTGCAACAGCATACAGGTATATGCTCCTTCTGAGGGAGCTGAGGCAAGAGTTGGAGTTTTGAGTAGCTTAGGTTAGTCACTCTGGAGAACAAAAACTGAAATTGGTGTCATCTGTGACTACTGAGGTTGAAACTCTACTGATTCATACTGAGAGAAGTGCCAGGAAGAGACTTCCCCTGTGTCTACCAGGAGTCTCTGGGATTACAAAATGCTTAACCATAGTGCTTAAAGCTGGAAAAAAAGATGAAGTGATAAACAATGCATAAAGAGCCAAGAAACCACAAGCATGACGCTGCTGCTGTCTGTTCAGGAGCTTGAGGCTTGCCCCCTGAACCAGCCAGGGGAAGGTGCTCTGCATCCAAGGCAGTTTAAGGATGCTTTCATAGAATGGCTTAGGCTGGAAGAGACCTTAGAGATCATCTACTCCAACCTCCCTGCCATGGGCAGAGACACCTCTCAACTAGAACAGGTTACTCATGGCCCCATCCAACCTGGCCTTGAACATCTCCAGGGAGGGGACAGCCACAACCTCTCTGGACAATCCACTCCAGGGTCTTGCCAGCCTCATAGTGAGAAACTTCTTCCTAAGACCCAATCTAAACCTATTCTCCTTCAATTTAAATCCCTTTCCTCTGGTCCTATTGGTGGTCACTCCTGTATCAACTCCCTCTGCAGCCTTCCTGTGGGATCCCTTCAGGTATTGGAAGGCAGCTCTAAGGTGCCCTGAGAGTCTTCTCTTCTCCAGGCTTTTTATGTGTCCAGCTTTCAAGGAGGACAAAGGTTTCCAAAGGCACCTGAAAACCAGGAGGTAAAGATGTGTGCTACCACACCCTGAGCCCCCTCCTAGCTTACCTGTGTAAAACGTTGTGTTGTTGGATTCCAGCTCAAAGATGCTTTTGGTCTGTGAATCAAAACGAAGCCATAGTCCAATAGCAAGAACTGCTGTCCCTGCAAGCTGTGGGAACAAGCAAGCCTGGTTAAAGAACACTGATTCAACACATGAGTAACACCATCAGAAGCAAACACAGGATGTAGCTCTGTTATTTAAGAAGGTGGTGACAAAGCACCAGCATAAAAGGATGGGGACACCGAGATGAGAACAGGCAGATATCCTGACACAAGGCATCTCCTTGACAGATGTGTTTACACATGAAACTATTCTTATCCCTCACTCCAACTACCTGAGGGTGCCAAGTTTCGATGTTTCCACTGACCCCTCCCCACCCATTGTTTGGTTCTGGGTGGCTGCAATGCCACTCCAAGGCTAAGTGACCTTCAATCTTCACACCCAAGGACAAGTGCATCACAAGAAAAAGAGCCTTGTGGGACCAGCTGCGAGTTTTAGCATAGGAGAGTGGTAAAAACTCAGTGTGCCCCAGTATAGAGCTTTGAGTGTGCTCTTCCCTGAAAAAATAGAGGAGAAAACACCAATCCAATAAACTACAGTGCTGAAAGGAAGAGGTGGGGGAAATACAGGCTGCTGAGCTAGCAGCATTGCTGTGTACTGATTTGGAACGAAGCAACCAAGTTTTAGACAATATTTACTTTTATATTATCATTATCTCTACCTCTGCACCTCCAGGTTCCTCTTAACATAGGTGCCCACACCTGCAATAAGTTGTCATGTGCATAAATTAGCTTCTGGCTGAAATACCTGGCAGAAGGCAGAGAGAATTGCTCAGGAGGAGGAATTGTAGATCACACTATCTTAGAATTGTCAGGGCTGGAAGGGACCTCCAGGATCATTTAGTTGCAAGCTCCATGTTAGGGGCAGGGACACCTCACATTAGATCAAACTGCCCAGAGCCCCATCCAGCCTGGCCTTAAAAACACCCAGGGATGAGGCTTCCACCACCTCCCTGGGCAATCTGTTTCAATGTTCCACCACCCTCACAGTGAAGAACTTCTAATGTCCAATCTAAATCTCCCCTCTTCTAGCTTGGATCCATGTACCCCCAGTCCTATCCCTACCTGACATCCTAAAAAGTCCCTCCCCAGCTTTCTTGTAGCCCCCCTCAAATACTGAAAGGCCATAATAAGGTCTCCTCAAGGCCTTCTGTTCTCCATACTGAACCACCCCAACTCTCTGCCTGTCTCCACAGGAGAGGTACTCCAGATGCTAGGTTTTCTTTGAACAAACTGCATCCTCCTTGCTTGTAAAACAGAGAAAGCTGGAGCGGTCTTGCATCAAAAAGAGAAAAAGAAGCCAGGGCAAAAGTAGAAAGCTGCAGAGTGTGCTTCTCAGCTCTTCCTTCCCTCCTTTAAAGGCCATTTAACCAGCAAAGATAAAAGCTTTACAGGACAGAAATCCCACACACTGCAGCAGACATGAAAAATCCTTAAGCAGTGAGCACCAAGCTTATACAGTCTGGAGCTCTGATTAGGGAAAGCATGCATGAAGAGAAAAACCTCAAAGCCTTGTCTCTGATAAGAAGTTCCTTCTAGAAGGGAACAACATTCTTGACTTCTGGCCAAGGAACTGGGAAGTGTCTCTTGATGTCAGTTTTAGGTGAGAATGTGGAAGGTATTTCCACAGAAAGCCCCTGTAAGTATAACTGCAGAGTCACAGAAGGGTCTGGGTAGGAAACGATCTCCAATGGTCATCCAGTCCAACTCCCACTGCAGTAAGCAGGAGCATCCTCAACTTGATCAAGTTGTCCAGAGACCTGTCAAGCCTCACCCTGACTATTCCACAGATGTGGCCTCAACTGCCTCCCTGGGCAACCTGCTGCAGTGTTCCAGCACCCTCATGCTCAGGAACTTGTTCCCCACATCCTTCCACAGCAAGCCAAACTTCCTGTGCTGTCCCCATGGGGAGCCTGAGAGCCCTCTCTCACAGGATGTCAGGGGTTGGAAGGGACACAAAGAGATTGAGTCCAACCCCCCTGCCAGAGCAGGACCACACAGTCTAGCTCAGGTCACACAGGAATGCATCCAGACAGACCTTGAAAGTCTCCAGAGAAGGAGACCCCACAACCTCTCTGGGCAGCCTGTTCCAGTGCTCTGTGACCCTTACAGTCAAGAAGTTCCCCCTTGTGTGTAGGTGGAACCTCCTGTGCTGCAGCTTATATCCTTTGCTCCTTGTCCTATCCCAGGGAGCAAATGAGCAGAGCCTGTGCGCCCCTCAGATATGTATAAACATTTATCAAATCCCCTCTCAGTCTTCTCTTCTCCAGACTAAACAGCCCCAGGTCCCTCAGCCTCTGCTCATCAGGCAGTGCTCCAGTCCCCTAATCACCCTGGTACCCCTCCACTGGACTCTCTCCAGCAGATCCCTGCCTCTCTTCAACTGGGGAGGCCAAAACTGAACACAGTATTCAAGGTGAGGTGTCACCAGGGCAGAGTAGAGGGGAAAGAGACCCTCCTTTGGTCTGCTGGATACACACCTCTTAATACCCCCCAGGATCCTGTTGGCCTTCCTGGCCACAATGGCACATTGCTGTCCCACAGATGTTACTCACCAGCACTCCCAGGTCCCTCTCTAGAGAGCTTCTCTCCAGCAAATCACCTCCCAACCTGTACTGGTGCAATTTGTTATTCCTCCCCAAGTGCAGGACTCTGCACTTGTCCTTGTTGAACCTCATTTGGTTCCTGTGCCCAGCTCTGTCTGTCCAGGTTCCTCTGTGCCCAGCTCTCAGTCTGTCCAGGTCTTGCTGAATGGCTTCATGGCCTTCAGCTATATCAGCCCCACAGGAGTGCTTGCATTTGGAGGCAGGCACAGGTTTGCTGCCTATACCTCTTTGGCTTGCTCTTCCAAGAAAAAGAGAGAGCTCTGAAAACTCAGGATGAAGAAGTTACAGCTAAGCAAGGGTTAGCAACTTCACAGCAGGAAAGCATTCCAGCTGCAGGGCTGAAGGGTTCAGGTATCAACCAAGAGTGAAAAAGAGATGATAGAAGATCCAGCATTTCTTGTAGGGCAGGCACCTGACTCCCAAGCCTGCCTCAGAGAGGAGCTGTAGGGGCTCAGCTGGGAAAAGAGATGAACACAAAGAGCCAAACCCAAACAGAGGGTTCCAGACCTACGTGAAAGGCACTTTGGTGGTGTCAGGGATGTGTAGGAGCAGGCTTACTCACAAAGCACTCAGCAAGAACAAAGCCTGCACTTACCTGATGCTTTCCTTGTTAGGGCTATGGTGACCAACTAAGTTTAAGAACCTCAGCAGTACACAAAGTTAAAGTGGCATTATTTCTATTTATTATGCCTCCGCAGCACTCCAGGGGAAAGGAGAGGCACAAGTGGGCAACTGACGCAGGGAAAAGCTGCTGCTCTACCCACACTCACTCCAGAACAACCTTTGCAATCTCATTTCACTTCACCAGGAAAGCCAGGAGGGCTTAATGATGGGAAAATACTCATGAACTGCTTCTAACTTACAGCTAAGTCACCCATAACTTGGTAATCCTCAAAGACTGTTTCCTAGGTTGAGCAGCCCTCAGCTTGTGCAGGCATCCAGATCTGCAGCATCAGGAGAATCCTGCAGCCCCTGCTTGTTTTGCTAGCAAACCATAAATTGCAAAACCACAAGCCTGAGCACACCCAGCTGCCTGCAGCTCCCTATGCTTGTGGTTTGACAACTCAGTGCCCAAGAGCTCAGAGGCACCGCTGCAAATGGAGCAGGGCAGAGCAAAGGACTGAACTCCAAAACGAGAGCTGATCCTCCTGCAGACCTTTAAGGCCAAACTGTTCACAACATGAAGAAAGAGAGTCACCCTACAACCACGTTGATAACCTTAGGAGGCCAAGCAAAGCAGAAGGCTCAGTTACTTTCCAGTACCTGAAGAGATTCTAGAAGAAGGCTGGAGAGGGACTTCTCAGAAGACTGTCTGGAGACAGGGCAAGAGAGAATAGTTTGAAGCTGAGGGAGAGCAGGGTTGGACTCAAGCTTAAAAAGAAATTCTACAGTATGAGGGTGCTGAGACTCTGGAGTAGGTTGTGGATGCCTCCTCCTTGGGAGTGCTGAAGGCCAGGCTGGATGAGGCAGCAGTGTGCCCAAGCGGCCAAGAGAGCCAATGGCATCCTGGCCTGTATCAGGAACAGTGTGGCCAGTAGGACAAGGGAGGTTATTCTGCCCCTGTACTCAGCACTGGTCAGGCCACACCTTGAGTGCTGTGTCCAGTTCTGGGCTCCTCAATTCAAGAGAGATGCTGAGATATGAAACCTGTCCAGAGAAGGGCAACAAAGCTGGTGAGGGGCCTGGAACACAGCCCTGTGAGGAGAGGCTGAGGGAGCTGGGGGTGTTTAGCCTGGAGGAGGCTCAGGGATGACCTCATTGCTGTCTACAACTCCCTGAAGGGAGGCTGTAGCCAGGTGGGGGTTGGTCTCTTCTGCCAGGCAACCAGCAACAGAACAAGGGGACACAGTCTCAAGTTGTGCCAGGGGAGGTCTAGGCTGGATGTTAGGAGGAAGTTGTTGGCAGAGAGAGTGATTGGCATTGGAATGGGCTGCCCAGGGAGGTGGTGGAGTTTCTGTACCTGAAAGTATTCAAGAAGAAACTGGGTGAGGCACTTAGTGACATTGTCTGGTTGACAGGTTGGACCAGATGATCTTGGAGGTCTCTTCCAACCTGGTTGATTCTATGATTCATAATCTAAGTCTAGTTGAGAGGTGCCCCCATCCATAGTGGGGAGGTTGGGAGTAGATGGTCTCTGAAGTGCCTTCCCATCTGAGCTATTCTATGCTTCATAAATTGAGCAGTTGGTTATCACTGTGGAGGGCAGACATACCCAGTATGGGTCCTTTCCAAAAAGGAAACTGAACTCTAGCTGGTGGGAATGATTAAATGGTAATTTCTTTCCCCTCCCTGAGAAAGCAGTCACCCTGTGCAGAAGTTGTGACAGAGGTATGTAACTTCTGGGATCACAAAAGAGCGATAATACATAAGGCTAGTGAACTGCTCCATGTCATTAGAGAAATGGTAGGATGAAATCAAGTTGTAATTCTCTCCATGATGGACTAGGAAAAAAAAAAAGCAGCTCCTTCTTGCAAGAAAGTGACTTCTTGGTCCCAGTTTCAGCAAAGCAGCCTTATGTAACCTCAAGTTTGTGCTGTTCCTACCCACAAAGACCACTGAACTAAAAAAAAGAGGCAATTTTAGAGCAGAAGGCAAGAAAGGAATTTGAAGTCTAAGGTTTCCATCAACACACTGTGAGACAAGGGCATCACCACTATCCTCAGAGGAAGAGGCAAGCCCAGCCCCATGAGCACCCACTGCCCTTGGCAACCTCTCAGACCAGTCCGGCACACCAGAGGCTGCTACATAGCCACCTCTCTGCACACAGATGTTATGCCAGAAGGTTTTCTTGGCAGCTGTATTAGGGTGGGTTAGGTAGCTGTGTTTTTCCTCCCCCAGGAAAGCTGTGCAGATCCCTGTGTAAAGGATCTGCTGCTGTGCAGCCTGGGCAAAGAGCTGGTGGTTGAGTTTTTCATCCAAGCGTTTTCCCCATCCTAACAGACCCTGTTTTGTCACAGCAGTTGAGTAATAGATGATATTTCCAAATAAATGTACCCTGTGATGAAAAAAAAGAATTGAAACTGTCAGTTACCCTCACCTTAGCCACTTCCTGGGCAAAAAAAACTATAAAACCATGTAAAAAAGCAGGCTTAGTTACTTAGGAAGCATGGTGTGCCTGTAATAAGGAGTATAGGAAAGGGAACTCAGAACACAGGGGTTTTTTTACCAACCTGATCAAAAAGTCAAGTTAAAGAGGTCCTGCTCACTCAATCCCTTGGAAGAACTTGTGGCAGTGATTCTCATGCCCTGGTACAAGCTATGCTGCCCACAGCCCTGCTCAAGCTAAGAGGCTTTCTTGGTTTTCCCCTGACCATCTTGTATCTCCCAGTTCACTTCTGTTTGACTTAACCCTGTTCTGTAGCTGCAATGGATAGCAAGTCAGAGGAAGTGATCCTGCCCCTCTCCTGCACATTAGAGCTCACCTGGAATACTACATCCATCTCTGGAGTCCCCAACACAAGGAGCACATAGACCTGATGGAGAAGGGCCAGAGTAGGGCCACAGGAATAGTCAGAGGGATGGAGGCAGAAGGAGTTGGGTCTGTTCAGCCTGAAAGAAGACTCCAAGGAGGCCTTCCAGGACCTGAAGGAGGCTACAGGAAAACTGGAAAGGAACCTTTTATAAAGGCCTGTGGTGATAAGACAGGACAATGGTTTTAAACTAGAGCAGAGTAGGTTTAGATTGGACACTGCAACAGGCTGCTGATGGAGGTCAAGGATGCTCCCTCCCCAGCCATGTTTAAGAACAGGCTAGATGAGGCTTTGAGCTACCTGGTCTAGTGGAAGGTGTCCCTGCTCATGGCAAGGAGGTTGGAAATAGGAGATCTTTAAGGTCCTTTTCAGTTCAAGGCATTCTACAGTTCTATAGGCAGAGCAAGGATAGAATTACTTGGTTGTTATTCCTCTAATCCTATAGAGATTTCTTGGGCTTGGTTTTTTCCTTCCCCCCAGTCACATGCAAATGTATCCCCATTGCCTCAACGGCTCCACTCCTACAAACATCTTCCTGCTTATTTCAACACTAAAACCAGCTTTTTTTGGTCCATTTCCCTTTCTTACACAGACCTTCACCTCCTCAGACTTCCCTTTTCTCACCCATCCAGCCCCATACTTCAACCACAACTGCTCTCTCCAAACTTAGCCCTACCCATTGTACAGTTTAGCCTCTGAAGGTGCATCCCAGCATGGATCTCTGACACCCTTTTTTAGCCTTCCATGTGACAAGAAAGAACAGACAAAGGGATCTGAAGTGCTGCAGAGAACAAGTCAGGACCTGCTTAAGAACAGCATTCCAGCTCTGCCTTCCTCACCTCACTATACTTGGCTACCTTCATCAACTCAGAGCAATCAGGCATGCTGTCAACCAGCTCCCACTGCATTTTCCCTTTATCACCTGAGGTTTCTCACACACAGGTCTCCTGGCAGAAGGTTTGCACAGAGTATCATTAGACTTAAGGATATTGGTATTAAAAGCTTGAGCTTTTCAAACTGGAAATTCCAGTTCTTAACATATGCATTGCTGTATGCTTTGGGAAGCTGGAAAAGTTTCTTTTAGGTTTAACCACTATTTAGCAAGGACCATTTTGCTGAGTCCCTTCTGACCTCATTACTTTGAGCCACCTCAAGAAAGGACAACCCCTAAACAAGCACCCATCTGCTGCAAACAGACACTTGACAGCAACTTTACCTTGCTGTGACCAGGAACACTTCTCAAAGGAGCTGAAGGTTCAAGCAGTTGTCAAGTGATAGCTTTGAGCCAGCAGATGAAGCTTTCAGAGGGGGCACCTCATTACCTTGAACAACTTCAAGGAAAAACCCCAAACAAGCACCCATCTGCTGCAGACAAGACACTTGACAGCAATTTTGCCTTGTTGTGACCAGAAACACTTCTCAAAGGAGCTGAAGGTTCAAGCAGTTGTCAAGTGATAGCTTTGAGCCAGCAGATAAAGCTTTCAGAGGGGGACTCTTCCTCTTACTCCAACATCCACCAGCCCTTCCTCCACTTCTACAGCGCGGAAGATCTGACTCAAACCTTCCTCTGCATAAGGCAGACAACTGACTGACTGTGTCAGACTTAGCACACGAGGAAGGCATTGAGAACATCAAGCAGTAACAAACTGTCTGCTTCTGTTCTGTTACTTGCTGGCCCTCTATAAATAAAACCCCATAAACAGTAAGCACAGGCGAGGTTCACCATCAGCCTAAACCCCTTAATTACATGATTAGCACCATTTAACAGCAAAGGTTTTCAAGCTCCTGAAAAGTACCCCAAACACTTCCCTCACAGAGGTGCAGTGAGTGCCAGCAGTTGTATAAGAAACTGCAACTATTTCCAAACTCCTCCTTAAGACAAAAAAAAGGACAGACTGCAAAGGAAGTGTTTTCTTGCTGCTCAGGCTAGCTTCAAGAACATTGTGGGCTAAGTTAATAGCACATAAGTTATTGCAATAAAATGGTGCTCCAGTACAGTAGGAGCCACACTACAGAATTCCTGAACCACTGCCAAGACCAGTGCCCATTTCATACAAGTTGCTATTCAGAAGCCAGTTTACTGTATTTGCAATTTAAATTGCAAATAGGAGCTAGGACTGCTGGAACTCGAAGTACAAGTAACTTCCCATCGGGTTTCTCAAGGTAACACCCTCCAATTAGCCTGGAGAAGAGGAGGCTCAGGGCAGACCTCATTGCTGTCTACAACTACCTGAAGGGTGGTTGTAGCCAGGTGGGGGTTTGTCTCTTCTCCCAGACAACCAGCAACAGGACAAGGGGACACAGCCTCAAGTTGTGCCAGGGGAAGTATAGGCTGGATGTTAGGAGGAAGTTCTTTGCAGAGAGAGTGACTGGCATTGGAATGGGCTGCCCAGGGAGGTGGTGGAGTCACTGTCCCTGTCCCTGGGGGTGTTCAGGAAAAGCCTGGATGAGGCACTTAGTGCCATGGTCTAGTTGACTGGATAGGGCTGGGTGCTAGGTTGGACTGGATGATCTTGGAGGTTTCTTCCAACCTGATTGATTCTATTCTATTAATTCCATTCCTGACTTCAGAGCACTTACTAGGACTGAAATACATCTTGCTGAATCCAGGCAACGTTTTGATTCACACGCTGCAGTCAGAAACTACATCAATTCATCACAGGAAGAAAAACTCATCTCTTTTCTCTTCCCTGTGTGCATATATGCACACACATTTCCCTGTCCATCCTGCAAGCCTTCATCTGAGTCTGGAAGACCCTCTACAGAAGTTAGAGCACTGAACTGCTGCCAGCTGCTTCTGGTGCAGCATGAGCAGAAGAGATTATGACTCAGAACAAAAGTCACGGGTATCTTCAAGCTACAGGAGGAAAGAAAAGAGCTCTCCAGGTCTAATCTTGCTCCAACAAGCACTCCCACAGACAACTGCATTTGTTTAGAACACAGACCTCTCTGAAGAGCAGAGAGAGCCAGGACAAGCCAGTTGTTCTACAGTGCAAAGGAACAGGAAAACAAACTTTTCTTGACGGCTTAGACTCTGACTGTGTGCTACAGTACTTCAACACTGTCACATTAAACCGTGGAATATGTAGGTGTCTGCTGCTGGTATTCAAAATTCACAAGGGGAAAAACGTTTAAGTTTTGTTCAGCAGCAGCCAGCGAGATAACAGGCAGAGGCTGCCAATGCCATGCCAACCGCCCATGCTGTGTGCACTAAGTTGCTCAGAGCCAACGGTTTCACCAGGAAAACACTTCATCACCAGGGCCAACAAGCCTGAGCAAACCCTGCCAGTGAAGGGAGCTCAGCTGGAGGCAGTCACTCATTACAGATCTCAAGGTCATCAAACACGCACTCATGCTAACCAACTTCGGCCAGACCACTCTGCTGCTTGGGGTTTAAGGCACATCACGGGAAGTTTCCACACTGACCTCTTGCCAAGCTCAAGTGAGTCTGGCAGAAATAAAGAAAAGCTTAGCATTAGTTCTGTGGTCTGGCAGAAATAAAGAAAAAGCTTAGTATTAGTTCTGTGGCAGCCTTGACACCTCCCTTCCCTGTCCCAAATCGAAGCCCAAACTTCCAAAAGCTCTTAACTGGTACAGCTTCCATTACAGATCAGACCCCAAGACTTTAGGGGCCAGCACTGGCAATACTGAGAGACTCTAAAGACTGCCTGCAAACTCAACCAGGAGTATATCAGCAACACAACAGATGCAAGGAGCCTGCTATATAGAGTAACACTTGGAGGGAAAAATGTACCCACTTCATCCCCACAGTTGAATGGAGACTTTTTTCACTGTTGTTCTTGACTAGATTAGGAAGTTAGGTGATCCAACCTCTGCAAATGCAGAGCTTCAGCAGATTTACAAAGCACTTGTAAGCAACTATCCATGGGTTCCTCTCCCCACCTTCCATATTCAGGCCACAAGCACATATGGATAACAGCTCTGGAGTCTCAAAAG
This sequence comes from Tricholaema leucomelas, assembly GCA_013400475.1. Lineage (NCBI taxonomy): Eukaryota > Metazoa > Chordata > Aves > Piciformes > Lybiidae > Tricholaema lacrymosa > Tricholaema leucomelas. Next base: position 23,583 of record WAAF01017094.1, on the reverse strand, counting down.
TCTCACAGGATGTCATGCTAGAGAAGCACAGCCAGTGTGGTCTTGCCATCAAGCCAGTTATTGTAGCCTAGCACTGCATCCTACAAAGAGGCTCCTGAAGAAGGGTTATCAGAGCATAGCAGGCAGTAGCTTCTCCCAATTTGTATGTCAAGGGCTTACAGATGGTGCAGAGACACAGACAGTACCTTTAGAGAATTCACTGCAGGCTGCTGAACACCACTCACTAGGTACCTCATGAGCTACATGCTCCATACTACCTGTTGCAGAAACACCACCAGGGCCATACCCACTGCACTTCTTCCAAACCTCCTCTTCTCACTTAGACCTCAGTTCTTGCTCACTGTATAATCAGGCCCTAACTACTACCTGGCTAGTCATGATCTTACATTCCTCTAGCATGTTTCCATTTCCAAGCTAAAGAGCCCAAATTCACTCAGTTCCTGGTAGCAGAAACGTTCTTCCTCTCCCAAACATCACCACCATGTTCCTTTCAAGATGGTCAGAAGACCAGAGCAACCCACAGCACTGGAGAACAACACGAATTTATACAGCAGCACTCCTTTAGGTCATTGAATTTTGAAGCAGATTTTCCTCTGAGCACCTACATGGTGCTTTTGTGAAGCCATCACAGATCTTTTCTCCCAAAGCTTCATCACTGCCACCGAACAAAAGAGTTCATAACTCCATGCTCCTTCCTGCTCCCCAGATGTAGATACAGCTCAAGTAACCTTTGATAAGTGCCACATAGCCTACTGGGTTAGCATGCACATCTTCTTCATTGCTGAGATTAACAGATGCTATTCAAGCCCCAAACTGTTACCTCTCCAGTTAGGTGGGACTGTACTGCCTGCCATGCAGCTGACTCCTGCATGCCAGTCCTGCTAGCTCCCTCCACCGCAGGAGAGCTCCACCTCAGCTCAGCCCTGCCCCTGCTCAATTTCATCCTACCAGATCTCACTCCAAAACTGCTTAGTTTCCTTAAAAGACCTGAGATTTCCAGGAGACCCTGAACAAGTGAACCAAGGCCAAGGGACCCTCTCCCTTTCCAAGATCCAGACTTCAGATGAAGAGTTGCACAAAGTCAAGCTTCCCTTTGCTGTTAGCATTCTCTCTTCTCCAACAGCCCATCTCCACACGTACAACAACTTTTTCCTTTTAAAGAATCTTCTGCTCTGCCTTTTCCATGTGTGCACACCCCAAGAAGACAAACTAAAAAACCCAGCCTCAAATTCACCACCTGCCAGCACTGAGGTGGGAGGTGAACACGAGGCTTTACCTAGTCATAATGAGCTGAATGTATGAACCTGGGAAGTTGTTAACCAACATTTACTGCTCTTGTTCCACCACCTTTTCATCACGAGGACAAGTCAAGCCTGTGAAGGTTTCAGAGAGGCTAGAGTACAGAACTTGTCCAAGGTTTTCCCTAAGCACCTCCAGCAAAAGAAAGTACCACAGCACATCTGTCCCAACAGCCTCCTACAGGATTACAGTCCATAAAGACTCCCTGGGAAGCTCCCTGGTCCTAATGTGTCTGAAGAGGGATATCTTAGGGTTTGCTCCTGTGATCTACTCCTGAAGCTTTCCTTTGGCTAGCCTTATTGCTGCATTTAGCTAGCCAGCATTTAGGAACCTTCAGCTCTTTCCCTCAGCATAGCTCCAGCTTTGAGTTTCCTAGGTTTTGTTCTCATCCCCTCCTTACCAAACTGTTTTATTTCTTGCTACCTCTTGCCCTCACACAAGTCTCTGATGAGGTCAAACACAGCCACCTAATCTCAACCTACAAACATCTGCAGGTCACTTTGAGTTCCTCACCTGCCCTTTTGAGGCAACCTATTTCAAGAAAATTAGTACTGTGTAATACTTGATCACAGCTTCACTGGATCTTGCAAAGTGTCTTGCTTCAGGAGGTGCACTAAACCCAACTACATCACCACCATTCCAAAGCAGCACCTGGGCAACAGAACCTCACAGCCATGGACTATCATAAGCTAACAAACGCTTGTTCTTCCTTTTGAGGTGGTTCCCCAGGCTAAGGGCCAGTCACTCTTTTCACCTTCCATTTTAGCATCAGGTTGCACTGGGGCTTAAAACTTATGCTCAGTTTAATTCCATTACTTCACTTTTCACATCTCCAATGCTGTTAAGAAAAAAAATAAATAAAACCTTTATTAGGGTTGTTCCCTCCCTCTAGTGCTGCCTGCCCCAAGATAGCTTTATTTTTAGACTCAGTTTCACCTGACATCCATCAAGTTTCACAGCTGAATAGAGAATGCCTTCCTCACACAGAAGTTAGACGTGCCAGCCAGGAATGAGGCACTGCTGGACTTGCTGCTCACCAACCAAGGAAACCTGCTCTGGAATACCTTGGTTAGTGACAGCCTCAGCTGCAGTGATCACAGTAGCTTAGAACTTGGACTACTGCTGAACACTCTGAAGGTTAGTTCCAAAGCAAAGGGTTTAGAAGAGCAAATTTCCCTGTGCTCAGGGCTTAAATGGAAGGGATCTGTGGGAAGCTTCCATAGAGGAAAAGGAGCTAGCAAGTGGTGGGAGTTTTTCCCTCAAGAACCATCTCATAGACACATGAAGGCAAGGGAAGGTGGAGGAACAGGAGATTCCCTTAGCTTAACTCTGAGCTTCTGGGTCTGCTCAGAACCAAAAGAGAAATGTACCAGAGGTGGAAAAGTGGAACCTCCTGAAGATTACAAGGGCATTGCCAGGGTGTGCAGAGATGCAGTTAGGAAAGCAAAAGCTCAGCTTGAACTGGAATTGGTGAAAGGTGTCAAAAGTTTCCAGAAAGGGTTATTCACATACATGAAGTAGAAACAGAAAGAGGCTCTGGGTCCACCATCAAATAGAAGAGGTGAACCAGTCACCAATAACACTGAAAAGGTAGAGGTCCTCAACACCTACTTCACCTCTGTCTTTGCCAATGTTTTTGGGACCCAGGCCATGGGAACAACCATACAGCTTGATGCAGACACAGGTCCACCTTCAGTGAAGGCCAAGTTGCTGTGTCAGCTATTGCAGGAGCTTAAGCTGAACAAGTCAATGGGCCCAGATGCCTTCCACCTGAGGGTGTTCAGAGCTGGCTGACATCCTTGCAAGGCTGCTGTCTGTAATCTGAGCAGTCACAAAGACATCCCCGATGACCAGAAGGTGGCTAATGTCACCTTCATGTATAAGAAGAGTTCCAAAGAGGACCTTGGTAACTGCAGACCTATTAACCTCACTCCAATCCCTGGAAAAGTTACGGAACAATGGCCTAGGTGGTCTGTGTGATGGGTGGGAATTCAGCTGATAGGCTGGATCCATAAGGTAGTAATCAATAGCTCCTCCTCAATCTGTCAGTCACTTACAAGTGGGGTTCTCCCTCTGGATTAATATTGGGCCCGAGGCTGATCCGTATCATTTTAAGCGATCTAGCTGTTAGAATCAAGAGCACCTTGATGAAGTTTGCAGACATCACCAAAGTGAGTAAGAAGGCTGACATTCCCAAAGGGTCAGCCAGCCTCCAGGAAGAGCTGACCAGGCTGAATGAAGTTCAGTGAGGACAAATGTAAGGTCTTGCACCTGGGAACATATAACCAAACAATACAGCTCAGACCAGAATCCACCTAGCCAGAGTACAACCTTATGGAAAGGGAGCTAGGGGTCAAAAAGCTCAGCATGAGTGAGCTGTGCACTGCAGTGGCAAAGAAAGCCAAGAGGATACTGGGTTGCATCAACCAGGGCATTACCAGCACAGATAAAGAAGTCATTGTCTCACTCCGCTCAGTGTTTGTCAGGCCGCACCTCTAGCGCTGAGTGCAGTTTTGGTCCCAGTTGTACAGAAGACAGGGACAGGCTGGAAAGTGTCCAGAGCAGAACCAGATGATCCATGGGGTCTCTCCCAGCCTCACGTTCTGTGACCCCTCTGCTCACCCTCCTTTGAGTCTCAAGGGGCAAGGAGTGTTTTCCTTGTGCCCTCATGAAGTTGTCCACAGAGCTCCCCTGAATTGAAGCCCAGATGGACTTTCTTATGCTGCTGAAACTCCCTTTTCGATGGAGGGATCACAAGTACTTAATCCATTAGCACTGTGTCTTCCAGTCATCCCCTGTGCAATACTGTAACTGACTCCAGAGGTGGTTTCTTTTCCCAGCTCCAACTTAATCTCTTCACATCAGGTGGTGGAAAGGAATCACAGCCATTTCTCCACTGCAGCAGTAGCAGCTAGCCCAGAGAAAATTCATTTTCTGAGCCTCATGCTTAAAACCTATGCATCAGGCACACAAGGAGCTGTGCTATGCACGCTGTGCCGTTTGTTGCAAGGCAGATGGTGCAAAACTCAGGTGTCCATGGCCTGAGTGCTTGAGAAGCAGCCATCCCCTCTCAGTGAAGCCATGCTTACCCACACTGCCTGGCAAACGCAAGGCAGCTGTGCCAGGAATCGTACTGGAAATGCAATCTCCACTGACCCTGCGCTCCTACAGATTAAAACTCGTTCGGATGTTCTTTACAGAACGCTGCCCAGAACACCCAAAGCAGAAGCCACAGCTTCATCTGAGCCCCACGACAAGATGGTATCGTACACACGACCCCCACAAGCACCAGCTCACCGCCCCCCTTCGCACGGCAAAAAGAAACGCTTCCGAAACATAACTTTCCGCAGAGTTTCTGAGCGAGCTCTTTATGCGCTGCTGGGGGCGAGGGAACCACCTCGCACCCAGCATCCCCCCACAAGGGTGGGGGCTAACCGGTGGGGCACACAGTCAACTCTATGCTACCCACAGCCTCATCCAACAACAGCAAAACAAAAGGTAAGAAGGTAAAGCATCTCGCCGCGCGTTTCAAGCCCGGCTACCTCCTGCCGAGTGCAGGGCACGCCATACGTTCGGTGTCGCAACAGGTAACCGGGTGCCGCTCGCCACCGGCGGCCGCCCGGCTAGGTACACGCCCGCCCCAGCGAGGCAAAGCTGCTCGGAGCTCTAGGACGGGAACAGCACGAAGGAAGAAGCACCCACCCGAGACCGCCCCAACGCGGGAAGAGCGCCGGGAGCCCCACCTGGCTGCGCGGAGAGCCTCGCAGAGAACGTGGTGCAAGTCGCCAGGGCGCAGTTACCGCGGCCGCCCCAGCAGCGGTGGGGGAAACGGCGGCAGCGTAATGGGAAGCAGCAAAGAGTGTCAGGCGCCCCCCAGCCCACCCAGCGCTTCCCGGGTGGCGTGAGAGTGAAAAGAGAAGTCATAAAAGCGGCAAAATACAACAAGGACAACCAAACCCGCCGCTCCCGGCAGTTTGCCCTTCCCCACCCTGTTCTCATGAGCTCCCTTCCGAGCAGCTCCGGCAGCACAGCCCTGCCGCGCCCCGAGCTCCGCGGCGACTTGTTCCTCACCCAGAAAATGAAGTTGAAGCCGAAGAGCAGGTACTTGATGCACTTGGTGCCTCCTTTGACGGGCATGGCGGCGGTAAGGTTACAGCAGCAGCGACAGTCACGAGCAGGACACCTCCGCCCAGTACCACTCCTTAAATCCGGCTCTCCTCAACTCTCTCCCAGGCTCTCCCTCCCCGTTGTGCCCGGCCCCCTGACCGCCCCCTGCCCTACCGCCCAATGACCTGCTCCCGCCGTCGCTCCGCACCTGCGGCCGCCCCGCCCCGAGAGAGGCCTCCCGCCCTCTGCTTCCCGCCCCACCGTGGCCTGCGAGGGTTGGGGATCCCCGGTGGAGCGGAGGCGTTGTTCTTCCACCCAGGGCCTCGGGCGTCTCGGGCAGGGGTGGCGCTCCCGGCACGGGGATGCTGCTTCCCGGCGCCCAGCTGCCGTCGTCCCGGGGAAGGAATTCGATGGTCGTGGCCGTGTTCCAGCCATTGCTTTGCCTGCTCTAGAAAAGATCCAGTTTAACTTAAAGGCGTCAGTCTGGTTTAAATGGATATTGCCCCGTTCCCTAAGTGCTTTAATCTTTCCAACGTGCCTGTGCAAAGTTACAAGCATGCAATTTGGTAACGAAAAAGTGATTAAATCGTCAGGTGGGATAAGTTTCATCCCGCACAGGCCCTTGGGTCACTCCAGTTGTGAGAGGAAAAAAAACAACCTGTTAAAATTCGGTGAAGAGCTTCCCTTTGATTTATTTTTAATGGGGAGTTAAGCACTAAACTTCTGTTAGCTCAGGCGTGAAAACTGGGAGGTTGTGCCTTACTTTGTCTTTCATGCAGTGCTGCTAAAAATTCAGCGGTTACAGAGAGTCAAAAGAAAAAAAAAGAGTAAAAAAAAAAAACAGTAAAAAAAAAAAAAAGCCTGAAGCAGAACAGGAAGAACAGAAAAAAGACTTAGTGAAAAGCAAACAAAACCACGTCGGGGTTATTGTTGCCAAAACAAATGATAAGATAGGGCACATTCCGGAGGTAATACAGTGGAGGAGACATTGCAGGCTGTTTCCCTGGGCAGGTTGCAAAATGTGAATACCTTCCCACTAGAAAGTAAGGCAGCAAAATAAAGCCCTAGGGAAAAAAAAGAATCAAGTGTAGCCAGAGAGGTCTGCTGCTGGGCTACAGATAGGAATGGGAAAGGAGAATTTGGGAAGGGCGTTGGTGAGGGCTACAAAGATGAAGGGGCTGGAGCATTGCCCTTTGAGCCGAGGCTGCTTGGTCTGGTGAAGAGAAGACTGAGAGAGGATCCAATCAACGTTTATAAATGTCTGGGTATTGGGTGTCTAGAAGGAGGGGACAAAATTCTCACTTGTGCCCTGTGATAGGACAAAGGCCAATGGATGTAAACTACAGCACAGGAAGCTCCACCTCAACACGAGGAAGAACTTCCTTACGGTGGGGGTCACAGAGCACTGGCACAGGCTGCCCAGAGAGGTAGTGGAGTCTCCTCTGAAGAGTTTCAAGACCCATCTAGATGCTTTCCTGTGTGACCTGCACTAGATGCTGTGGTCCTATGTGGGAGAGCACTCTCCCTAGGCAGGCATGAGCTGTAAACATCAGAGCTCATGCCGCGAACTGTCCTTGGGCTGCCTGGGGCCCAGGACAGGAAGCTGTAAACAATGAGCACCCCACGCACACCTGCAGGGGGCTGAGCTTGCCGTCCCACGGGGTGGACACCAGGGGATTGACTGACCTATCGATACCTTGTTTATAAACCTGAACCAGTCTGTACCTTCCACTTATGTAAACCTCAGCTAGTTGTACACACCTCTGCTAAAGGGGTGTATAAGCTGTTGCACTTCCTGAATAAAGCTGTACTGCACTGCACTGACCATAAGGCTGCTGGCAGCTGAGTCCTCGTCAGTACCCCGATCGATTCTCAGCCTCCCCGGTGGCCTGCCACCCACAGTCCTACTCTGGCAGGGGGGTTGGACTGGAAGATCTCCAGAGGTCTCTTCCAACCCTGTGATCCTGTGAACTGTGAGTGCAGCTGGAAGACCTTTTCCTTTTCTGTGTTTTCAATTCCCTTTCTTTAACTGAGATGTGAGGAAGATTAAATAGAAGAGATTTAGATCCATTCTTGCAAATATTGGGCATAAGACCTTTGTGTATGATCCATCAGTACTCGTGAGGAGACCAACAGGAATATCTCGCTGTGAGCCCAGGAACCCTTAGGAAATTGTTTCACAATCAGTTATAATTTTCAAACTTGGAGATAAAATGCATGGGATAAAAATAAACCAAAACCAAACAACAAATTTTTTTGTTCTTAGCTGTTTAATGAAATCCAGCAAGGACAAATGCAGCGTCTTGCATCTGGGAAAGAACAACCCCATGGACCAGTAGAAGCTGGAGGCTGATCTGTTGGAGGGCAGCTCTGGGAAAAAGGAACTGGGGGTCATGGTGGACAACAGGGTGGCCATGAGCCAGCAATGTGCTCTTCTGACCAAGAAGGCCAAGGGCATCCTGGAGTGCATTAGAAGGTCTGTGGTTAGTAGGTCAAGAGAGCTTCTCCTACCTCTCTACTCTGCCCTTGTAAAGACACATCTGGATGGAATATTGTGTTCAGTTCTGGGTCCCTCAGGTCAAGAAGGACCTCAAGGAACTGCTTTGAAATAGTCCAGCAGAGATCCACAAAGATGTTGCAGGCAGTGGAACATCTCCCTGCTGAGGATAGGCTGAGGGAGATGGGGCTTGGAGCAGAGGAGCCTGAGGGCTGCCCATATTCATGTTGGTAAAGGTGTGCAGGGCAGTGTCAGGAGGACAGAGCCAGGCTCTGCTCAGGGATGTCCAATGACAGGACAAGGGGCAACGGGGGCAAGCTGGAGCAGGCGAGATTCCACAGGAACAGGAGGGAAACCTTTTTCCCTCTGAGGGTGGCAGAGCCCTGGAGTAGGCTACCCAGAGAGGTTGTGGAGTTTCCTTCTCTGAAGACATTCCAAACCCACCTGGATGTGTTGCTGTGTGACTTGCTCTAAGTAACGCTGCTCCAGCAGTGGGGTTGGACTGGACATTCTTTCCAGGCCTCTTCCTGCCCCTAACACTCTGTGATTCTGTGTTCAAATTTAAACTTTAAGTCAAAGTGTAGGTTGCAAATGAATTCAGACACACATCTGAACCCTGTGCTGGGCTGCAGCAAGAGCAGTGTGGCCAGCAGGGCAAGGGAGGGGGATTCTCCCCCTTTACTCTGCTCTCGTCGGACCCCACCTGGAGTACTGTGTGCAGTTCTGGAGCCCCCAGCACAAGAAGGACATGGAACTGCTGGAGCGGGTCCAGAGGAGAGCCACCAAGATGATCAGAGGGCTGCAGCAGCTCTGCTATGAGGACAGGCTGAGAGAGTTGGGGCTCTGCAGCCTGGAGAGGAGAAGGCTTCGAGGAGACCTTATAGTGGCTTTCCAGTATCTGAAGGGAGCCTACAGGAAGGCTGGGGAGGGACTATTGACAAGGTCTGGTAATGTCAGGACGAGGGGGAATGGGTTTAAGCTGGAAGAGGGGAGATTTAGACTGGATGTTAGGAGGAAGTTCTTTACAGTGAGGGTGGTAAGACACTGGAACAGGTTGCCCAGGGAGGTTGTGGATGCTTCCTCCCTGGAGGCGTTTAAGGCCAGGCTGGATGAGGCCTTGAGCAGCCTGCTCTAGTGGGAGGTGTCCCTGCCTATGGCAGGGGGTTGGAGCTGGATGATCCTTGAGGTCCCTTCCAACCTAAACCGTGCTATGATTCTATGATTCTATGATCTGACTTCGAAGTTGTCACAGAAAATAGTAGTCTTGATGCCTCCTACTTTTTCATAGCAGTTTGACACCGTTGAATCTGTAGCCTACAGTTTTAACTCCTCCTCGAGTGGAGTTACCACATAAACCCCTCATGCTTCAGATGGGAGAACTTCTGTCTGGCTTTCAATGTGTGAGCAGTCTCACAGCTGCAGGATGGGAGCCCAAAGCTGTCATAAATAGTAAACTGTTGGTAGCAACAAAGGCTGTGACTAGGAAGGGTTGCAAAAGACCTTTTTGGAAATCATGACTCTGACACTTACACAGCTCCAAGTGTGATTCACCTAACTACTATTTTGATGTCTGCATGGCTCAAACGTTTTGGTATAGGTGAGGCCAGAGGACAGAAGTGGGGCCAGGGGCTGTAGTTGCTATCAAGGTATGTGTGGTTATCAATACAAGCTGGGGGATGAGGAGATAGAAAGCAGCTCTGTGGAAAAGGACTTGGGGCTGCTGGTGGGTGAGAAGCTGGACAGGAGTCAGCAGTGGGCACTTGCAGCCCAGAAGCGCAATGGCAGCCTGGGCTACATCAAAAACAGCATGGCCAGAGATGGAGAGAGAGGGTTCTGCCACTTTGCTCTGGTGAGACCTCAGCTGCAGTGCTGTGTCTGACTCTGGAGCCCTCAACACAGGAAGGACGTGGACCTGATGGACCAGGTTCAGAGGAGGGCCAGGGAAATGATCAGGGGGCTGGAACATCTCTGCTACGAGGACAGGCTGAAGGAGCTGGGGTTGTTCAGCCTGGAGAAGAGAAAGCTCCAGACAGACTTAAGAGCAGCCTTCCAGTACCTGAAGGGGGCTAGAAGAAAGATGGAGAGACACTGCTTACAAAGGCCTGCAGTGACAGGACAAGGGGCAGTGGCTTCAAACTAGAGTAGATTTAGGTTGGAATAAGCTCTTTAGTATGAGGATGAGGAAACACTGGAGGAGATTGCCCAGTTCTGGAGCCTCTATTACAAGAGGGATATGTATGTGCTGGAACATGTGCAGAGAAAGGCCATGAGGATGATCAGAGGGCTGGAGCTACTCTCCTATGGAGACAGATTGAGGGATTTGGGCCTGTTCAGACTAGAGAGGAGAAGGCTTTGAGAAGACCTTATTGTGGTTTTCAGTATCTGAAGTGGACTACAAGAAAACTGAGGAGGGACTTTTTAGGATGTCAGGTAGTGATAGGACTAAGAGGAATGGAACAAAGCTAGAAATGGGTAGATTCAGGTTGGATGTTATGAAGAAGTTCTTCAGCATGAGGGTGGTGAGACCCTGGAACACGTTGCCCAGGGAGGTGATGGAAACCCCATCCCTGGAAGTGTTCAAGGCAAGGCTAGTTGAGGCTCTACACAGCCTAGTCTAGTGTGAGGTGTCCCTGTCCATGGCGGGGGTGTTGGAACTAGATGATTCTTGTGGTCCCTTCCAACTCTGACTGATTCTGTGATTCCATGGTTCTGTAATCAAGATGAGGCTCAACAGGGCTCTGGGTAACCTGATTTAGTTGAGAATGCCCCTGCTGCAGAAGTGGTTGCCCCGACTGACCTTTGGAGGTCACTTCCAACCCAGACCATTCTATGATTCTGTGATTCTATGATTCTAGAGCCCAGAGATCCATGATGTGCTGTAATACAGCTCTGTGATGTGGATGGTGACCTAGGACTAATGCTTGTAAATTCCACATTAAAAACCAGGCCAACAGGAGTCATCCTGGAATTCTGTGGAACAGCATGGGAAAATATCCTGGCTTTTCAAGTGTGTGAGACAGAAAACAGAGGTAGCATCAGGAAAGGATGAAATGGTTCAAAGTCTGTGTGTCACAGCCAAGAAAACAAAGACCAATATGTGGTTTGTTTCACTGTTCTGGTGGGCAGGTGTCAATGTCCACCCAGGGCAGCTGTCTCCAAACTGCAAACCTCGACTAGAAGTCTATCAAGGTGCCACTGAGAATAAATGAAGTTGTTGCTCTAAACAGGAGCAACAGCCCTGGTGGGGCTGGCTGGCATAAACTGGTAACATCCTCTCTCTTGCATTTTTATCCTGTACTTCACTCTAACCTGCCCCTGCTTTTTTATTTGTATGTCCAGTGGGGGGAAAAAATAACCAACAAGTTCCATACATGCAGCTCTTAAGACATCTAGGATTGCTCCCAAATGCTGCTGGCCCAGGGCTGCTCTCTAGCACTTTGATGCTGCTGGAGTGATGAGAAACTACCTGAAGGTGGTTTTATTCAAGTTAAAATTCAAATACTGCTGTATGTATCAGATACTAACTAGTGTACATCTCAGACTAATAGCAACAGAGACCAGAAAGTGTTTTACTGGGTGCTGGGCAGTGCCCCACTGGCACAGCTACTGGGGTTTTTTTTGTTTGTTTTGGCTAGTCTTTACCAAGAGCTAACAATTGTCTGTATTTAATGGCCTTCCTGGAGGCTATTTGAGGAGAGGAGAGGGAGAGGGGGAGTGGAGGCGAGGAGGGAGAGGAGAGGGAGTGGAAGGGAGGAGAGGAGAGGAGAGGAGAGGAGAGGAGAGGAGAGGAGAGGAGAGGAGAGGAGAGGAGAGGAGAGGAAGAGAGGGAGTGGAGGGGAGGAGAGGGAGAGTGAGGGAGAGTGAAAGGGAGGAGAGGAAGAGAGGGAGAGAGGGGGAAGAGAGGGAGGGGAGAAGGTGTCCCGGAGTCCTGTGTACCGAAACATTCCTCTCCCTCTGTGGTTTGAATGGGAGAGGAAAAGGCACGAACAGACCTGTTCCCCCCCTGCCCTGCAGGTGTGAAGGTGGGGAGCAAGGGACCCTTCCGGGACCAGGGGTGCCCCGTGCAGGGCCCGCGCTGGACTTGGCTGGGGATTGGCTGTGCTCTTCGTGCCTAGGAAGTGCTAACTCAGCTCTGTGTCTAGGAAGGGTATAAATGCTGGGGGGACTTCCCGCCTTGGGGTTCCCACCTTGGAGTTTGTTCCTGCCTTGGAGTTCTCCCCCGCCTGGATAGCTTCTGCAGAAGGAGCCCTTGAGGCTCCAAAAGACAAGCTCCTGAGGGACAGGGCTTTGGACAGCCTCACCTTAAGCACCCCCTTTGTGCAGCTTTATAGCTCTTAACCACCTCGGAGGCTTCTGAAAGACCCGAAGGGACAAGCCTTCCATTCAAGCCAGCCTGATTCTTCTGTGAGTAACTTTGGCTCAGCCTTATCTTGATAGTGGGGATGCTATATGTGTATTTAATAGCCCAAGCCTTTTCCAACTTCTGACTTCCAAAATAGTCAAGTCTACCTGTGGTATCTGTGTAGATCTTCTCAACCAACTGAACCTGCTAATTAAAACTAAATTAATTCCTGTATAGGGTTTTGGGAGCAGGTTTTTGGGAAAATAAAATAACTCTGTTTTTCTGTAAATTCCTGACTTGGCCACATGAATTCCCTGCCTCCATAACAGAGGGAGAGTGGAAGGGAGGAAAGGGAGAGAGGAAGGGAGGAGAGGAAGGGAGAGAGGAGAGGCACCAACCCCAATCAGCTCCCCATAAGTTAAAGGAAGGTATTGTACATAAAAGGTGCCTCCGAGAAGGCTGCAGAGGGACTGTTTGCAAAGGCCTGCAGGGACAGGATTGAGGGCAATGGTTTGAAATGAAAGCAAAGCAGATTTAGATTGGATGTGAGGAACAAATTCTTTAGTGTGAGAGTGGTGGAACACTGCAACAGGTTGCCCAGGGAGGTAGTTGAGGTTCCATCCCTGGAAATATTCCATGTGAGACTTGAGAAGGCTGTGAGCAACCTGCCAGTGGAGGATATCTCTGCTGACTACAAGGTAGTCAGATTTGATGACCTTTGAAGGTCCTTGCCACCCCAGCCCATTCTATGATTCTCCCCCTTTACTCTGCTCTCCTCAGACCCCACCTGGAGTACTGTGTGCAGTTCTGGAGCCCCCAACACAAGAAGGACATGGAACTGCTGGAGCAGGCCCAGAGGAGAGCCACCAAGATGATGAGAGGGCTGCAGCAGCTCTGCTATGAGGACAGGCTGAGAGAGTTGGGGCTCTGCAGCCTGGAGAAGAGAAGGCTTCGAGGAGACCTTAGAGTGGCTTTGCAGTATCTGAAGGGAGCCTACAGAAAGGCTGGGGAGGGACTATTGACAAGGTCTGGTAATGTCAGGACGAGGGGGAATGGGTTTAAGCTGGCAGAGGGGAGATTTAGACTGGATGTTAGGAGGAAGTTCTTTCCAGTGAGGGTGGTGAGACACTGGCACAGGTTGCCCAGGGAGGTTGTGGATGCTTCCTCCCTGGAGGTGTTTAAGGCCAGGCTGGATGAGGCCTTGAGCAGCCTGCTCTAGTGGGAGGTGTCCCTGCCTATGGCAGGGGGTTGGAGCTGGATGATCCTTGAGGTCCCTTCCAACCTAAACCATGCTATTGCTTCTGTGATGCCTCCTAAACAAGGTTACTAGCTGCAGTCCCCATTCTGAAAATATTTCTGGTCTTTATTCTGTTCCCAGGAGATGTTCCTTAGTCTTTTGTGGCAGTCAACTTGTTCACTGCATCTGTTGGGCTTTGCCCTGGTTTTGCTGCGGCAGGACCCTAGGCCAGCTGCAAGCCATTAGCAGTAATGGGTCAGCCAACACAGCTGACTTAAAGTGGTTCACAGGTGTACCCCACACTATGGTCATCACACTCAGTATAAAGCAGGAAGCTTGCAGAGGAGCCTGAAGTCTTTTTGCTGGAGCTTCTGCCTCGATTGTCTTCTTTTCTTGTTCTGGAGGACTGTCCTGTTTGCTGTAACTGCTGCACCTCCATGAGGGTGAGTATAACTTTACATGCTTTGTGTTGGCATTGTTTTCATTTGGCTATTTGGTTAAATCAGTTTTATCCTGTAGCTGCTCTTTACTTTTCCCTGGGTGCCTTTGCTGCTAGACAGGGTCATTAGGTGGTACAGTGACTGCTGGAGTTTAGCCCCAGGTACAGGCTAAATGTAGAGAGGCTTGAGTCATGTATGTGGACTGCACCTGCTTTGTTTGGTCAAGCAGAGAGGAGAAAGCTCAGGGAACATGAACTGAGAGGCAGTGATAGCACTGTAGAGAGTGTGTTGGGTTTGCTTTTTGTCATGTAGGTCTCCCAATGTTGTTATTAGGTCTGCTGGTTCCCTGTGCTTTCTATGTTCTCTTTCTTAAGTGTGTCACAGAACTGTTTTGTTTGGTTAAGACTTTTGTGATCAAGTCCAACCATTCTCTAACTCTACCAAGTCTGGAACTAAACTATGTTCCTCAGCACCACATCTCTGCCTCTTTTTAAACACCTCTGGGGACAAGGATTTAACCATCTCTCAGGCTAACCTGTGTCAGTCTTTAGGAGAAGTTTCTTCACTGAAAGGGTCTCAATGTCTGACCCATATCTCCCCAAGAGCAGTCTGAGGCCATTTTCTCTCCTCTTATCACTTCTTCCTTCTGAGAAGTGACCAACTCCCACCTGGCTCCAGCTTCCTTTAGGAACATGCAGAGAGCCAGAAGGTCTGCCTCCCCTCACCCTCCTCTTCTGCAGGCTTGAACAACCTCCATTCCCTCAGCTGTTCCTCATCAGACCTGTTCTCCAGACCCTACACAGGGCGTAGACATCCTGCACCCTTTGGGCTGTGTTTCCCCTACACCCATTCCCTGGGAGAGTTGCCAGGATGTTCTGTTGGGGCAGACAGAGGTGGATTTCAAGGTCTAGTCCATGAATTCCTCTGGCATTCCTGGTGTCCCTTCTGCACGTGCCCCGAGTCATGGAGAGCTCCGCAGCATATATCCCTCCTCTATTGGGGCTCTTCTCAGTGCTGCTGGGTGACTGGCTGGGAAATTCTCCAGATGTTAATTTCTAATCTGAGATTCATGGCTGTGTGAAAGAAGTTTACAATGGAAATTCGTGGTGCAGAGCAAGCTGAAGCTTCTGGCAGACTCTCACCTAACCATATTTGTAACTCCTTTTGTATCTATAAGTATCTTTCCTTTTAGTTATGTGGCTGAGCTTTTGAAAGGCTGAGGTTGCAACTTTCTTTCAGTGGAAGAAAGCAGGAAATATAATGGTTTACAGTGGAGGAAGAAGGAATCTTTCCCCCCCTGATGTTTTCAGTTAGGCAAAAGTGTTCCAGTAGTTTCTTTCCATTGTTTTCTCATAGAGAAGCTGAAGGTTTAAGTGCTGACAACAAATAAGTTGTATCTGAGGCAACAACAACAAAAAACTTGTGTGGAAATAAGTATCAGCAGATACAGATATGGTTGAGTGTTGAACTTGCAGTGCTGGGTTGAAGGTTGGGTAGTCTTAGAATGATAGAATGGAAAGGAAGGACCTGAGCTAGATTGTGTGGTCCTGCTCTGGCAGGGTTTTTGGACTCGGTGATCTCTCTGGGTCCCTTCCAACCCCTGATATCTGTTATCTGTGAATGCTCTGGGTGGGAAGGGACCTCTAGAGGTCATCCAGTCCAACCCTCTCTGTAGTTAGCAGGAATATCTTCAACTAGATCAGGTTGCCCAGAGCCCTGTTGAGCCTCACCTTGAATATTTCCAAGGATGGGACTTCAGCTACTTCCCTGGGTAATGTTGGAGGTCTCTTCTGACCAGATACATTCTGTGGAGACATCTTTACTGGTGAAGATTTACTATTAGTAACTTGGGGTGCACAGAAAGGTTCTGTAAGTACATTTCTTACATTAAAAATGAGCATAACTTCCTTTTCTAGTGGCTATTGTGGCATGGCTGTTGCAGTGTAATTTGCTACCTAAGCAGTCTGCCAGGGAGGGGCCTTTGTGCACAGCGTTTGCAGGTGAAGTTAAACTTTCACTTAATTCTGAGCCAGCCCTTCTCTAAGGGAGCTGATCTAAAGCAGCACAGGCTTAATTAACGATGAGCAAGATGGGGCTGACTGTGTTCCAGTATTGATCTCAACTTCTTTATTTTGCAAAGACATGGGTTTGATGTTTTTTAAGCTGGCAGATTGCTTTTTGGTAATTAAGGCAACTGTGCATAGCTTGGAGGGTTGATCAAAAAGTCTGCATCTTAGAAACAGCTTCTGATGGTATTTTTCTCCCTTTCCTTTATTCTTTATCTTCCTTTTCTTACTTTTCTCATAGTCTTTATTTTCTTGATTCCTTTCCTTCTCTCTCTTCAGTTTCTTTTAACTCTCCCCTGAGAACTGAGGAGGAAAAGACCTTGACTAGAAATCTCAGGGCTGGAATACTTCTTCTATGAGGATAAGGGTAGAGAAGACTCCAGGTGGACCCTATTGCTGCCTTTCAGGGATCCTACATGAAGGCTGCAGAGGAACTTTTCCTAAGGGTGTCTAGAGACAGGACAAGGGGGAATGGCTTGATGCTGAGGGAGAGCAGGGTTAGACTGGAGCTTAGCAAGAAGTTCTTCAGTACAAGGATTGTAAGACTCTGGAATTGGCTGCCTGGGGAGGTTGTGGCTGCCTCCTCCCTGGAAGTATTGAGGGCCAGGTTGGATGAGGCCCTGAGCAGCTGAGTCTAGTTGAGAGGTGTCCCTGCCCATGGTGGGGAGGTTGGAGTAGGTGATCTCTAAGGGCCCTTCCGACCTGAGCCATTCAGTGTTGATGATGTAGTGAATATTGCTGCTTTGAACCTTTCAGCTCTCAAAAGGCCATTTGAGGTCTCTGAGTGTTATGGAACTGTATTTAGAAATGAGGTATTTATTATTTTTTTCCTGTTGTGCTGAAGTCACTGTCTTGGAATAGCTTCTGTGAGGTAAACCAATGAGCAAGAGTAGGGCTTCTCAAATACTTCTGTTTTACAGACTCTTGGTGTCATCATGTGGTCACTTCCTACCCCTCACACTGTGGATTGCTCCACAGCTTGGGAAGCCTGTGCAAAGAAATTGCTTCCACTTTCCATCAGTATCTCTCTTTACTTCACAAAATCTTTCTTTCAGGCCTGAAACAATGCTTGAAGTCCTCAGGTGGGATCTGCTGCTTTATGGGGCAGTGTCCTAGGAAGGCTGTTATCATCCATAGGTAAACCCTTAAAGTTTCAGTTGCCCATGTAGTGCTGAGCTGCACTTTGACCTTTGATGTAAGGAAGGATTGTGTCCACTACTTGACATCATCTTGCATCTGGGAATCACCTGACAAGGCTCCAAAATGTGTTCCCAATGGACTCACTTAAATATCTCTCAAACTTCTGGGAGGTACCTGACTGCTTTGAAAACTGAGGACAGTGTTGCTGTCTTATTTTAAAGCACGACACAGCAGATGCCCTCAGTGGTCCAGAGCATTTGATCAGTCTCAGCTCATGTCCAACATGAATCAGTTTTGAAGTTGATGCAGAACAATTCATGTAGGTGATAGATGGGTTATTGAGAGTTGAAATTTGCTTGAATGATTTTGGTGCTCATGCTTACCTGGATGTTTATTTCAGGGGTAGAAACAGCAGCATAGATCACTGAGACCTGGATGAGGCAAACCAATCTGTATCTTAAGGAGAAGGAAGTAGTAAGGATGCTAAGAACAAGCTCTTTAGCATGAGCATGGTGAAATGTGGGGAGGTTGCTCAGGGAGGTAGTTGAGGACCCATTCCCAGACAGATATTCAAGGTCAGGCTGGACAAGGCTCTGAGCAGTGTGCTCTAGTGGAGGATGTTCCCTGCTTGTGATCAGCTGGATTTAACTCCATAGCTTTAGAAAGATTCATCAGTGAGTCTGGTATGTGGAAATCTGCATTGAAGTGCCTTGACCAAAGTGATTAATTTCAGCTGCTAACCTTAAAGATTTTGCCAAGTCTTTATTATGAAGCAAGACACAGAAAGTAATCAGAAAGGGCTGGCTTGTTTTCTTTAGGATGACCTTTTGTACCTTCAGTAATCGTGAAAGGTGCTAGATGGGAGTGGAAATGGGTCTCTGGTCTATGACAAGTGAGTAGCAATGGTGGAATAACTGTGTCTCATCTTTGGAAAGATCCCCTCTCCATTTCCTCTGTGGAATGATCCCCTTACATCCTGCATGAATAGCCTGATGCTGTGCAAGGCACCGCTCCATCACGTGCTGGCAGTAGCCATCTGAGCCTGGTGCTGTGCTGCCTTGTTCCCTTGTGCTGTCTGACCTGCTAGAGCCAGGTGGGGGTTTGCAGGAGGTGCTGCTCCCCGCTCCCTTCCAGCTGAATAATTTCCCTAGGAAAACCTTTCCTTACCCACTCTTAAACTCATTGAATGATCTGCTCTGCAGAGATGCCAGAGAAGATTGTGCCAGATGCTACAAGCTCTTTTGGCATGAACATAGGGGATAGGTGTTTTTAATCCCAAGCTGTGCAGTGAGGGCATAGCAAGTATCCTGGAGACTGTAAGCAGCAACACTGCAGTAAACAGCCAATAGATTATTGATGCACTTGATTTTTTTTTCCCCCTTTAAATCTATTTTTTAATCCTATTTGTTGCATATTTGCTTGCCTCAAGTTCTTGTGCTTTTCCCCAGACTCATGCTTCTCTTGCTGCACTGTGATCTGAGCACTGTAATTTCACAGAACCAGTAGTAGGAGTTGGGAGTGACCTCAAAAGATCATCCAGTCCAATTCCCCTGCTATAGCAGGATCAGCCCAGGGTAGGTCACAAAAGAACACATCCAGGTGGGAATGTATCCAGAGAGGGAGACTCCACAATCTCTCTGGGCAGCCTGCTCCAGGGCTCTTGCACTCTTGCAGTGAAAAAGTTTTCCCTTCTGTTCCTGTGGAATCTCCTCTGCTCCAGCTTGCCCTCATTGCCCCTTGTCCTGTCATTGGACATTGCTGAGCAGAGCCTGGCTCTGTCCTCCTGCCACTGCCCAGCACATCTTTACCAACGTGAATGAGGGCAGCCCTCAGGCTCCTCTGCTCCAAGCCCCTTAGCCTATCCTCAGCAGGGAGATGTTCCACTACTGTAGCTCTGCTGCACTCCTTCAAGCAGCTCCTTGAGGCCCTTCTTGAACTGAGGGATCCCAGAGTATTCCAGATGTGTCCTTGCAAGGGCACAGAATCGTGGAGTCGACCAGGTTGGAAGAGACCTCCAAGATCATCCAGGCCAACCTAGCACCCAGCCCTGTCTAATCAACTAGACCATGGCACTCAGTGCCTCATTCAGGCTTTTCTTGAACACCTCCAGGGATGGTGACTCCACCACCTCTCTGGGCAGCCCATTCCACTGCCAATCACTCTCTCTGGCAACAACTTCCTCCTAACATCCAGCCTAGACCTCCCCTGGCACAACTTGAGACTGGGTCTTCTTGTTCTCTTGCTGGCTAATCAAAACTAAATTAATTCTTGTATACAGTTTTGGGGACAGGTTTTTGGGAAAATAAAATAACTCTATTTTTCTGTAAATTCCTGACTTGGCCACATGAATTCCCTGCCTCCATAACACCTGGCAGGAGAGACCAACCCCCACCTGGCTACAGCCTCCCTTCTGGTAGTGGTAGACAGTAATGAGGTGGAGGAGGACCTCTCTTGACCTACTAACCTGCTGCACCCCAGGATGCCCTTGGCTGCCTTGGCCACAAGGGCACATTTCTTGATCACTTATCTCTCAGTTCTTTCTAGAGAAAGAATGAGAAACACAGCTTGGTTCCATGTGGCCTCAGCACCCTCCCTGCTCTAAGTTCTCATCAGGACTGCTGTCTTGTCCCTCCTTTCTCTGTAAACCTCCCTCCTCCTCCCTGCTTTGCACTCCTCTTAGCTAAAACACAAACTTGCTATTCCCACACTTTGTGGGTGGAGGAAGGAAGGCCTTCTGAAAAGGAGAGAGGAACACTTTGTGCAGAGGGCTGGGTTCATAGTTCAGCATTATCCTGTAGCACACTAGGATAGTCAGCAAGTATGCAGCATTGAAAGTTTGCCAGCTAGCAGCAGCGCTCTGGAGGACAGGAATAGATTCTTCAGAAGGCTGAGCACACAACCACTCTGTTCTGACCACAGAGGTAACTGAGGCCTGTACTGATGGGGAGGTATAATAAACTGCACCAGTACAGGCTGGGAGGTGATCTGCTGGAAAGCAGTCCTGTGGAGAGGGACCTGGGGCTCCTGGTGGATAGCAAGTTAACCATGGCACAGCAATGTGCCCTTGTGGCCAAGAAGGCCAATGGGATCTTGGGGTGCATTAGGAAGAGTGTGTTCAGCAGATCAAGGGAGGTTCTCCTCCCCCTCTACTCTGCCCTGGTGAGACCCCATCTTGAATACTGTGTTCAGTTTTGGAGTCCTCAGTTAAAGAAGGACAGGGATCTGCTGGAGAGAGTCCAGTGGAGTGCTATGAGGATGATTAGGGAATTGGAGGGCATGGCTGATGAGGAGAGGCTGAGGGACCTGGGGCTGCTTAGTCTGGAGAAGACTTAGAGGGGATTTGATAAATGTTTATCAATATCTGAGGGCTGCCAGGAGTGGGGGGACAGGCTCTGCTCACTGATCCCTGGGATAGGACAAGGAGCAGTGGGTGTAAGTTGCAGCAAAAGAGGTAAGGGTCTTTAAGGGTCACAGAGCGCTGGAACAGGCTCCCTAGAGAGGTTGTGGGGTCTCCTTCCATGGAGACTTTCAAGGCCTGTCTGGATGTGTTCCTCTGTGATCTGTGTCAGATAGTATTGTCCTGCTCTGGCAGGCAGGTTGGAGTCAACCTCCTTGGGTCCCTTCCAGCCCCTAACATCCTGTGAAATATCTGCAAGTTTGGGTTTTGTGTAGCTGTGACTGGGAAGCAGAGCTTTTAGGGAAGCTCACACATCCCATCTCAGTGCTGGGATTAGAAATCATAGGATATTAGGAATCACAGAATCATGGAAACATCCNATGGGCTGCCCAGGGAGGTGGTGGAGTCGCCGTCCCTGGAGCTGTTCAAGGCAGGATTGGACGTGGCACTTGGTGCCATGGTCTAGCCTTGAGCTCTGTGGTGAAGGGTTGGACTTGATGATCTGTGAGGTCTCTTCCAACCCTGATGATACTATGATATTAGGAATTGGAAGGGACCCAGGGAGATCATTGAGTCCAACCCCACAGGACTGGCCCTGGGGGACACCACTAGTCACAGCTCTCCAGCTGGACCTGGCACCATTGATCACCACCCTCTGAACTCTATCTTGCAACCAGTTTCTAACCCACCTCACTGTGGGCTGACTTTTCCCTGAAAGGGGATAACTGTGACCTACCTCAGAACTGGGTCAGACAAGGGGAAGCAGCACAGAATGGCTTGGGTTGGAAGGGACCTTAGAGATCTTCTGCTCCAGGACAGTGCTCCATGAGAAGCTCCTCAGTACAGAATGGGAGATTTAAGCACTTATAAGTGTTAGTATTATTTCTTTTTAGGTGTTCATCTTGAGATAATAGGTCAGGAAACAGAATACTTCACTCCTCAGCCCTTTGTATATACACTTATATGTAAGGTAAACATCTATTTTAATATATAAATATATAATAAATATTATTTATAAATAAAATCTATTTGTATTCATAGAATCAACCAGATTGGAAGAGACCTCCAAGATCATCCAGTCCAATCTAGCACACAGCCCTATCCAGTCAACTAGACCATGGCACTAAGTGCCTCATCCAGTATTATATATATGTAATCATGTTATTTATTTCACAAAATCCCTTTGATGTGGACCTCTCAATTTCTCCAAGGATCCTCTGGAAATACACAGTTGAACTGAAGTTCCTGGTGGTGGTGTAGTTCTGTATTTGATTATCTAATTTCAGCTTCTTGTACTTTAGACACATGCTACATTTGTCCATCTGAAGCATGTTTGGTTGTTGGATGCTATTTTTTCCCCTTTTAAGTTGTCATAACAATGGTGGGAAACTCATAGGATCAACCAGGTTGGAAGAGACCTCTAAGTTCAACTTATCACTCCAGCCCTGTCCAATCAGCTAGGTGTCTCAGTCCTAGTTTAAAG
This sequence comes from Tricholaema leucomelas, assembly GCA_013400475.1. Lineage (NCBI taxonomy): Eukaryota > Metazoa > Chordata > Aves > Piciformes > Lybiidae > Tricholaema lacrymosa > Tricholaema leucomelas. The sequence goes on along the minus strand of WAAF01017094.1, from coordinate 1,575 downwards.
CCATGGGCTGCCCAGGGAGGTGGTGGAGTCACTGTCCCTGGGGGTGTTCAGGAAAAGCCTGGATGAGGCACTTAGTGCCATGGTCTGGTTGACTGGATAGGGCTGGGTGCTAGGTTGGACTGGATGATCTTGAAGGTCTCTTCCAGCCTGGTTGATTCTATTCTATTCTAAATTTCCAGCCTGGTTGATTCTATTCTGTTCTAAATTTCCAGCCTGGTTGATTCTATTCTGTTCTAAATTTCCAGCCTGGTTGATTCTATTCTGTTCTAAATTTCCAGCCTGGTTGATTCTATTCTGTTCTAAATTTCCAGCCTGGTTGATTCTATTCTGTTCTAAATTTCCAGCCTGGTTGATTCTATTCTACATTTCCCAGAGACTTGAATGTAGTTAATAGAACCAATAACAATTTATAGAATGCCTTTCCCTCTTCCCCCTCCTCCTTTCCCAGAGAAAAGGAATTAGATGTAGAGAGAGGAAAGGTGAAGTACACCCAAATAACTTCCAAGTTGAAGTGAGATTTTTATTATTCAAGTTTTTTCTTCCTTTAAATGAAAATGTGTTTGAGGTAGGGAAGTTACAAAAGGTGTAGGGAAGGGAAAACAAGAGACAAAGTATGTAAATGCAGCTAGATTTGATGGCAATGGTTTTGTCTGTTTTACCATGTGGCCATAATCAATGAGGCAAAGAGTACCAGGAAACAGGATGGGGATGCTGGCAAGCAGGGAGAGGGAGAGAAATGGGAAGTTCCTCTGTTTTTACAGGGATCTTAGGCAGGAAGTGGACTAACCACTACACCTGGCAGTGTTTGGACCCACCCCCAGGGATGGGTCAGGAGGACCTGGGGATCAGGGTCAAGACCACTCCCTCAGGAGGGTTAACCCTTTACACTAGACCATGGCACTAAGTGCCTCATCCAGTCTTGTCTTGAACACCTCCAGAGACAGCGACTCCACCACCTCTCTGGGCAGCCCATTCCAATGGCAACTTTGAACTGCCTTCCAAAGATCTGGTGTCCAGGCTCAAGATGATGGGGAGGAGATGAATGTCCCTCTCTCACAGATGATTTACTTGTTGTCTGGGACTGAAACCAGTGTTTCATGGTTTTCCCCTCTTAGACTTAATTTCTGTGGCTGAATCCAGAAGTGACAGCCTTCCCATTGGTCTGATCTGTGGTTGGCTTGTTTTAATTTCAAGGGCTCCTTAGCAGAGATGACAGCAGTCTGCCAGGTACTTACCTGCTGGATGTGAAACCTGGTATGTTGTTCTAATTTTGAGGCTCTGTACTTAAAGGTGTATAGGCACAGTTGGTGGCAGTTGGATTTGCACAGTCAGAACCATGTCCCTTGTCTTACCCCAAGTCAGCAACAAGGGCAGTGGCACTAAGTACACACTCAGAGGCTTTGCTGATGGCACCAAGCTCTCTGGTGTGCTGGACTTGATTTGAGGGAAGGGATCTCTCCAGAAGGATCTTGATGGGCTTGAGAACTGGGTCAGTGACAACTGCATGAGTTCAACAAGGCAAAGTGCAAGGTGCTTCATCTAAATTGGGCCAATCACAAGCACAAATCCAGGCTG
>WAAF01017093.1:0-27155 GCA_013400475.1 Tricholaema leucomelas | reverse complement strand
GCCTCTCCTCACAAGGTTTGTGTTCCAGGCTCTAATTAGTGCTCCTGTGATGAATCATAGAACAACAGAATGTGAGGGATTGGAAGGGACCTCTAGAGATCAAGTCCAACCCCTCTGCCAAAGCAGGATCAGGTAGGGCAGGTCACACAGGAACACATCTAGGTGGCCTTTGAAAGTCTCAAGAGAAGGAGACTCCACAGCCTCTCTGGGCAGTCTGTTGCAGTGCTCCATCATCCTCATCATAACAAAGTGTCTTCTTGTGTTGAGGCACAGCCTCTTGTGTTCTACCATGTACCTGTTTTTTCTTGTCCTATCACTGGGCACCACTGAAAAGAGACCATCACTTTCATCTTGACACCTACCCCTCAGGTATTTATAGATGTTAATAAGATCTCCTCTCAGCCTTCTCTTTGCCACTTGCTCCTTGTCTCTCTCACAGTCATGCATATTTATGTTGTCAAAATGATAAATGATAAACCAAGGTGGTAATTGGTCATCTGCCAAGTAGAAGGCAGTTTGTCCTGCAGCAAAGTGTCATGGTTTAACCCCAGCTGGTGACTCAGCCCCACTCAGCTCCTTGCTCACTTTCTCCCCCCCATCCAGGCACCATCACAGGAAAGAAGTTTTTGCTGGCGTTCATGCGTAACCTCCTGGGTTGTGTTTTGTGCCTGTTGCCCCTTGTCCTGTCCCTGGACATCACTGAAAACACTCTGTCCCCATCCTCTTGTCACTTGCTTGGTCAGCTTTGATAAGATCCCCTCTTAGTCTTTTCTTCTCCAGGCTAAACAGCCCCCAGTCTCTGCCTTCTCAAGAGAGATGCTTCAACACCCTCATCATCTTCATAGCCTCTAATGGCCTATCTCTGCTAGACCTCTCTCTTGCTTCAACTGGGAAGCCCAGGATGGGACCCAGTATCGTAGAATCATAGAATCAAGCAGGTTGGAAGAGACCTCCAAGCTCAGCCAGTCCAACCTAGCACCCAGCCCTGGCCAATCAACCAGACCATGGCACTAAGTGCCTCAGCCAGGCTTTGCTTGAGACTGTGTCCCCTTTGCTGGTTGCCTGGGAGAAAAGACCAACTCCAGCTGGCTACAGCCTCCCTTCAGGTAGTCACCTCAGCCACTCCTCACAAGACTTCTTCACTAGACCATTCAGCAGCTTTTGTGACCTTCTTTGGACATGCTCCAACACCTCAACATCCTTCTTCCTGCGAGGTGACCAAAACTGAATCCAGTACTCAAGATATGGTCTCAGCAGAGCTGAGTACAGGGGGACCACAGCTTCCCTAGTGCTGCTGGTCACACAATTGCTGATATAAGCCAGGATGCTCTTGATGTTCTTGGTCAGCATCATTTCCTAACAGCAACTGTGAAGAGAGGAAACGTCTTGAAAGATCTCATCTAAAAACATTTCTACTTATCCTCTCTTTCTTCTTATCATGTTTCTCATTGCCTTGCAGTTTTTACACTTCATTTATTTTTCTTTGTACCATTTTTGCCATTTTCTTTCATTTTTTCACTCTTAATTTATTTTCCTTCTTACCATTTTGCCATTTTCTTTCATTTTTTCATCCAATTTATTTTTCTTCTTACTCTTTTTGCCATTTTCTTTCATTTTTTCACTCAATTTATTTTTCTTCTTACTCTTTTTGCCATTTTCTTTCATTTTTTCACTCAATTTATTTTTCTTCTTACTCTTTTTGCCATTTTCTTTCATTTTTTCACTCAATTTATTTTTCTTCTTACTCTTTTTGCCATTTTCTTTCATTTTTTCACTCAATTTATTTTTCTTCTTACTCTTTTTGCCATTTTCTTTCATTTTTTCACTCAATTTATTTTTCTTCTTACTCTTTTTGCCATTTTCTTTCATTTTTTCACTCAATTTATTTTTCTTCTTACTCTTTTTGCCATTTTCTTTCATTTTTTCACTCAATTTATTTTTCTTCTTACTCTTTTTGCCATTTTCTTTCATTTTTTCACTCAATTTATTTTTCTTCTTACTCTTTTTGCCATTTTCTTTCATTTTTTCACTCAATTTATTTTTCTTCTTACTCTTTTTGCCATTTTCTTTCATTTTTTCACTCAATTCCTTTTCCTTCTTACCCTTTTTGCTATTTTCTTTCATTTTTTCACCCAATTTATTTTCCTTCTTACCCTTTTTGCCATTTTCTTTCATTTTTTCACTCAATTTATTTTTCTTCTTACTCTTTTTGCCATTTTCTTTCATTTTTTCACTCGATTTCTTTTCCTTCTTACCAATTTTCTCATTTTCTTTCATTTTTTCACTATCTGCTTTATGTTCATTATTTTTTTTTCACTTTAACCCTACATTTGGCTGCTTAAAACCCAAAAGCTTTGTTTCAATGTGCCCCATGTAAAAGAATCCACAACGCAAACACACCCCTGGGCACTCCAGGGCACGGTGCCATGCCCAAGACACAGTGAGATGTCATGTTTTCTGGTAGTATCAGACATAATTGCTTCCAGTGGGATTACACCTGATCCCAGAGGATGAAACAGCTGCAGGAAAATACCACATGCAAATGTCTACCAAACAACTCAAAAGCAGGTAGCATCACTGAAACTGGCTGTGATAATAGTAAAGAGTATGCTGACCAAGCACACAACACAGCAAGTTTCACATACAGAAAGGGTAACAGTGAGTAGAAGAAACAAACCCCAAAAATTGGAGTAAGAAAACAAGCTGAAAGTTCACAAAAGAAAGACTCTTCTGAGTATCCTGAGTTTCCTTGCACTACAAGACCACGGGATCCAGAGGCACCATTCCAGAGGAACAGGTCACAAGGCTTTACACTTCTCTCCTTTCTGTTACATGTTTGCTTCAACATACTAAAACAAGGAAATTAAGAGATAGAAATTAAAACAAAGTACCAAACAATACCTCCTATGGATCATCTTCACTGCTGGGTGGACCTCAGGAGACAGAGGTGCTTGAGCCTTGTGTCCACTGCACTACAGGCTTCAAGAGCCCTTACCAATTACCACCATCCATGTTTTACTGTCAGTAGTTGAACATCTTGTTCAACATCCTTGTGGGTGCCATGGACAGAGGCACTGAGTGCAGCCTCAGCAAGTTTGCTGAGCACACCAAGCTGTGTGGTGCAGCAGCCAGGCTGGAGGGCAGGGATCCATCCAGAGGGACCTGCATAGGCTGCAGAGGTGGGCACAAGCCAAGCTCAGGAGGTTCAACAAGACCAAGTGCAAGGTCCTGCAGCTGGGTGGAGGCAATGCCAAGCACAAATGCAGGCTGGGCAGTGAGTGGCTGGAGAGCAGCCCTGAGGAGAGGGACTTGGGGGTGCTGGTGGAGGAGAAGCTCAACATGAGCCAGCAGTGTGCACTTGCAGCCCAGAAAGACAACCAGAGCCTGGGCTGCAGCAGGAGAAGTGTGGCCAGCAGGGCCAGGGAGGTGATTCTCCCCCTCTACTGTGCTCTGCTGAGACCCCACCTGGAGTACTGCATCCAGTTCTGGAGCCCCTGGGACAAGAGGGATGTGGAGATGCTGGAGTGTGTCCAGAGCAGGGCCAGGAGGATGCTCAGAGGGCTGCAGCAGCTCTGCTGTGAGCACAGACTGAAAGAGTTGGGGCTGTGCAGTCTGGAGCAGAGGAGGCTCCCAGGTGACCTTCTTGTGGCCTTCCAGGATCTGAAGGGGGCCTGTAAAAAAGCTGGGGAGGGACTTTTGAGGCTGTCAGGGAGTGCCAGGACTGGGGGGAATGGAGCAAAACTGGAGGTTGGGGAGCTTCAACCTGGACGTGAGGAGGAAGTTGTTGAGCATGAGAGTGGTGAGAGGCTGGAATGGGTTGCCCAGGGAGGTGGTTGAGGCCCCATGGCTGGAGGTGTTTCAGGCCAGGCTGGCTGAGGCTGTGTGCAGCCTGCTCTAGGGTAGGGTGTCCCTGGGTATGGCAGGGGGGTTGGAACTGGCTGCTCCTTGTGGTCCCTTCCAACCCTAACTGATTCTATGACTCTGTGACTCCAAGTTGCTTTCTTACTGGTTATACTCCCTAGATGTCTGCTCACTACCACTGCTTCCTCTGGACCATTTCCAGTAGGACCATGTTTCTTCTTGAAAGGCAGTGCCAAGAGATTAAGATGGGTGTAACTGCAGGTTGTAGCCTTCTGGTGGAACAACAGAGGGAATGTGCCACATCAACTCACACAGACCAGCTTCTGACACGTGTCCTGTGGGACAGAGCAACAGGATAGCCTCACCCAGAGGAGACAGTCTCACAGTCTCACAGTATCACCAAGGTTGGAAGAGACCTCACAGATCATCAAGTCCAACCCTTCACCACAGAGCTCAAGGCTAGACCATGGCACCAAGTGCCACGTCCAATCCTGCCTTGAACAGCTCCAGGGACGGCGACTCCACCACCTCCCTGGGCAGCCCATTCCAGTGGCCAATGACTCTCTCAGTGAAGAACTTTCTCCTCACCTCAAGCCTAAACTTCCCCTGGCGCAGCCTGAGGCTGTGTCCTCTCGTTCTGGCGCTGGCCACCTGAGAGAAGAGAGCAACCTCCCCCTGGCCACAACCACCCCTCAGGTAGTTGTAGACAGCAATAAGGTCACCCCTGAGCCTCCTCTTCTCCAGGCTAAACAATCCCAGCTCCCTCAGCCTCTCCTCGTAGGGCTGTGCTCGAGGCCTCTCACCAGCCTCGTTGCCCTTCTCTGGACACGCTCAAGCATCTCAATGTCCCTTCTAAACTGGGGGGCCCAGAACTGAACACAGTACTCAAGGTGTGGTCTAACCAGTGCAGAGTACAGGGGCAGAATGACCTCCCTGCTCCTGCTGGCCACACCATTCCTGATGCAGGCCAGGATGCCATTGGCTCTCTTGGCCACCTGGGCACACTGCTGGCTCATGTTCAGGTGGGTATCAATCAGCACCCCCAGATCCCTCTCTGTCTGGCTGCTCTCAGCCACTCCGACCCCAGCCTGTATCTCTGCATGGGGTTGTTGTGGCCAAAGTGCAGCCCCTGGCACTTGGACTTACTGCACACCATCCCCTTGGACTCTGCCCATCTGTCCAGGCGGTCAAGGTCCCGCTGCAGAGCCCTTCTGCCCTCCAACTCAGTCACATCTGCCCCCAGCAACAGACACAGAGTGCTGGCTGTGGTTGTGCACCTACAGAGCACAAAGAATACTGCTGGTAATTTCTAAAGAACATTCACCAGCTCCAGATGAAAAGAGCTAAACAAAGCCCTTAATTTACCAAGTCACTGCTTATGAGAACCTCAGTCATAACCCATCACTTCCAACAAGCAAATCAATGAGAAGATAAGGCCTTTTACCAGAAACTCTTCCTCCTGAGGCTCCCACAGCTTTGCATTATGTAATAGAATCACAGACTAATTACCTTTGAGAAGATCTCCAAGAGCATTGAGCTCAGTGGTTAATCCAGCACCTCCAAGCCTACCATGAAAAATGTCCCTCCACACCACAACTACACACTCTGCCACGTCCCTGGGCAGCCTGCTCCAGGACTTGACAACCCTTTCCATGAAGAAATTTTTGCTAATGTCCAAACTAAACCTCCCCTGGTGCAACCTGAGGCTGTTTCCTTTTGTACTGTGTCTAGTTCTGGGCTCCTCAATTTAAGAAGGACATTGAGATGCTTGAACGTGCCTCAGCCAGGCTTTGCTTCAACACCTCCAGGCACAGCGACTCCACCACCTCCCTGGGCAGCCCATTCCAATGCCAATCACTCTCTCTGCCAACAACTTCCTCCTAACATCCAGCCTAGACCTCCCCTGGCACAACTTGAGACTGTGTCCCCTTGTTCTGTTGCTGGTTGCCTGGCAGAAGNCTTCTGTTGCTGCTTGCCTGGCAGAGGAGACCAACCCCCACCTGGCTACAGCCTCCCTTCAGGTAGTTGTAGACAGCAATGAGGTCACCCCTGAGGCTTCTTTCATCGGTGCCCAGTGACAGAATAAGGGGCAACAAGCACAAACCAGAATCCAGAAGGCATTATCTGAACATGACAAAAAACATCTTCTCTGTGAGTATGGCAGAGCACTGGAAAGGCTGCCCAGAAAGGTACTGGTGTCACTGCAACAGGCTGCCCAGACAGGTTGTGGAGTCTCCTTCTCTGGAGAGATTCCACACGTGCCTAGACACGATCCTGGACAACCTGTTCTGGGTGACCTTGCTTTAGCAGAGGGGTTGGACTAGGTGATACCCAGAGGTCCCTACCATTCTGTGATTAAAGTATGCAGAAAACTCTACATTATCATATAATTTGCAAACAAAATACATAAATACAAGAAACTCTGTCAATTTACACTCAGAAATGGCATCACCCTGTAGTCCAATCCCCATCCTGGAATCAATCATTTAAACCACACAAATTCACCTTTTTACTTTCACTCACCAAGTGCAGATTTACTCCAAAAATATGCACTTAGATGAACTTTTACAAGCAGGAAGAAAGAAAATCTCTACTTGCCATATTATGTAGGCCAAAAGAAATTGTGGTTATCTAGGAAACAAAAAAAAAAAAAAAACACAAAAATGCCAAGCAGGAATCTCAAAAGATAAAGAATGTTTTCAAAAGTGTAGTTAATTGCTCCCAAAATAACTTCAGCCTCAGCAGATGTGCAAATGGTTGGTTGTACAAATGCTCCTGCTTGTAAATGCATTGCACGGACCCACATGTTGAGCATTTAGAACTTGAGAAATGCTTGCAGGGGATGATAGAAAGATCTAAAAAGTATTGAGGAGAGAAATATGGTTATGGTTGATATTCTGGGCTTGCTTCCACTTAGAGGTACCATGATAAATGTTTTCTATTGCTTTTGTGACTTTTCACAGTGTCTCTGGGTTCTAATTGGAATTCCCAGAGACTCTAATAATTTTGATAGAACAGCTGGCAATTTGTATTAATTGCCCTTCCCTCTCCCCTCCCTCCTTCCCCACAGAAAGGAGTTGGAAGGGAGAGGAAAAGGTAAGCCCCCCCAAATAAATCAGTCTCACTCTATTTGGAAGTTAAAAAGGAAAACAAGTTTAACCATAACTTAAAAAAGGGTAGCAAAGGTAGGGAGGTTACAAAAGGTGTAGGGAAGGAAAGGATAACAAATACAAAAAGGTATGAATACGACCCAATTTTGTGATGGTGACCACGTGTGTGGAGAGGTGCAGGGAGAGATGCAGTGTGGTCCAGGGAGCGGTCGAGAGAGTGTCCAAGAGGGGGAGAACAGGAAGTCCCCCTGCTTTTTTATAGGACAGGAAGGGGGAGTGGGCTAACCCTCACCTGGGGGTGTCCAGACCCACCCCTGAGGAGGGGTCAGGACCACCTGAGGTCAGGTTTCGAGTTCAGGGACACCTCCTGGAGTGTTAACCGTATACACACAGGGACACCCATCAAAGAAATTCAGGTTGAAACGTCGTGGTTAAAGAAAACAGCCTCACACTTGGCGGCTCAGTATTGTTTCTGAGCAATACAGGATATTCACTTCAGAATGTGCCAACAGACAAACCTGCTACACTCTTGTGATTGTAAACTTAGCAGCCATCACATCTCTCCGTTTCCCTGCTCACATCACATGCTAATGCCTGTGCAGGAATGAACAACGCAGCAGCTAACCACGCCGAAAACCAAAGCGAACCGCTGCAAACCTTTTCCTTCCACCTAGCAGCATTTGCCATCTGTGGCAAGGTGTCTGTTTTGACACAGAGCCGTGGAATGCATTTTTCAGTGATCTAAACAGACAAGGTTGATGGGTTTATAGTGATGGAGATACTTCCTTCCAAAAAAAGAACCACTAAGACACCACCTTAAAGGTTTCAGGACGGCAAACGGCAACCACAGGACGGCAAACGGCAATCACAGGACGGCAAATGGCAATCACAGGACGGCAAATGGCAATCACAACAGCATCTTGCCCACTATTTAACTACAGGATCTTTCAAAAGGGTCACTGGTGTAGTAAAAATCTGACACATCTTGCCATGAACCTAACTTAATGTAATATTGAGTAACCCAAGTTCTTCTACACCATCAAAAAGACCTACAGCTAATTCTAGTAGCCCAGTAAGCAAAATGCCAGAAGGTGCAGTCAAAATACAAACACAAAATGCTTCTCATTAATGTTGTTTCTTACTTCCCTTCAGCAGGGAAGAATTAGGCAAATGTACTTCTGCAGCATGCCAGAAACTGCACATCTTACAAGCTGAACAATCTATTCTTTAAGGATAGTATAATACTTACTCTAAATGAAGGCGATCCATAACAATCTACGCTTTACAGTTACTCTCTGAAACAACAATGCTGATTGTCACAGCAGAAGTAGCATAATCCAACCACATCCAGGCCTAAGAGGCAGTACACTAGCAGTTGTTCCTAGGAAAGCAGAAATAAGGGACCTGTCTCCCCGAAAATCCAGGCACCCTTGGAGAAAACAAACAATGGATGTTTTAGGTCCTTAATTTTATTGAAAGCATAAGACATCCACGCTCCAGTCACCACAGATCTGTTTAATCCACCTAGCAGAAAGGAGCAGATTTTCTCACAATTTACAGCAAACAGGTACCGGAGCTACAAAGTGAAGGATTTTATATCCAGTGTCATCGGTTCAAACCCAGCTCTGTCATCTTCAAACATTCCTCACTTGGAAGAAGTCACTCTTTTTCCATCTCTGATTTCCTCTCCAAGTGGAAAATTGCAGAGTTTCATACAGTCTCTAGTAAGATGCACTTGAAGAAACGTTTCAGAGCAGTAGCAAAACAACCACGCTGTCATTTCTTTGCTTGCCCTTCAGGCGTAGTCTGGGTGTTTTCGGCTTGCCCTGAGTCTTCAGTGTTGTCACTAACAGCTAGGAGCTGGAGTTAGGACTGCACGAAGCAGCAAAAACAAATATCGCTGCTTTAACAACATACTTTGACATTAAGATGTCACAACTTTGCCTCTACTCTTACTTCATTGCTGGGTCAGAGGAAATCTTTCAGGAGGTTCCACTGAAAGTTCGTTTCTGCAGCACATGTGGGAGAAACGCCGAAATTCCCATCCCGAGCATATTCCGCAGGAGCTCTGACTTGGTTTTAAAGCATCTTCGTGACGACGAAAACTTTTTTGTTGCTGTCGTTGCAGAAGATGAAAATTCTCCCTTTCATTTAGGCATTCCCAAGTTTCTCAGCTCTCTCAGAGTTTAATCAAGCATATCCTTCCCCCCCCCCCTCAAAAAAACCCAATAAATCAAAATCAGATCTCGTATTTCCCTTATGTATAAACTGACACTGCGGAGGCTTCCTTTTTTATTTCCCCTATCCCTGGCAAGTGATCATCATTTAATGTACCACCACTTCCAGGCAGCCCAAGAGACTTAAAAAGCTAAGTTTGAAAACCAAAAAGTTCTGAGTTTTACTGTACCCCAGGATGGTTTTCTTTCCTGAAGCTCAAGCCGAGAAAGCAGACAAAAGAAGCTGATTTGACTGAGCCGTGCCAAGTCTTGCCTTTTTTTTTTCTCCTTTCCTCAGCTCTCTCGCTCGCTCTCTCTCTCCCTCGCTCGCTCCCAGCATGGCAACCTTCCCGAGCAGTCTTGGCGGAGCTCCAGCCTGTGCCAGTCTGTCTGAGTTCTTGTTTTCCAAAAGATGCTCTTTGCGAATCAATTAATAGATTTAAAAACAGGAAACTGTGGGTCAGTAACCAAATCTTGGCACCAACAACCGCTTCTTCTGCCAAACGGGCTTATAGATTTCATGGTTGCCTACCTTTCACAATGGCTATAGCATCGCTGCTCGCCGATCGCGGAGCACTGGAAGCCGTTCGCTGTTCGCAGCGATAGGAAAGCTGTTCTCTAAAGATGTCCGCGTGCGACACACCAACAACCTGCAGTAAATCAAGACTCTTTGGAAGGCAGGCGGATGTGTAATTTTAATAAGCACCAAATACTATGTTTTCAGTCCCTCCTGAGAATCATGGGATGATGCCAGGAGCTGGAGACGTATAGATGTGAATTAAGATCGCATTCGGAAGCCGTGAGCGTGTTCGCTTTCTAAACTCCAGCTTGAAAACCACTCAGCGCTTAGCAATTCCCCCATCGCCGAAAATCAGCTGAAAGTTCATGCTAAATCTGATCCCAGCTAAGGCACAAAAAAGTTTTCAGCAATCTCCAGACATTCATAGGAGTCAGTGGTGTCATTTATTCATTCAAAAACACAAGTTCTGGTGGCATCCCTAGGAGAAACGGCTCAGCATTAATTTGGGTGGAAGATATCTTTGATATGTTACAAGGCTTTAAAGAGAGAAAAATACATTTGCAACTTCCTGCAAGAGATTCTGAACAACAGAATTCATATGAAGAGCATTACAGGAACACATAGAGGAACACATCATAGAATCAACCAGGTTGGAAGAGACCTCCAAGATCATCCAGCCCAACCTAGCACCCAGCCCTAGCCAGTCAACCAGACCATGGCACTAAGTGCCTCAGCCAGGCTTTGCTTCAACACCTCCAGGCACAGCGACTCCACCACCTCCCTGGGCAGCCCATTCCAATGCCAATCACTCTCTCTGTGAAAAACTTCCTCCTAACATCCAGCCTATACTTCCCTCGGCACAACTTGAGACTGTGTCCCCTTATCCTGTTGTTGGTTGCCTGGCAGCAGAGCCCAACCCCACCTGGCTACAACCACCCTTCAGGTAGTTGTAGACAGCAATGAGGTCTGCCCTGAGCCTCCTCTTCTGCAGGCTGCACATCCCCAGCTCCCTCAGCCTCTCCTCATAGGGTTTGTGTTCCAGGCCCCTCACCAGCTTTGTTGCCCTTCTCTGGACACCTTCCAGCACCTCCACATCTCTCTTGAGTTGAGGAGCCCAGAACTGGACACAGTACTCAAGGTGTGGCCTGACCAGTGTGGAGTACAGAGGAAGAAGAACCTCCCTCGTCCTACTGGCCACACTGCTTCTGATACAGGCCAGGATGCCATTGGCTTACTTGGCCACCTGGGCACACTGCTGGCTCATCTTCAGCCTACTCTCTACCAGTACCCCCAGGTCCCTTTCTGCCTGGCTGCTCTCAGCCACTCTGTCCCCAGCCTGTAGCGCTGCTTGGGGTTGTTATGGCCAAAGTGCAGAACCCTGCACTCGGCCTTGCTAAATCTCATCCCATTGGCCTCTGCCCAAATAAACTCTCTTTTATCTTCAAGCTATTTGCCAAGGCAAAACGCCAAATTTTTAAAACAGATGCATTACATCAATGAGCAAAATCAATCAGGCAGGAAAAAAACACTTCCTGAGGTGTATCAGTTTATTAGTGTAGAGATACTATTTCATTTTGTTAAGAGACTCAACATGGAGTTCCAGATAGTTGGGGGTTAGGTTGGACACTCTGGAGTGGGTGTAGAGAAGGTTGATGAGGCTGGGGAGAGGTCTGGCAAACATCACCTATGAGGAGTGGCTGAGGGAGCTGGGCTCGTTTAGTCTGGAGAAGAGGAGGCTGAGAGGGGACCTTATTGCCCTCTACAACTACCTAAAAGGAGGTTGTAGTGAGGCTGGAGCTGGACTCTTCTCCCAGATTATTCATGATAGGGCAAGAGGAAATGGCCTCAAGTTGTGTCAGGGAAGGTTTAGGTTGGATGTTGGAAAAAAGCTCTTTACTGAGTGGGTGGTCAGGCACTGGAACAGGCTGCCCAGGGAGGTGGGGGAGTCGCCATCCCTGGAGGTGTTTAAAAGGAGAGTGGATGTAGTGCTTGAGGCTATGGTCTAGTGATGAAGGATGCTGGGATGAAGGTTGGACTGCATGATCCTGGTGGTCCTTTCCAACCACAGCAATTCATAGCGATTAGACATTGTGCTGCGGGACTTGGTTTAGTTAAGGACTTGTCAGTGTGAAATTAATGACTGGACACAATGATCTTAAAGGCCTTTAACAATCTAAGAAATTCTGGGATTCTGTGACTTTAGGGTCTTAGTGATACAATCTTCCCAAAAGTGAGCCAAGTGAAGTTCACTTGACTGAAAAGGGAGTCAAAACATTCTTCCTCGGGAAGGCACAGGCTCTGTTCCTCAGGCTAAGAAAGCTATGGAGATTTAAGTGTTATTTTATGACCCACAACTGCCAAAGGTGAGCTGGAACTCTGTTCTGTCCTATCACTGCACCAGATACACATCCAGGGTACACCAAGTATTGACTTGCTGGAACAACATTTCTTCCTAGCAAATGTATCAATAGATTTGGTTTCTCTTGCTCTGCTCAGCCATTTGTTGAACTTACAAACCAAAATCTCAAAGCTTCCCTCCAGGACTATAATTGCAGGGAATACAATGGGAGCTCCCACATCCAGAGCACACTGAGATACCTGTAGGCAGGTATTTCAATTTCAGGTTTGAAACCAGCACTAAATCCCACACACTACAGCTATCAAGTCAAGAAGAAATTTGTCAGCAGCCTTCAAATACCTGAACTAAAAAGAAGAACAGAAATTGGTCTGTTTAGGTACCGTGAGCAGGGCAAGAACTCGACAAGTTCAAGCAAAACAATAAAGATCTAGCACAAATTAACTTGGAATGCACTAGGAAGGGTGTGGACAGCAGGTCGAGGGAGGTTCTCCTCAATCTCTGCTCTGCCCTAGTGAGGCCACATCTGGAAAACTTGGTCCTATTCTCAATTCAAGACAGAGAAGAAACTACTGGGGATGGTCCAGTAGAGGCCACAAAGGTAACAAGGGAACAGAAGTGTCCGAGAGTAGAAAGTCTGAGAGACCTGAAGCTGTTGAGCCTGAGAAAGGGATCTTAGCAATGCTTATCAGTATCTAAAGAGTGAGGGTTAAAGGACGGGGGCAGAGTCTTCTCAGTGGTAAGCAGTGACGGGACAAAGGGCACAAACTGGCACACAGGAGGTTCTGTCTGAACATGTGGAGAAAATTTCTTTCCTGTGAGGGTGACAGAGCCCTGGAACAGGCTGTTCGAAATGATAGTAAAGTCTCCTTCTCTGGAGAGATTCCACACCCAACTGAATATGAGCTTGGCCAACCTCCTCTGGGTGACCCTGCTTTAGGCAGGAGGTGAAATAGAATCATAGAATCAGTCAGGGTTGGAAGGGACCACAAGCATCATCTAGTTCCAACCCCCCTGCCATGCCCAGGGACACCCTACCCTAGAGCAGGCTGCACACAGCCTCAGCCAGCCTGGCCTTAAATACCTCCAGCCATGGGGCCTCAACCACCTCCCTGGGCAACCCATTCCAGCCTCTCACCACTCTCATGCTCAACAACTTCCTCCTCACATCTACTCTCAATCTCCTCACCTCCAGCTTTACTCCATTCCACCCAGTCCTGGCACTCCCTGACAGCCTCAAAAGTCTCTCCCCAGCTTTTCTGCAGCCCCCTTCAGATCCTGGAAGGCCACAAGAAGGTCACCTGGGAGCCTCCTCTTCTGCAGCCTGAACAGCCCCAACTCTTTCAGTCTGTGCTCACAGCAGAGCTGCTGCAGCCCTCTGAGCATCCTCCTGGCCCTTCTCTGGACACGCTCCAGCACATCCACATTTCTCCTGTAACAGAGGCTCCAGAACTGGATGCAGTAAGATACTCAGAGGTCCCTTCCAATCTCCACCATGATTCTATGAAACCTTAAGAAAAAACTGTCTAAAAGATAACAACTGCCACATTCTGTGAGAGACTGTGAAACCTTAATTACCCTGCTTTCCTAGAATCGTAGAATCACAGAATCAATCAGGTTGGCAGAGACCTCCAAGCTCATCCAGTCCAACCTAGCACCCAGCCCTGTCCAGTCAATCAGACCATGGCACTAAGTGCCTCATCCAGGCTTTGCTTTTTAATATTAGGTTGATTATCTGACCTTCAGAGACCTGGCTAAATCAGACATCCTCCCAAAGCTCCCTTTGCCTTGTTTCCAATGACTGTAGCAGCCCTATCCATGTTTCTCCCAATAGCTTCCCAACACCAGAAGAAACATCATTAACTTTAAAATCGTTATTTCTGCCTCAAAATATTGCACACCCTCTCACTTCAATTAGCACTTCACATCATTATGACAGGCCAGCTGGGGAAAATAAATCTACCTATGTAGAACTTTTCTGTTTCTTTTCTTTGTGCACTTGACAGAAGTCAGTTTGCCTTTACTGAAAGACCATCAGGCATCAACATGGGAACAAAAAGATCCCATAGAAATCCCTGTCAATGGAATTACCTCTAAAAGGCTATGCTACTTCAGCAGTCTCTGTTAGAAAGTAATCTTCTCATTAGTTTTCCTTCAAAATCTCCATGTATTGACAACACAGTGTTTAGTATTTCAGCTGTAGTCCAAAAATACATCACTCTGTCAAGGGTTAGGGTTGGGCTGGCTGATAAATGGGTGGCAGATGGTCTCTGTGAACCCCTCTCCCTTCTCAAAAGGGAAGAGGAAGGGAATAAGGGAGAGAGACTTAGGAGCTGCAAAAGAAATCTGAAGCAGTTTTAATGAAAGCAGTAACACTAAAAATGAAATGTATACAAATAGATACAAACCAATATTGAACACAACTTCCTGATGGCAATGGTGTCACTGTCACTAGTGATGCTGTCACAGGCACCAGTGAAGTCCCAGATTGGACTCTACAGCAGGTGGGACCCAGATTCAGGAGACAGATGCTGAAACTAGCAATAGAACAAGGGGACACAGCCTCAAGTTGTGCCAGGGGAGGTCTAGGCTGGATGTTAGGAGGAAGTTGTTGGCAGAGAGAGTGATTGGCATTGGAATGGGCTGCC
This sequence comes from Tricholaema leucomelas, assembly GCA_013400475.1. Taxonomy (NCBI): domain Eukaryota; kingdom Metazoa; phylum Chordata; class Aves; order Piciformes; family Lybiidae; genus Tricholaema lacrymosa; species Tricholaema leucomelas. The sequence goes on along the minus strand of WAAF01017093.1, from coordinate 12,444 downwards.
CAGGGAGGTGGTGGAGTCACCGTGTCTGGAGGTGTTCAAGCAAAGCCTGGATGAGGCACTTAGTGCCATGGTCTGGTTGACTGGATAGGGCTGGGTGCTAGGTTGGACTGGATGATCTTGGAGGTCTCTGCCATCCTGTCTGATTCTATGATTCTGTGATTGAACAAGAGGCTTGACCCTTGTGATCCTTCAGCTTTATACTGAATATTACATACATGGAATGGAATCTCTTGCTGGTCAGGTTAGGGTTACCTGTGCCATCTTGATCTTGGAGGTCTCTTCCAACCTGGTTGATTCTATGATTCTATCTGCTTCTCCCCCAACAAGGTTCCATCTCTTACTGCACCCCCAACATGGCACACAAGGTTTAGAAATGACTTTGCTCTGTACCCCAATTCTCAGTACCAGCCATAAATGTCAAGTATCAGCATCAAGTATAAAATCAAGTACAAACATCGAGTATAAGCAAGAGCCCTTCTGCACCCCAGTCCTTGGCAGTAACTCTAAACATTAGCATGGTCACTGCTAGCAGCAGCCACTGTCTGTGTAAACATGCCCCTAGCTTCAGGAAATGCCATCACTGAGAGGAGACTGAGCTGAGAAGTAAAAACACTGGGGAGAATTAGTTCTGGTTTAGCTCAAATCAGGACACATTCCAACAGAGATGAATGATCTCAACTAGTCCTTCATTGCTCCTACTGAAGGTAAGGCAGGAAACCCAAGTACATCCCCTAGTAGCCAAGAACTCTCCTGAGAAGTCTTACAAACGAGATTTTCTCTCTCAGCACACACTCCTGCAAACACATGGACCTCACTTGCAGAAATACCTGCACTGTTCCTCTCATAAGGCACCTTTTAAAATGTGGGTTTCCTGCAGCTCCCCTAATTTCCTCTTCTCTTAAACCCTCTGTAAGCCCAGTTCTGCTCCCCTCCACTGAAACTGTTTCCACCACTCTTAGTGACACCTTCCAAGACACATCTTGGCAAAATTTCAACACAAGCAATTTCTTCTCCTTCCCATAAATAAGTGCCCCACTTAACCCAATGTCCTCCAGACAATAAGAACATACAAAAACCTTATTCAGACTTCCAGCTTAGGGACTTTCCATGTTCTCTGTCTCTTTTTCCCCTCACTCCTCCATAAGCTTCTGCAGTTTACTTTTCTCTTTATCGTTTGCTGAGTCTCCCACAGCTCTGATCTGTCCTTTCCTTTCTGCACTAAGACAAGGAACTACTGGAAAGAGTCCAGAGGAGCGCTACAAAGATGATGAGGGGACCAGAGTATCTTTATGAGGACAACAGCTGAGAGACCTGGGACTGTTTCATCTGGAGAGAAGACTGAGGGGGAAGCTTAACAACATGTAAAGCAAAGTAGTCACAAGGATGAGGCCAGACTTTTCAATGGTGCCCAGTGACAGGACAAGGGGCAGTAGAATCACAGAATCACCCAGGTTGGAAGAGAATTCCAAGCTCATCCAGTCCAACCTAGCACCCAGCCCTACCCAGTCAACTAGACCATGGCACTAAGTGCCTCATCCAGGCTTTTCCTGAACGCATCCACAGCAGGCACAAACTGGAACACAGAAGGTTCCTTCTGAGCACACACAAAAACTTCTTTCCTGTGAGGGTGTCAGGACAGGAAAGTGAGTGAGGAACTGAATGGGGCTGAGCCACCAGCTGGGGTTAAACCACAACACTTTGCTGCAGGACAGACTGCCTTCTCCTTGGCAGATGACCAATTACCCCCTTGATTTATCATTTATCATTCTGACAACATAACATATGCATGACTGTGAGAGAGACAAGGAGCTACTGGACAGGGTCCAACAGAGACTACAAAGATGATGAGGGGACTGGAGCATCTCTTTGACAAGGCAAGGCTGAGACACTCAGGGCTCTTTAGCACGGAGAAGAGTAGACAGAGAGGATCATCTCAGTTCTGATCAACAGCTAAAGGGCAGGTTCACAAGAATGAGGCCAGTTTCTTTTCAGTGGTGCCCAGTGACAGGACAAGGTGCAGTGGGTACAAAGTAGAACACAGGAGGCTACATTTAAATGTAAGGAAATAATTCTTTCCTTTAAGGTTGACAGAGCAATGGAGCAGGCTGCCCAGAGACGTTGTGAAGTCTCCATCTCTGAAGAGATTTCAAACCCCATCTGGACACAATCCTGGGCAACCTGCTCTGGGTAACTCTGCTTTAGCAGGAAGTTTGGACTAGATAACCTGCAGAGGTCCCTTCCAAATCCCACCATTCTGTGATCTGGTGACAAAAAAATGTCACAAGGAATTAAATGAAACCAAATAGTAAGAAATCTAAACAGAACAAATGCATTAATCAACAATAAGGTTATAAGGTCCTACCCAAATCCCTTCACTGCTCTACACAGTGTTTGAAACAGGAACCACATTCAGACAGCAACAGCATCAGAGCTTTTCAGAAGCAGAATGCTCCACTTCTACAGAAGTGAACATAACAAACACTCTTCTTACTGCTAATCTTCAGGGTTTATATGAGCACTTCCATTGTCTAATCTGAATAAGCATCCCTTGCATGAGACTTTGTAGTCTGGAGAAGACTGAGAGGGGATTTAATCAATGTTTATAAACACCTGAGGGCTGGGGGTCAGGAGTGGGGACAGGCTCTGCTCACTGCTCCCTGGGACAGGACAAGGAGCAATGGATGGAAGCTGCAGCACAGGAGGTTCCAGCTCAGCACAAGGGGGAACTTCTTTACTGTAAGGGTCCCAGAGCACTGGCACAGGCTGCCCAGAGAGGTTGTGGAGTCTTCTTCCCTGGAGACTTTCCAGGCCTGTCTGGATGTGCTCCTGTGTGATCTGTGCTAGACTGTGTGGTCCTGCTCTGGCAGGGGAATGACCTCCTTGGGTCCCTTCCAACCCTTAATATCCTGTGAGCCTGTGACATTTCCACTTTCTCACTGGGCTCCTAGCACAAGTTATCAGCCAGTGCCTCAGGCACCAAATCTCCACCCCCAGACATGCCATACATCCTCAAGATGAGCTTTCTGTCTTCAAATGAGGGACACAGAAAGAGAATTAGTTCCCACTAGAGTTCTGCTTCTCAGTCATTCCTGAAATTTGAGTGGTCCTTAAAACGTTTTTTGGAGGCTTCTGGGAAGTAAAATATCTGGGAAACCAAGCCCAGATTACAATAAAACAGATATATCACAGTCTCACAGACTCACAGTCTCACAGTGTCACCAAGGTTGGAAGAGACCTCACAGATCATCAAGTCCAACCCTTCACCACAGAGCTCAAGGCTAGACCATGGCACCAAGTGCCACGTCCAGTCCTGCCTTGAACAGCTCCAGGGACGGCGACTCCACCACCTCCCTGGGCAGCCCATTCCAGTGTCCAATGACTCTCTCAGTGAAGAACTTTCTCCTCACCTCAAGCCTAAATTTCCCCTGGCGTAGCCACAGCCTGAGGCTGTGTCCTCTCGTTCTGGTGCTGGCTGCCTGAGAGAAGAGAGCAACCTCCCCCTGGCCACAACCACCCCTCGGGTAGTTGTAGACAGCAATAAGGTCTGCCCTGAGCCTCCTCTTCTCCAGGCTAAACAATCCCAGCTCCCTCAGCCTCTCCTCGTAGGGCTGTGCTCGAGGCCTCTCCCCAGCCTCGTTGCCCTTCTCTGGACACATTCAAGCATCTCACATAATCCTCTTGGCCATGTGTTTGTTTCTTTTTTTCCAGAAAATAAGATCCTATCTTTAAACCTGGGGCTGGAATAATCTCTTCCCCCAGGGGGATGAAATATTACTAACTCCAATTTCACTTATCTGCAACGGGAGTTAACTGTGAGCAACACACGAGTAATAGCAATAAACAGCACTATATATTGCAGAGGTTTTTAGTCTTATTTGAATTAAGGACTCTTATTTATGTCTATTATTTTAATTGTACTAGAAATTGAAATCCTTATGCATGACCAAATATTGCAATAAAGTAAGAGCAATATACAAGCACATCCATACAACTGAAATTCTGCAGGCTAAATAAAACATCAGCACACAAAGATAAGATAAAGTCTATTACACAACAAATTAAAGCCAAATAGTTCAATGGTTGCAAAGTAAAAAGAATGGAATAAAAATTACAGCAAACAAAGGTATGCACCACTCTAAGGCATAAATTTGACAGGATGGAAAAAGTTAAACCACAGAAGTGTGCACTTGCAGCCCAGAAAGACAACCAGAGCCTGGGCTGCAGCAGGAGAAGTGTGGCCAGCAGGACCAGGGAGGTGATTTTCCTCCTCTATTCCGCTCTGCTGAGACCCCACCTGCAGTACTGCATCCAGGTCTGGAGCCCCTATGACAAGAGGGCTGTGGAGATGCTGGAGTGTGTCCAGAGCAGCACCAGGAGGATGCTCAGAGGGCTGCAGCAGCTCTGCTGTGAGCACAGACTGAAAGAGTTGGGGCTGTGCAGTCTGCAGAAGAGGAGGCTCCCAGGTGACCTTTTTGTGGCCTTCCAGGATCTGAAGGGGGCTACAAAAAAGCTGGGGAGGGACTTTTGAGGCTGTCAGGGGAGTGCCAGGACTGGGTGGAATGGAGCAAAGCTGGAGGTGGGGAGAGTGAGAGTGGAGGTGAGGAGGAAGTTGTTGTTGAGCGTGAGAGTGGTGAGAGGCTGGAATGGGTTGCCCAGGGAGGTATCCCTGGAGGTGTTTAAGGCCAGGCTGGATGAGGCTGTGTGCAGCCTGATTTAGAGTAGGGTGTCCCCGGGCATGGCAGAAGGGTTGGAAGTAGATGATCCTTGTGGTTCCTTCCTAACCTGACTGATTTTATGATTCTATGAGAAGCTTCTTGAGCTGTAAGATATCAAAATAATCACACCAAAGTAACACAAAAGCACTAAGACAGAAAGGTTAACAGCCAAAACATTCAAGCAACCTTAAATCTGCCTTAGGGTAACCCAGTTCAGGGTCAGTCTTTACGTAATTTAATTCTTTATGCAAGTTAATTCTTTAAGTAAAGCACTGTACCAGGTAAATAAAGTGGCAATAGTCCCCCTGCACTTGCCACTGGTGAGGCTACACCTTGAATATCATAGAATCATGCAATCAACCAGGTTGGAAGAGACCTCCAAGCTCAGCCAGTCCAACCTAGCACCCAGCCCTGTCCGATCAACCAGACCATGGCACTAAGTGCCTCATGCAGGCTTTGCTTCAACACCTCCTGGGACAGCAACTCCACCACCTCCCTGGGCAGCCCATTCCAATGCCAATCACTCTCTCTGGGAAGAACTTGGTGTTAAGATTTGAACTCTTCACCCCAAGGACACTAAGGTGCTGCAGCATGTCCAAAGAACAGCTGCTGAATAGTATGGAGCACAAATCTTCTGAGGAGCGGCTGAGGGAACTGGGGTGGTTTAGTCTGAAGAACAGGAGGCTGAGGGGAGACTTCCTGAAAGGAGGCTGGAGAGAGGTTGCACCAGGGCTAGTTTAGGTTGGACATCAGAAGAAACTTCTTCACTGACAGGGTTATCAAACACAGGCTTCCCCAGGAAGCTGGCTGAATCACCAACTCCTGGGGTGGAAAAGATGCAGAGATGTGGTGCTAAGGGGCATGGTTTCACAGCAGGAATGGTAGAGTTAGTTCTAACATTTGGACTTTAGGATCTTAAAGCTCTTTTCCAACTAATTCCAGGATGCTACAATTCCTTCAAGCCAGTTAAAGGATGAGGAGTTTAATCACTGTACTTCCTAAGGCTTGTGAGGGAGCTGAATTGTTGCACCTCTACAGTTCCATGTGTAACTTTCCAGGCTTTTAACATTAACCATTAAAATAAAAAAGGGGGAAAAATGATTCTGTGCCATTTGAAGAGAAGGCCTTTTTATTCAGGGCAACCAGAACAACTCTCTGGGAAAGAAAACAATTCCCAAGGCTTTACAGTGAGTACCAACTACAAAGACAGGTCATTAAACACCATTATTCCCTCAATTAATATTGGTTGTGCTGTTCTGGGGAAAAACAGAGAAGATAAAAATGATTCATGCAAAATTCACACCATATCAGAGCATCTCTCTGTGGTAACTGCACTTTTTTACTCTGAAGTGAATGTAACAGAGTTTACCTTTCAGTGAAATGAAGACAGATTACTCTGTGTTCACTGAACAATAAAGGCAGTCATGTGGGCAGGTGCCTGCAGTAGTTATTAGACTGTAAATCCACACCTGGCTTATACTGACCTGTCCACATAGCATAATGTAAACTGTGACCAGGTCTAGTCTGAATGAGTTTCCATAGCAGTTCCCCTTTTCCTTAAGAATACCATCAACAACTGAGCCAATGGCATCCTGGCCTGGCTCAGGAACACTGTGGCCAGCAGGACAAGGGAGGTTATTCTGCCCCTGGACTCAGCACTGGTCAGGAAACACCTTGAGTGCTGTGTCCAGTTCTGGGCTCCTCAATTCAAGAGAGATGTTGAGGTGCTGGAAGGTGTCCAGAGAAGAGCAGCAAGGCTGGGGAGGGGCCTGGAGCACAGCCCTGTGAGGAGAGGCTGAGGGAGCTGGGGGTGTGCAGCCTGCAGAAGAGGAGGCTCAGGGNGCTTGGAGGTCTCTTCCAACCTGACTGATCCTGTTTTATGATTCTATGAAAAGTATGATTGTGGCTTTTTTTTTTTGAAATGCAACCTATTGTACGAGAATAGACCAGAAGAGGCAAGACCAGGGGCAGACCAGAAGAGGCAAGACCAGGGGCAGACCAGAAGAGGCAAGACCAGGGGCAGACCAGAAGAGGCAAGACCAGGGGCAGACCAGAAGAGGCAAGACCAGGGGCAGACCAGAAGAGGCAAGACCAGGGGCAGACCAGAAGAGGCAAGACCAGGGGCAGACCAGAAGAGGCAAGACCAGGGGCAGACCAGAAGAGGCAAGACCAGGGGCAGACCAGAAGAGGCAAGACCAGGGGCAGACCAGAAGAGGCAAGACCAGGGGCAGACCAGAAGAGGCAAGACCAGGGGCAGACCAGAAGAGGCAAGACCAGGGGCAGACCAGAAGAGGCAAGACCAGGGGCAGACCAGAAGAGGCAAGACCAGGGGCAGACCAGAAGAGGCAAGACCAGGGGCAGACCAGAAGAGGCAAGACCAGGGGCAGACCAGAAGAGGCAAGACCAGGGGCAGACCAGAAGAGGCAAGACCAGGGGCAGACCAGAAGAGGCAAGACCAGGGGCAGACCAGAAGAGGCAAGACCAGGGGCAGACCAGAAGAGGCAAGACCAGGGGCAGACCAGAAGAGGCAAGACCAGGGGCAGACCAGAAGAGGCAAGACCAGGGGCAGACCAGAAGAGGCAAGACCAGGGCAGACCAGAAGAGGCAAGACCAGGGCAGAACAGAAGAGACTATACCAGGTCAGACCAGGGCAGAACAGAATAGACTATACCAGGTCAGACCAGGGTAGAACATAATAGACTTGATCACACCACGGTAGGACAGAATAGACTAGACTTCAGTTGGAAGAGACCTGCAGTGATCATCTAGTCCAGCTGCCTGACCACTTTGGGGCTAAGCTAAAGCCTTCTGGCATTCCCCACGTGATGAATTAAGCATGCAAGTGCCTGGTTATCTGTGACCGTGTAACTGTGTCTTGCTGTAGTAGCACTTGGAGCAGCAAATTCAAGGATATGAACAGCTCCTTCACAGAACAGTGGGGGTTGGAAGGAATCTCTGAAGATCATCTAGTCCAACCCCCCTGCTAAAGCAGAGTCACCTAGTGCAGGTTGCCTGGGATCACGTTCAAATGGGTGTAGAAATCTCCAGAGGAGAGTCCACAACCTCTCTCCCAGCTCTATATTAGGTACAACATAAACCAAAAACAACACTCCTCTCTGGTGTGGAAAGAGAAGGAGCAAGGGGCAACCTAATGCCATGTCTTTGCCAGTGACATAACTGCATCAAAAGTGTGTTACAGTCATATCTGTGATCTGGGACACAACCTGATTCACTGGACAGTATTTTACCAGTGCCTACTTGTACATGTCCCAACGTTTACAACTTAGTCTACCCTGGATATGCTAACTCTGTGCTACTGTGATGATAATGAAGTCAGCTAAACATCATATTGAAAAAGAAGATTTATTTAGTTGAATTACACAGACAGAACTGAGGACATAGCTGACACCATGGATCTTTAGCAATCAAGAAAAGAAAAAAACACTTTTAATAGCAGCATGGAAATCAAGAAATTGAGGTGTTTCTCTCAGCCTTCTGAGTCAAAAATCACAACATTACCCAAATGTCAAGTCAATATCATTCACCCAATAACTGTACTAAATATAAATGGGCACTATTAGCTAAAGAAGTCCAATATAGCCCAGGGCTGACACAAAATAACACAGAGTGTTCTCTAGTGAAAAAATTAACCTTTGTACATATAACTCTTCTGTTTAATTCTCACAACTGACAAGTGTATTTAGTGACAAATTCAGCTGTTACATCCCTTTACAAGACAAGGAGCTGTTGAATCCTTGTGTATCATGCATGCCACTACCTTTTACTAGAAATAATTACCCTCCTTTATTACATAACTTTAAATGATTCTGCATAGCAGCATCCACACATAATCCTCTGAATAAAGAGCTTCTGGGTTTGGGTTTATTTCAGGGAGGGAAATGAGAGTATCAGCAAGAGAAGTCCCCTTCGAGCCTTATTTGCATTCAAGAGGCTGCCAGTTGGGTAAAGTTTCTTCCCATTTAAGCGATGCTGTTTCCCAGCAACCTGCACTGTTGCCAGGAGAAACCCTGGGGAGCCCTTCCTCCGCACCCGCCCCACCGCAGCCCTGGGGGTACAGCTTTGTGCAGCACCGCTCCATGCCAGCGCACACATCCAACTGTGAGCTGCATGCTAAGCAGCCCTCCAGCAACTCCAGGGACCCAACCAAGAGATTGTTTTCTTTTCTTGGGTTGGTTTATAGATGACTTAGCCCTTCCTATTGCCTTGCAGTTAGCGGTGGTAACGCAACGCAGGGCTTTTTCATTGGGGTGCTAGTACCTGGGGAGCTGCGTTTGACATGTGCAGCTCTACAAACACACTTCCTGTACGTTTTTAATCTACAGAGCATCCTGTGTGCTGATCACTTCCTTTTTGTTGTTGTTTTCCAGCTGCCAAGAGCAAAAAGTACATGCAAACAATACAAACATTTCCTTAGATTGACTAAAACTCTGCTGCTTCTTGCAACATCTTCCAAAAGGTAAATCACAGAATCATTTAGCTTGAACAAGACCTTTCAGATCATCAACCCCATCCAACCATTAACCCAGCACTGCCATTAAAGCATGCATCTCAGCACCACATCTACACGGCTTTTAAATCCCTTCAGGAATGGAGACTCCATCACTTCCCTGGGCAGCCTGATCCATGGCTTGATACCTCTTGTCAGTGAAGAAATTCTTCCTCAGGCCCAAGTGGGTGGTTAGAAAGTAATTCCTGGTTTTCCAACAGTAGTCCAGTACATACAGTTTTACACTTGGCCTGAAAATGAGCTGTTCAGTAAGGAGATATAAAAAACTGACAAGATGCAAACATTAGAAGTAAAAAAAGAGAGAGAGAGAGAAAGAAGCCAGGACATGTTAGTACAGAGAGGATTTCCAAGTAAATGTCTCTCACACCTATTTCACACCTTAGAGATGTTGGAACCACAAATTCCAGAAATTGCCTTTCAGATAACCCTCCCCCGGGAAGAACAGATACAGAACAGTCCTGAAGAGAGGGCTTTGGGAGTGCTGGCTGATGAAAAGCTCAACATGAGCCAACAGTAAGTGTTTCCAACTCAGAAGGCAAGCTATATGCTGGGCTGCATCAAAACCAGCATGGCCAGAGGGCTCTGGGAAGAGACCTACCCGGGACTCCCTGTCTGGACTAGTGTGTCCAGCTCTGGAGGCCCCTACACAAGAAAGGCATGGAACTGTTAGAGTGGGTCAAGTGAAGGGCCATGAATATCATCAGAGGGATGGAGCATCTCTGCTGTGAAAACAGGCTGAGAGAGGTGGGGCTGTTCAGCCTGAAGAAGAGAAGGCTCAGGGCAAAAACCTGAGGCTGCTGACAAGAGCTTTCCAGTATTTGAAGAGGGCCTACAGGATAGCTGGGGGATGACTTTTACAAAAGAAGGTGGTGACATGACAGGGGCTAATGGCATCAGATCAGAAGCTAAGACTTAAATTAGACATTAGGAAGAAATTCTTCACCACGAGGGTGGTGAGACCCTGGAACAGGTTACCCAGAGAGGTGGTGGAAGCCCCATCCCTGGAGGTGTTTAAGGCCAGGCTGGATGAGGCTCTAGACAGTCTAATCTAGTGTGAGGTGTCCCTGCCACTGGAACTAGATGATCCTTGTGGTCCCTTCCAACCCAGACTAATTCTTGAGGGTGGTGAGGCACTGGGACAGGTTGACCGGAGAAGTTGTGAATTGTTCAAAGCCAGGTTGCATATGGCCTTGAGAAACCTGGTCTAGTGGGAGATGTCCCTGTCCATGATAGGGCAGGTGGAACTGCATGATCTTTAGGGTCCCTTCCAACAGAAAGCATTCTGTGATCCTGTGATAATAAATAATTGCTGGGGGTGAAGTGTTCCCACAAAGAAACATACTCTACAGCCTTTCTGATCTAAAACTCAACACAGAATCATAGAATCAACCAGGTTGGAAGAGAACTCCAAGATCATCCAGTCCAACCTAAATTAACATGTTTCATTAGAAGCTGACTTGTGTCTACAACTGCTCTCTACAACTACCTGAAGGGAGGCTGTAGCCAGGTGGGGTTGGGCTCTTCTGCCAGGCAAGCAGCAACAGAACAAGGGGAGAGAGTCTCAAGTTGTGCCAGGGGAGGTCTAGGCTGGATGTTTTGTTTGCAAATTATATGATAATGTAGAGTTTTCTGCATACTTTAATCACAGAATGGTAGGGACCTCTGGGTATCACCTAGTCCAACCCCTCTGCTAAAGCAAGGTCACCCAGAACAGGTTGTCCAGGATCGTGTCTAGGCACGTGTGGAATCTCTCCAGAGAAGGAGACTCCACAACCTGTCTGGGCAGCCTGTTGCAGTGACACCAGTACCTTTCTGGGCAGCCTTTCCAGTGCTCTGCCATACTCACAGAGAAGATGTTTTTTGTCATGTTCAGATAATGCCTTCTGGATTCTGGTTTGTGCTTGTTGCCCCTTATTCTGTCACTGGGCACCGATGAAAGAAGCCTCAGGGGTGACCTCATTGCTGTCTACAACTACCTGAAGGGAGGCTGTAGCCAGGTGGGGGTTGGTCTCCTCTGCCAGGCAAGCAGCAACAGAAGAAGGGGACACAGTCTCAAGTTGTGGCAGGGGAGGTCTAGTCTGGATGTTAGGAGGAAGTTGTTGTCAGAGAGAGTGATTGGCATTGGAATGGGCTGCCCAGGGAGTGGTGGAGTCACCATCCCTGGAGGTGTTGAAGCAAAGCCTGGATGAGGCACTTAGTGCCATGGTCTGGTTGGCTGGATACAGCTGGGTGCTAGGTTGGACTGGATGATCTTGGAGGTCTCTTCTAACCTGGATGATTCTATGACTCAATAACATTTATTTCAGCCCTACAACATAGTGCTGCTTAATGTCTGGAAAAAAAAGGTGCTGCATTTGCCCAAGAACAACTAGGGTTGGGTTTTTTTCAAGTGTTAAAGGTTGGGGGGGGAAATCATCTCACCTTTTTCCTTTTATTACTTATTTTCTAGTGAAAAAAATCTCTTAGTAAAGCTCACATTTTAGTTTGCAGTTCTTGTGCTGTGCACAATTCAGCAAACTGTCAGAATCTCAGGGAAAATCTGCTTAAAACTTCTCAGCCTAACACTGCATACATATTTAAGCATGGAATAAGCATAAGGTACCAGATTTTTTTTCCCCCCCTCTAAATCAGCACAGCCTGAGTAGAAAGAGGCTACAAAACCACAGAGAACTCCAAGACTAATTCACAAGTATCAAGGGATTGGATCATCTCTTTTAGCAGTTCTGCATTTTGCCACTTGCCCTTGGTGAGGAAATAAAACTTTTATCATCGTAAAATGGTTTAGGAATAAGTAGAGGGGTTGACTCCCTGCAGTGCAAGATAATCTCAGACCTGCTGGAAAGGGCCTGTGATTGTGGTGAAATCCAGGTTAAATACAAGGTAGCTGCGTGCTGTCATTGCAAATAAAGCAAACTGCGTCCTGAGATGCATTACAAGGAGCATGGACAACAGAGTAAGGAAAAAAACCTGTCCTCTGCTCTACTGGCAAGAATTCTGAGCTCCCCACCTCCAGAGGATCAAGGAGCTGCTAGAGGAGGGTTACAAAGATTGAGGGGACTGGAACACCTACAACTCCCTGAAAGATGGTTGTTGTGAAATGGAGACTTTCAAAGTTTGTCTGACTGCAAGCCTGTGCAACATGCTTTAAGTGACTAGGTGCTTTAGCAGACATGCACCTGGAGTACTGTGTGCAGTTCTGGA
>WAAF01017092.1:21858-78826 GCA_013400475.1 Tricholaema leucomelas | reverse complement strand
TCAAATTCAAAGACACATTTCCACCTTCTTCTTGCCTTCAAATTCAAGACACATTTCCACCTTCTTCCTGCCTTCAAATTCAAGACACATTTCCACCTTCTTCCTGCCTTCAAATTCAAGACACATTTCCACCTTCTTCCTGCCTTCAAATTCAAAGACACATTTCCACCCTCTTCCTGCCTTCAAATTCAAAGACACCTTTCCACCTTCTTCCTGCCTTCAAAATCGAGACACCTTTCCACCTTCTTCCTGCCTTCAAAATCAAAGTCAGCTTTCCACCCTCTTCCTGCCTTCAAAGACCTTTCCACCCTCTTCCTACCTTCAAAAATCAAAACACCTCTCCACCCTCTTCCTGCCTTCAAAAATCAAGACACATTTCCACCCTCTTCCTGCCTTCAAAATCAAGACACCTTTCCACCCTTTTCCTGCCTTCAAAATCAAGACACCTTTCCACCCTTTTCCTGCCTTCAAAATCAAAGACATCTTTCCACCCTCTTCCTGCCTTCAAAGACCTTTCCTCCCTCTTCCTACCTTCATAGACACCTTTTCACTCTCTTCCTGCCTTCAAAGACCTTTCCACCCTCTTCCTGCCTTCAAAGACCTTTCCACCCTCTTCCTGCCTTCAAAGACCTTTCCACCCTCTTTCAACCTTCAAAATCGAAGACCTTCCCACCCTCTTCCTACCTTGTGGGTGTCAGCAGAAATGCTGGTGACACCTTTCACACGGAAGTCGAAGGGACGCTTCAGAGGGAACCCTGCCTTGTCCATGAAAGCGATGAGGAAACCACCCAGGCAGGCATCCACATGGAAGGGGATTCTGTACTCCACTGCAAGCTGTGGGTGAACAAGACAGCCCCATGAACAACTGTCCTGCTGACATCCCTATCTTCCCGAGTACCAAACAAGGGCTTGTCCTGCTGGAAAGCAGCCCAGTGGAGAAAGACCCTGGAATCCTAGTGGACAGCAAGTGATCCATGGGACAGCAATGTGCCCTTGGGGGCAAGAGAGCCAAGGGTATCCTGGGGTGCATGGAGAAAAGTGTGTCCAGCAGGTCTGGGAGCTTCTCCTCCACCTCTGCTCTGCCCTAGTGAAACCACATCTGCAGTACTGTGTCCAGTGCTGGGCTCTCCAGTTCAGGAGACACAGGGACCTGCTGGACAGTGTCCAACAGAGACCTATCTACCTGGGGGAGGCCTCCTCCTGCTGCCTCCCTGGCAGGGCTATCTGGGGGAGGCCTCCTCCCCCTGTCTCCCTGGAATGGCTACCTGGGAGAGGCCTCCTCACCCTTTGCTCAGTGGGCTACTTGTGGGATGCCTTTTCTTGCCTTCCTTAGTGCTGAAGTCTGAGACCCAGCCCTGTGCCAATACCCAGAGGTAACTGATGGTATTTAAAGCCTGCCTTATCACAGCAGCTACCAAGAACATTAGTCCCATATTCCTCCTCACTTCTAAATTGTGTCCCACACGACACCTGATTTGAGTGCAGTGGTGTTCTACCAACCAGTCTGCTCCTCCCACCAGCCTGCCAACCTGGAAGCCCTCATACAGAAGGACACACTGGTTTGATTGCTCTAGCCCCTAGGAGTCCTAGGTATGCCAGCTTACCTCTGCCACCTCTTCAATGGGGTCCATAATTCCATGTGGGAACTGAGGAGCAGAACAGACCAGCATGGCTGTATTCCTGGAGATGGCCCTCCTCATTGCCTGAAGATTTAAAGAGAGGAGATGCTCACATTCCATTTACCAAGTGTCATCCTGCCAAAAGAGGCAAAAAGTGAAAACATGCAGAGTCTGGCCTTGAAACCCAACCCTCAAAAGCCTACAGAAAGCAAAGTAAACAACCTACGAGCATCAGGTGACACCAGAGTCACTTCACTCACCCACTTTTATTTGCCCTCATCTGAACTCTGGGCTTCTTTCTGAAATCCATGAATTATCTGCTTTTCTAAACGCATCACGGAGGACAAAGGGATACTTTTCATCCACTTATTTCACACAAAACCTCCTCTGCAACCACAGGCTCTTACCCTTGCCACTTTTCCTCACTTCCAATTCTGTACCTACTGCCTTGCCACTTAGATATATAAATTCTGGGCTATGCAGAAAACTAATTTCCCAGAGGGAAAAAAAGCATTGTGCTGCCTAAAGTGGTACCTGAACATCCACTTCCATAGCCTTGGTCAATGGTATGTGAACCAGCTTGAGCCCAAAGTAGTGTGCTGCCTTGTCAAAGGCTGCGTGGGCACTCACCGGGACCAACCTGGAAAGGGAACAGAGGGCAGATGTCAGCCCCACAGCAGCTAAGCCCTGCAGGGAACAGGAGCAAAACAAGTCTAGCCTGAAGATCACAAAATCTCAGCCTGGTTGAAGCAGGAAGGGACCTCTAAAGATTGAGTCCAACCACCTTGCTGAAGCAGAGTCACCCACTGCAGCTTGCCCAGGATCACAATGGCCAGGTGGGTTTGGAATCTCTCCAGAGGAGGAGACTGACTCCATAACCTCTCTGGGCAGCCTGCTCCAGGGCTCCAGCACCCTCACACCAAAGAATTTTCTCCTCCTGTTCAGACAGAACCTCTTGTGTTCCAGTTTGTGCCTGTTGTCCCTTGTTCTGTCACTGGGCACCACTGAAAAGGATCTGGCCCCATCCTTTTACCCCCCCACCCTTTATCTCTTGCTGAGCATTGATCAGTTCCCGTCTGAGGTTGCTCTTCTCCAGGCTCATCAGCCCCAGGGCTCTCAGCCTTTCCTCCTCAGAGATGCTCCAGGCCTCTCAGCATTTTCATAGTCTCTTCTGGACTCACTCCAGTAGTTCCCCATCTCTCTTGAACCGAGGAGCCCAGAACTGGACCCCATGCTCCAGATGTGGCCTCAGCAGGGCAAAGGAGAGGTGGAGAAGAACTTCCCTTGTTCTGCTGGCCACACTCTTCTTAAATCCACCTGAAGATCCCAGTGGCTTTCTTAGGCCAGGAGGGCACACTGCAGGCTTATGATATTTCTGTGTGCCAGGCAGGTCACAAACAGGCCATCTGCACGTTTCAACTTGTCAAAACCCACAGACTGAAAAAAAACAGTTGGGGAAAAATCCTCTGTGGGACAGAACAGAAACCAAGTGCTGCTCTGAACTAAATGATGGACACTCAATCCTGAGCAGCCCAGAGAAATCCTCCTGCAGTGATTCTATCCCACTGCATGATCTTCTGTGAGCAAGACTTCCCAAAAATAGAATTTCTTGTCCTGTCAAACAATAGTGTAGCACCTCCAGCCAGTCCTCCTCCCTGAGAGGGGCAGGAAGCAATGCCAAATGGAAGAAACAGCATAAATACCCTAAATGAACCTCTCCTCACAGGGCTGTGCTCCAGGCCCCTCACCAGCTTCCTTGCCCTTCTCTGGACACCTTCCAGTACCTCAACATCTCTCTTGAATTGAGGAGCCCAGAACTGGACACAGCACTCGAGGTGTGGCCTGAGCAGTGCTGAGTACAGGGGCAGAAGAACCTCCCTTGTCCTACTGGCCACACTCTTCCTCAGCCAGCCCAGGATGCCATTGGCTCTCCTGCCCACCTGGGCACACTGCTGCCTCAGCTTCAGCTACTCTCTACCAGCNCTCCAGACAGTTCTTGACCCATATCAGAGTGAATCTGTCCAAGCCATGAGCTGACAGCTGTGCCAGGAGCTGCTTGTGGCAGATGGTGTCAAAGGCTTTGCTGCAGTCCAGGTAGACTACAGCCACAGCCTGCCCCACACTCACCAGGGCAGGGAACCTGATCATAAAAGGAGATCAGGTTGGTCAGGCAGGACCTGCCCTTCCTAAACCCATGCTAGCTGGGCCTGATCCCTTGGCCATCCTGTAGGTGCTTTGTGATGGCACTCAAGACCAAAGAAATAAAGTTTGCTGTCTCCCTTTTTGAAGGGCAGTGGCTGAACCTCTTCTGAGGTCTATTTATCAGGGCCTTTAACAGCCTGCAAAAAAATATTAGAGAGGGAACAAAAAGTTGTTAGAGAGGGGCACATCAAGAAGAGTGTGGCCAGCAGGTTGAGGGAGGTTTTCCTCCTTCTCTGCTCTGCCCTGTTAAGGCCATAGATGGAATACTGTGTCCAGTTCTGGGCTCCTCAGTTCAGGAAGGACAGGGACTTGCTGGAGAGGGTACAGCAAAGGGCTACAAAGATAACGAGGGGACAGAAACATCTCTCTGACAAGAAAAGGAGGAGAGAATAAGAGCTGTTTAGTCTGGAAAAGCGCAGACTGAAGCAGGGGATCTCATCAATGCTATTAAATACTTACAGGGGGGGTGTCAGGAGGATGGGGCCAGTCTGTTTTCAGTAGTGACAGGACAAAGGGCACAAACTTGAACCTAGGAAATTCCATCTAAACATGATGGAATATGAATTTAAGGGTGATGGAGCACGGGAACAGGCTGCCCAGAGAGGTAGTGGAGTGTCCATCTCTGAAGACATTCCAAACCTACCTGGAATGTGTCCCTCTGTGACCTTCTTTGGGTGAACCTGACTTGGCAGGAAAGTTGGACTCGACCTCCAGTGGTCCCTTCCCAGCCCTACCATTCTGTGATCCTGTGAAAAGAACTGCAGGAATTCAGCAGAAGATGAATCCCACAGCAGTTCATCTCCTGTCACATTTCCCCCTCACAAGCAATTAACCAGAGGAACTATTTTTGATGCACTGTCTGGAAAGCAGCAGCACATCACAAAGAGAAAATCCTCTATTAGCAGGGTAATGATGAACACAGCTTCTCATTTCAGCTCCAACCAACCCAGACTTTAGTCCCAGGGCTTTCAGACTAAAACCTCTTTGATCTGAAGAAATCAAACCCCTGTGAAGACTTCAAAGGGTCTGACAACCTCTGCTTGTGAGGAGCTCAAAAGGTGATGATAGGAGCTGTCTAGAGTGGCAGGCAGGTATTGCCAAAATACATCTGCCCAGCACAGCTACCACAGCCCCCACCAGCAACACAGCCAAGCCTCTCATGCTGCTTAAAGCTTCTTGGGCCTTTGCATTGCTTCTTTCAACACAAGTTTCCCTCCTTCAGGCACAGATGGATGATACTGTGGTAATGAAAAAACACAGAATCATAGAATGGTTTGGTTTGGAAGGGCCCTCCAAAAGTCCATCCTGTCCAACCCCCTGCGGTCAGCAGTCATCCTCCACTAGATCAGGTTTCCCAGAGCCCTGTTGAGCTTCACTTTGAATATCTCCAGGGATAGGGCTTCAGCTACCTCCCTGAGCAACCTGTTGCAGTGTTCCACCACCCTCATAGCAAAAGAACCTGTTCCTAACATCTAATCTAAATCTGCTCTTCTGTAGTTTGAAGCCATTGCCCCCTGTCCTATCACTACAGGCCTTTGTGAACAGTCCCTCTGAAGCCTTCTTGTAGCCCCCTTCAGGTACTGGAAAGCTGCTATTGGGTCTCCCTGGAGCCTTCTCACCTCTAGATCTCCCAACCCCTAACATTCTGTGATGGGTGGTGTTGATGGCTTCATCTTGCATATGATATTCAAGAATGCTGAATAAAGGGCAACAGGCACAAACTTGAACATAAGAAGTTCCATCTAAACATGGGAAGGAACTTATTGGATTTAAGGGTAATAGAGCACTGGAGCAGGCTGCCCAGAGACGTGGTGGAGTCTCCATCTCTGGAGAGATTCCAAACCTACCTGGATGTGTTTCTGTGTGACTTTCTCTAGGTGATCCTGCCTTGGCAGGGATGGGGTTGGACTTGGTAATCTCCACAGGTCCCCTCCAACCCCTACCATCCTGTGACACTGTGAAATTGTCATTTAAGGGCTACAGATTTCCTCTTAATACTTTAGAGAACTCAGGTTGGTATCTTAGAATCATAGAATCAACCAGGTTGGAAGAGACCTCCAAGCTCAGTCAGTCCAACCTAGCACCCAGCCCTGGCCAATCAACCAGACCATGGCACTAAGTGCCTCATCCAGGCTTTGCTTCAACACCTGCAGGGACGGCAACTCCACCACCTTCCTGAGCAGCCCATTCCAATGTTCTCCAAACTTGGAGAAGCTGCATCAGTGATGCAGACAGTCTCATTGTCTGCATCACTGATGAAGATATTGAACAGCACTGGTCCCAGCACAAACCCTTGAGGAACACCACTTGTCCCCCACCTCTGTCTGGACATCTGCACACCAAGGATTTTTGAGTCTAGCGGCCACCTCAGCTCAGAGGAATAGTAAATCCCAGAAGGGCCCAAAGCAAGAAGCAAGCCATGGAAGGTTGAACTGGATGATCCTGGTGGTCCTTTCTAACTGTAGTGATTCGTAGTGCTGAGATGTTGTGCTGAGGGATTTGGTTTAGTCAAGGACTTGTCAGTGTGGAACTAATGATTGGACTGGATGAGCTTGAAGGGCTTTGCCAATCTAAGAAGAAATTCTGTGATTCCATGGAGGTGTCACTCACATTTCTGGTTGTTTGATGCCTCTCTCATAAGCCAGATCTCGGTAGGCCTTGCAGGCCATCAGGATGCTCTCAGTCCCTCCAGATGTCATCTGAAAGAGAAGCAAAGAAGAGAAACAGCTCACTTAAATGGATGTTGGCAAAGAGAAAGGGATGGTGCCACAGCACTTCTGCCCAGACAGGCTTCAGAGGGAAGAGATGCACAGGGGACAGCTCAGGCTTTGAAGGGCTGCAGAAGCCACTGAAGAGTTCCAGAGAATTTTCTGCTATTCAGCTTAAAAGTGCACATTTACAATCAGAGAATCACTTCAGTTGGTAAAAAACCTTGAAGGTCATCCAGTCCAACCATCCACTAACTTTACCAAGGCTGGTGCTAAACCACAGCCCTCAATACCACCCCTCTGCATCTTAGAAACACCTCCAAAGATGGGATCCAACCACTGCCCTTTGCAGCCTGTTTCAGAACTCCTTCAGTAAAGACCTTTCTTGCAATATTACAACTACCTGAAAGGAGGTTGTAGGCAGGTTGGGGTTGGTCTCTTCTCCCAGGCATCTAATGACAGGACAAGAGGACGCAGCCTCAAGCTGTGCCAGGGTAGGTTTAGACTGGATGTTAGGAAGTTCTTCACAGAGTAATTGGCATTGGAATAGGCTGCCTGGGGAGGTGGTGGAGTCACCATTCCTGGGGGTGTTTAAAAGAAGGCTGAAGAACTTAGTGCCATGGTTTAGTTAATTAGAAGGTGTTAAACGATAGGTTGGAGTTGATGATCTCAAAGGTCTCCTCCGACCTGGTTAATTCTGTGATAGTCAACCTAAATCTCTCCTGGTGCANGGAATAGGCTGCCTGGGGAGGTGGTGGAGTCACCATTCCTGGGGGTGTTTAAAAGAAGGCTGGATGAAGAACTTAGTGCCATGGTTTAGTTAATTAGAAGGTGTTAAATGATAGGTTAGAGTCGATGATCTCAAAGGTCTCCGACCTGGTTAATTCTGTGATAGTCAACCTAAATCTCTCCTGGTGCAACCTGAGGACATTTCCTCTTGTCCTATCACTTCCTACTAGGGAAAAGAGACCAATCCCCACCTCATTCCAACTTCCTTCCAGCTAGCTGTAGAGAGCCAAAAGGTCTGTTCAGCCTTGTGAAAAGAAGGCTGAGAGGAATCTCAGTTCCCTCAGCTGCTCCTCAAGCCCTGTTCTCCAGAACCTTCACCAGCTTCATTGTCCTTCTCTTGACATATTCCAGCATCTCCCAAAGCTGAACCCAGTACTCAAGGTGTGGCCTCACCAGTGCTCAATAGAGGGGAACAAGCCCTGTCACGGTCCTGCTGCTCACCCTATTGCTGACCCAAGCTAGGCAGATGTGGACTCAGCTATTTAAAGGGATAAGAGAACAGGTAAGCAAGAATATATTGATGGAATCACAGAATGGCTTAAGTTGGAAGGGACATAAGGGATCATCTAGTCCAATCCCTTTGCTATGGGCAGGGATGCCTCTCAATTAGGTTTGGTTGCCCAAGGACTCATCCAACCTGGCCTTAAACACCTCCAGGGAGGACACATCCAGAACCACTCTGGGCAGCCTACTCCAGAGTCTCACCACCCTCCTACTGAAGAACTTCTTCCTAAGATCCAGTCTCAACCTACTCTCCCTCAGCTTCAAACCATTCCCCCTTGTCCTGTCTCTAGACACCCTTATGAAAAGTCCCTTCCTGTAGGTTCCCTTCAGGTATTGGAAGGCAGCTCTAAGGTCCCCTCAGAGTCTTCTCTTCTCTAGGCTGAACAACTCCAGCTCCCTCAAAGCCTATCCTCATTGCAGAGGTGCTCCAGCCCTTGGATCATCCTTGTGTCCATCCTCTGGGCTCAGTCCCACAGTTCTGTGTCCTTATTATACTGAGGACACCAGAACTGGATACAGTATTCGAGGCAAAGCCTCACAAGAGCAGAGTACAAGGGAAGATCCACCTCTGCTGAACACTCCATGCACCTTGCACTCGGCTCCCAAGCCTAACATCCAGCAGACTGCTGGGCTGGCAAACATGACTGTGCCCCACACAGCTCCTAGGAGGTCCTGAGCTCTGCATTACCTGGGGTTGCTGATTTGCATAACAGATTAATTATACCACATACACAGAAACGACAAAGCTGCTTCTGCATCAAGCCAGCTCAGGTCCAGCTGAGTTTACTAGGTCTGGAGTGGTGCCACACAGAGGCAAGGAGCCAGATCCAGGCTGGCACTGCTTCTGAGCTACAAAGCCTTTCCACAACCTAGAGCAATGAAGAGCATAGAACTCTCCTTCACATTCTCTTTGCAGAGGTCAGCTTAGCTCTGGGTCAACACCAGGTCACAGCCTGCAATCCTCAAAGACCAAGAAATTTTACACCAGGAGGAATTTCTGCATTACTCTTCCCAGCTTGCCCTTTGGTACCCAACACAATCCACTTCCAGTGCTGTGCCAGCTCTCTTCACCCTGACCACAGGAGAACAAGGGGGTTTGCATCAGGAGGTGGAAGACAGGAAGAGTGCTGGAGCTCCACTGCAATGAGGATACGCTGAAGAAGCTGAGGTTGTTCAGCCTAGAAAAGAGAAGAATCTGAGGGACCTTAAAGCTGCCTTCCAATACCTGAAGGGATCCTACAGGAAGGCTGCAGAGGGACTTTTCATAAGGGTGTCTAGAGACAGGACAAGGGGGAGTGGTTTGAAGCTGAGGGAGAGTAGGTTGAGACTAGATCTCAGGAAGAAGTTCTGCAGTATGATTGTGACAAGGGAAGTTATTCTGCCCCTGTACTCAGCACTGCTCAGGCTACACCTTGAGTGCTGTGTTCAGTTCTGGGCTTCTCAATTCAAGAGAGATGTTGAGGTACTGGAACGTGTCCAGAGAAGGGCAACAAAGCTGGAGAGGGGCCTGGAGCACAGCCCTGTGAGGAGAGGCTGAGGGAGCTGGGGGTGTGCAGCCTGGAGAAGAGGAGGCTCAGGGCTGACCTCATTGCTGTCTACAACTACCTGAAGGGAGGCTGTAGCCAGGTGGGGTTGGTCTCTTCTGCCAGGCAAGCAGCAACAGAACAAGGGGACACAGTCTCAAGTTGTGCCAGGGGAGGTCTAGGCTGGATGTTAGGAGGAAGTTGTTGTCAGAGAGAGTGATTGGCATTGGAATGGGCTGCCCAGGGAGGTGGTGGAGTCACCATCCCTAGAGATGTTGAAGCAAAGCCTGGCTGAGGCACTTAGTGCCATGGTCTGGTTGATTGGCCAGGGCTGGGTGCTAGGTTGGATTGGAAGTGCTTGGAGCTGGTTGATTCTATGATTCTACACCTCCCCTGGCATAATTTCAGGCCATTTCCACTTGTTTTATCACTTGATACTAGGGAGAAGAGACCAACTCCATGCAGATAGTTCAGAGGATAGATGGTTGTGGAAAGGATTGGTGCTCCTGCATGCCAGCAGGAAAAGGATTTCCCAGACAAGTATCCAGTGGCTCAAACATGACTCATGCAGGTCACAAAATGTCACTACTTAAAGAGCTGGTAGGTTTGTGGCTGCTTTTTTAATGCCTTTGCCACACTGCAAGATAAGAAATGTTGAGTTGCAAGTCAAAAAAGACTGGGTGAGCTTGGAAGTCTCTTCCAACCTGGCTGATTCTATGATAGAATGGTTTAGGTCAGAAGGGACCTCAAAGATGATGGACACAGGCAGGGACACAGAAAGAAATTCTTTATAGCAAGGGTGGTGACACTGGAACAGGTTGTGGATGTCCCTTCCCTGGAGGTCTTCAGGGCCAGGTTGGATGAGGCCTTGAGCAACCTGGTCTGGTGGAAGGTGTCCATGCCCATGGCAGGGGGGTCGGTACTAGAAGACCTTTAAGATCCCTTCCAACCCGAATCATTCCATGAGTCTATGAACATAAACAGGATGCAGCCACGTTTGCATGCATGACACAGAATGATTCCAGTTGGAAGTGACCACCTGCTAGCCTGGGCTCTCCCCTTTGGTTCTTTATCACAGCCTGACATAGCTGCCAACCTTTCAAATGCAAAGCACCAGCAGTGAGACCTCGTGACAATGACTCAACATCAAAGTTCAGAGATAGGGAACAAAGTTCACAGTAAAAAAAAACCAACCACACAAAGCCTGCCACACTTCTTCCTCCCCCTGATCCAAGCTGGCAGCAGTTGTCACCACAGGCAGCATGGAAGTGACTGCCCCACCGCAGTCAAGGTCTGCCTTTCCAGAGGTTTAAAAGCAACAGCTGTGGCAGACAACCTCTAAGAGAGCCTCTCACACTGGAGAAAGAAATACTTGCATTTACTATGGAGCTACTGGAGGGCAGCAGGAACACAATATCCTGAGTGTTTTATGGGTTGTGTTGTCAGCTTTTCAACCCTTCTTATGAGCAGGCCTGTGAAGTTCTCATCTGTGATCTCTGGGGACAAAAGATGAAGCTGGTAGAACATGGATGGCCTTCCTCCTGCTGGGTAGGAGGAGTGGGGTTATTGCAGACTTGCCAGCCAGCAATCACTGCTCATGATACTGCAATGAAAACTGGGCTAGGAATGATCTGGAGACCTTGGGTGTTACTCAACATGTGACACTTGCCACCAGCCCTTCTCCTGGCTGAGCAAGGAACTTCTACTCTCAGCTAGATAACTTGCTCTTCAAAGAACAGCCTCTGCACAGCCTTATTCCTATTTTGATCTTTCCACCAAAACACCAACATCTTGCCCTTCTATATGACAAGATCCATCCCTGGAGATATTCAAGGTTGTGCTCAACAAGGCTCTGGGCAACCTGATCTAGAGGAAGATGTTCCTGCTGACTGCAGGGGTGTTGGACTGGATTCCACCCCAGGGAGGTGGTGGAGTCGCTGTCCCTGGAGCTGTTCAAGGCAAGGTTGGACGTGGCACTTGGTGCCATGGTCTAGCCTTGAGCTCTGTGGTGAAGGGTTGGACTTGATGATCTGTGAGGTCTCTTCCAACCTTGGTGATACTGTGATACTGTGATTCCTTTTGGAGGTCCCTTCCAACCCAAAGCATTCTAGGATTCTATAAAACTTTTATTCATAGAAATATAAAATGGCTTAAGTTAGTAGGGATCTCAGAGATCATCTGCTCCAATCCCTCCCTGCCATGAGCAGGGACTCCTCTCAACTAGACTGGGTTATTCAAGGCCTCATCCAATCTGGCCTTGAACATCTCCAGGGAGGGGACACCCACAACCACACTGGGCAGCCTATTCCAGAGTCTCACCACCCTCATACTGCACAACTTCTTCCTAACACCCACTCCAAACCTACTCTCTCTCAGGTTGAGGACACCCACAACCACCCTGGGCAGCCTATTCTGTGGTCTCACCACACTCATACTGCACAACTTCTTCCTAAGATCCACTCCAAACCTACTCTCTCTCAGCTTAAAACCATTCCCCCTTGTCCTGGTTTACCACCCGTGCATAAATGCTGAGCCACACTTGAGTTTTGGTAGCTGAGACCCAACACTTCTCAGCTGCTGGTCACATGCAGGTAGAACAGCATCCAGGACAGAACCTCCTCCCAAGTTTGGTATGCAGATGACCACACAAGAAGTTCACTCAGGCTACTGAAAATCCTCCCAGTAAGTTGAATTTCAGCCAGCTCAGCTTCCTAAACTGTCCCACCGAGGGCACATGATGATCAACGTGAGCCTCTCTCATGGCATCGTGCCAGAGCAGCTCCGTTTAATGCAGCTACAACAGCACAAACCAGTTTGGAGCAGGCAGTTTACACCTGCAGAGGGAGTCTGCTCCTTCAACAAGAAGAGGCTTTGTCAGCTCAGCTATCACCAGCAAACTCGTTCTGCTGCAGCCAGGGCTTGAATCACTGTCACAGGACACAACTTCCCCACCGCCCGCGGCATGCCGGCAGCCAGCCAAGGCGCAGTGATTCAGCAGCTGCCAGCGGCTCACACACAGGCAAAAAGGATTCGAGTCCAAGAGGCTCAAGTGATGCCATGGGGAAAAAAGGGGCTGGAAAACAGGCGTGGGTTTCAGCAGCTCTCCAACCCCACACTACCTTCCAAAGCCTTTGCCTAGGCAAAGAGTGTCGAAAAAGGCAGGCAAACAGCCGTGAGCGTCCTCGATTTGTTTCCTGTTTTCCAAATGGGGTCGGGGAGGAGAAGGCACAGGGAAGAAAAAACCCTCCTGCTCTCCAGACTCAATATATCCCTTTGGCTGCTCTCTCCATTCAAATCCCAGTGCTCTGGAAGCTCAAACCCTATGAGGAGAGGCTGAGGAAGCTGGGAGTGTGCAATCTGAAGAGGAGGCTCAGGGCTGACCTCACTGCTGTCTACAACTGCCTGAAGGGAGGCTGTAGCCAGGTGGGGTTGGTCTCTTCTCTCAAGTACCAAATGACAGAACAAGTGGAAATGGCCTCAAGTTGTGCCAGGAGAGATTTAGGTTGGATATTACAAGACATTTTTTTCACTCAGACCCTGGGAACAGGCTTCCCAGAGAGGTGTTTGAATCCCCATCCCTGGAGATGTTTAAAAGTCACAGAGATGTAGTGCTGAGGGACATGGCTTAGCACCAAGACTTGGTAGAGTTAAGAGAGTGGTTGGGTTGGATTGGATGATCTTAAAAGGTCCTTTCCAACCAAAGTGATTCTATAAAATGGTTTCTAGTCAAGACTTAAGTTTGCATCTGCTGATTTTGCCTTCCCTCTCCCATCCTGAGCTGTAAAGCACAAAGAAGAATTCATAGAGAGGCTGACATCAAACACACAAGTGTGCACTCCCCCCACATAAAGAACAGTACTGAGAAGGTAGAACCTTGCTCTGAAACACTTCTGCTTTCTGGTCAGATGGAGCTCTTCTGGATAGTATGAGGAAATGAAGACCCCCAGAAAAGTCAAAACTGCTCTTAAAAAACCCTGTCTCTCCTTTCCTTCTCACTAATTATAACTTCTCCAGGATTTGAAGTGGGCTACAGGAGAGCTGGAGAGGAGCTTTTAACCATGGCATGGAGTGACAGGAGAAGGGGTGATGGCTTCACACTAGAAGTTGGACTGAGATGAGTCATGAGGAAGAAATTCTTCCCCGTGAGGTTTGTGAAGCACTGGCACAGGCTGCCCAGATAGGCTTTGGAGTCTTCCAAGCCTGAAGTGTTGAAAGCCAGGTTGGATGGGGCCTTGAGCAAGTTGGTGTGGCATGAGGTGTCCCTGCTTGTGGCAGGCAATTTGGAACTGGATGGCTTTAAGGTTCCTTCCAAGCCAAACCATTCTAGGGGTCTAGTGAGTTTCAATGAGGAGGTGTTTGAGGCCAGGCTGGATGAGGCTCTGGACAGCCTGATCTGCTGTGGGGTGTCCCTGCCCTCAGCAGGGGGCTTAGAACTGGATGATCCTTGTGGTCCCTTCCAACCCTGTCTGATTCTAACATGCAGCTGCCCCTGGGCACTTCAAAGCTGCCCATTCTTCAAGTTCCAAAACACTCTAGAAGTGGTGATCCCCCTCCTCAAATTCGAGGGGAAATCCACCCAGCCAAACCTCATGACCAGGAACACACACACAGATCAGACAAGAACAAACTCCTTCATTCCCCTTCCACGTGCTGAGCTTAATTAGTCCTTCCTAATCACTGCAAGAAGGTGATTTAGACTCTCCTAGGAGCCTCAAAACTCACACTCTCCTGGCTCTTTGCTCTTGCCTAACACGATTAAAAGCGAGAACAAAAAGCAGTAATTGGGGAGAAAGAGGAAGCATCCCATGCACTGCTGAAAAATTATGACTTTTAAAGGGCTTAAAAACCTGGGAGCCTCTCTTGGTGCAATTTAAGGCAAGAGTTATGCCTGCACCCCCCAAGGGCACTGTTAGTTGGTTTATGCCCATGTTTAAAGAAGGGAGAATTACAGCCCTTGTGTCTGGGATAAAAGCAGCTCCTGTACATGATGTGAGCTGCTCTCATCTGCTTTAGCATTCAGGGGCCTACAGAGACATCTTGGATTTCAGCATTTGTTAAAACACACTGAAAGCCTTCAAAGGGGAAGCAAAGGATTGCTCTGCAGAGGTGCTGCTTGGGAAGATGTCCACATGACAGGAGGCAGGACAGTGCAGGGATTTCCCAGGCTGCTAAAAGCCCTGGGAACAGCACAAATGTGTCAGTGTGCTGCAGTTCCCAGACTGAGCAGAAGAGGATCGGCCCCCAAAAGTGCTGGTTTGTCACTTGTCACAGAAATCAGAGCACAGAGGAAGTGAAACTGCCTCACTGAAAAGCACAAACAGAAGCTTTTGGTGCTTTCCATGCAGCATAGCCACAGATAACAGCATAGGAGGGGTTGGAAGGGACCTCTGGGAATCATCTAGTCCAACCTCTTTGCTAAATCAGGGGCACCCTCAGCAGTCTGCCCAGGACCTCAGTGGCCAGACAGATTTGGAATCTCTCCAGAGAAGGACACTCCACAGCCTCTCTGGGCAGCCTGCTCCAAGGGCTCCAGCACCCTCACACCAAAGACGTTTTACCCGCTGTTCAGATTGAACCTCCCAGGTTTCTGACTGTTTTCCTTTACCCTGTCACTGGGCACCACTGCAAAGAGTCTGGCCCCAGCCTCTTGACCCCCAGCCTTTAGCTCTTGATGAGCATTGCTCAGATTCCCTCTGGGGCTGCTCTTCTCCAGGCTCAACAGCCCCAGGGCTCTCAGCCTTTCCTCCTCACAGAGAAGCTCCAGGCCCTTCAGCAGCTTGGTAGTCTCTGCTGGACTCTCTCCAGCAGTTTGCTGTCTCTCTTGAACTGGAGAGCCCAGAACTGGAGCCAGTACTCCAGATGTGGCCTCCACAGGGCAGGGTAGACAGGGAGAAGAACCTCCCTTAGCCTGTTGCCCACACTCTTCATGCAGCTCAGGATCACTTTGGCCCTCTTGGACACAAGGGCACATTGCTGGCTCATGGTGAACTCACTGTCCACCAGCACTGCCAGGTCCTTCTCTCTACAGCTGCTTTCCAGCAGGCCATCTCCTAAGCTGTACTGGTGCAGGGGGTTATTTCTCTCCTGGTGTAAGACTCTACACTTGTCCTTATTGAACTTCAGGAGGTATAGAGACACTGCAGAAAAACCAACAAGCTCTATCTGCCTTCAGGGACAACCAGCAGGCACTTAGAAAACGGGATAAGCATTCACAGCTGCTTAAATCCAGTGGGTAGGGACCAAATCTAGGGAAAAAAAGAGAAAGAAAAAAGCCCAAACCACCACATTTGAGTGAGTTTTAAAATCCAGCCACACCTTCTGAAAGGTGAATGTTAAAGAGCTTTTTAAGTGTCTTTGTAGCTGTCCAAGCCTCTAGGAATAATTGTGAAATGTTCATTGTGATTTGGAGAGAAGAAAATAAGAGAAGCCTTTGAGCCCATCCACTTAAAGAGCAATGTGACCTCTGTATATCCACCCACAGCTTTTCAGCAATGATTAGGCAACTTTGCCCTTCCTGACTGAGAAGTGCCCAGTGGAGGAAGAAAACTCCACTGGAGAGATATGTTTAGACAAAATAATTACAAGGGTGCAATTAACCTTTCTTTCTCTGGCCAATCTGCTTTTCCCAGTCCTCCCTCTCTGCAAATCTGACAGCTGAAGCATCTAGACCCTACCTCCACAGCAGGTTGTAAGCTTTTCTATTTCATAGAATCACTAATATTGGAAAAGACCTCCAAGATGGAGTCCAACCATTCACCCAGCACTACCAAATTACTTCTAAACCATGTCCCTAAGCATAAGCCTCAAGTTGTGGGAGGGGAGGTCGAGGCTGGATGTTAGGAGGAAGTTGTTGGCAGAAAGAGTGATTTGCATTGGAATGGGCTGCCCAGGGAGGTGGTGGAGTCACCATCCCTGGAGGTGTTGAAGCAAAGCCTGGATGAGGCACTTAGTGCCATGGTCTGGTTGACTGGACAGGGCTGGGTGCTAGGTTGGACTGGATGAGCTTGGAGGTCTCTTCCAACCTGGCTTATTCTACGATTCTATATGAACTCTGAACACTTCCAGGGATGAGGACTCCACCACAGCCCTGGGCAGCCTGGTACAAGGCTTAATCAATCTTTCAGGAAAGACACTTTTCCTTCTATCCAACCTAAACTTCCCCTGGTACAACCTGAGGCAAATTCATCTCACACCATCACTTAATAGCTGGGTGAAGAGACTGATCCCCACCTCACTACAGCCTCCTTTCAGGGAGTGGTAGGATGAGAAGGTCTCACTTCAGCCTTCTCCTCTCCAGGCTACACATCCCCAGTTCCCTCAGCTGCTCCTCACCAGACCTTTCACCAGCTCCCTTGCTCCTCTGGATGTGCTCCAGCATATCAATGTCCTTCTTGGAATGAAGGGCTCAAACCTGAACCCAATATGCAAGGTACAGCCTCACCAGTGCCAAGTACAGGGCAATGATCACAACGGTCCTGTTGGCCACACTGCTGCTGATCTATGCCAGGATGCTGTTAGCCTTCTTGGCCACCTGGGCACGTGCTGGCTCATACTCAACTAGCTGTCAACCAACAGCCTTAGGTCCTTTTCCATCCAGCCACTCTTCCCTAAGCCTGGAGAACTCCAGGAGGTTGTTTGCATTGCTTCTGTTCAAATCTTAGCTGCAGCTCCGTGGCACAATCCTCAGAAGGAAGGGGAAGGAAGAGAGAAATGCAGAATTACCCAGAGAAAGCATCTGTGGAGATCTCACACTGGCTGTAATCACTCTCATTGGTTTGAAGCAACTTTTTACCCCGTTCTGAACTTCTCTTAGGCAATTCTAGGTTTAAATTTCAGTGCAAGAGCACAGGGGCCAAGGTTGAAGCTTTTACGACACAGCCTTTGCATAACAAAAACTGAACAAAGGCATCACAGGCTTCAGTCAAGACCTCCATGCAGATGATAAAGGGCCACAGAGCTATCAAGTGACATCTCAGCTATTGATAAACAGGAGCATCAACAGCTTTAAACCCAGCCTCTTCCCCACTCCAGGGGTAACTCTCAGCACTGCAAGCCAGAAAGGAGATGAGGTTAAAAGTAACCAAAAAGAGGCAAGTTCCTTCTCTAAAACTGAAGGAACAGTCTTGAGAAGACAAGTCAGGTCGCAAGGTGCAACATTCAAAAGCAATCACATTTATGGAACATCCCTCCTGTGAAGACAGGAGGCTCCAGTGAGACCTAAGAGCAGCTTCCAGTACGTGAAGGGGGCTTACAAGAAAGCTGCAGAGGGGCTGTTAACAAAGGCCTGGAGTGATAGGATAAGGGGAAATGGTTTGAAATCAGAGGAGAGGAGATTTGAATTGGATGTTGAGAACAAATCCTTCACCATCAGGGTGTGGGAACACTGCAACAGGTTGCCCAGGGAGATGGCTGAGGGCCCATCCCTGGAGATATTCAAAGTCAGGTTCAGCAGAACTCTGAGCCACCTGATCAAGTGGAAGATGTCCCTGCTAACTGCAAAGGAGTTGGACTGGGTGGCCTATGGAGGTCACTTCCAGTCCACGCTATTCTATGATTCTTATACTCCCAGACACTGCACAGTCCAGCTCCATCTTCAGCCTGGTCCCAAGTACATCTACTATAAGATTACTCCACTACCTCCTTAACACAGTCAAGCCTCCAGATGTCAGATAAAGCTCATTCAAGACCGATTAGACCCAAGCTCCTGTGTCAACACTGCCTTCCCATACTGACTGATCTTCAGCTGTTGCTGGCCTTCTCTCTACCAAGTTAGCTATGACCTCACAGCCAGTATCTGAAAAATCTCCTCTGGATTCTTCTCCCAGACAGAATGACTTCTTCACAAGGAAGAGGGAGCTGATTCTCCCCCTCTACTCTGCTCTGGTGATACCTGACTTGGGAGTACTGCGTCCGGCTCTGGGGCCCACAACACAAGGACATGGATCTCTTGAGGCAAGTCCAGAGGAGGCCACAAAGATGATCAGGGGGCTGGAGCACCTCTCCTATGGGGACAGGCTGAAAGGGATAACCTGGAGAAGAGAAAGCTCTGGGGGGATCTTAGAACAGCCTTCCAGTACCTGAAGGGAGCTACAAAAAAAACAGGGGAGGGACTTTTACAAAGGCTTGTAGTGATAGGATGACAGGGAATGGATTGAAGCTTGAGGAGGGCAGATTTAGACAGGAGATCAGGAAGAAATTCTTTACAGTGAGGGTGGTGACACTGGAACAGGTTGCCTGGAGAGGCTGTGGATGTCTCCTCCCTGGAGGTGTTCAAGGCCAGGCTGGATGGGGCCTTGGGCAAACAAGCCTAGTTGAGATGCATCCCTGCCCAGGGCAGGAAGGTTGAAGCAGAGGTCCCTTCCAACCTAAGCCATTCCAGGAGAAGCCCTTAAAGCCAGCCTTCCATCTGGACAGATGACAGTATGTGCCATGCCTGCTTAAATCACCAAGACTTTGAGCTGCTCACTGGTCACTAGCCAGCAGCTGGCCTTGTCCTCTTCTCAACCTTCTGGCAGGCTCTTAGATTTCAAAGATTAAAAGCAACAGGAGCTACTCAAAGTGACACCACTCTGTTCTCCATCCCCCACTCACATCCAGTCAGGCTATGCTATACTGGTTCTCTTTTCCACCTACCATCAAACCTGTGCCATTTAGAAAGGGGAAAACAACCTGCATTAAATGTTTCTGTCTAGAGAATGACTTCCCATGTTAAACTGCTCCTCATAGAGCTTCAGCAACAGCAGCAATTAGCAATCATCTTCTGTACAGCTGTGTTACCATGGCTGGTACCAAAATGAGCTTGACCTCAGTCTCAGCTGGAGAGCAGAAGGTGCATTTGCACCTTAACTGCATTTAAAGTCAAGGAATACCCAAAATTCCAGTACCTGAAGTGGGCTACATGAAAGATGAAGAGAAACTGTTTCCAAGGGCTTTCAGTCACAGGACAAGGGGCAACAGTTTGAAATTAGAGTAGATTTGGATTGGATGTTAGGCATGAGTTCTGCACCACGAGGGTGGTGGAACACTGCAACAGGTTGTCCAGGGAGACAGATGAGGCCTTGTGCCTGGAGATATTCAAGGTCAGACTGAACAAGGATGTGAGCAACCTGATCTAGTGGAGGACATCCCTGTTCACTGCAGAGGAGCTGGACTAGATGACCTCTGGAGGTCTCTTCCAACCCAAACCCTTCCATGTTCAGGGGACACTTGCAGGCAGGCTACTTACAGCACCACAAGAGTTGGGGCCTCCATGGAAGAGCGTACAAGCAATCCTCACCACTTCCGCTTCCATCTTTCTCAAGCCAGGGAATATATCTGGATGGAGAGGATTACTCCAGGCAAACTCTTCATATACCTTCAAGAAAAGAAAAAGCAGAAGGTTAACCTTGGATTATCAGGGCAGATTTGAGAGCCCACCACAGGCACTAAGCAAGCAAAAAGATTTAGCTGTAACAATACCACAGATCTCCTCAGACTTCACTCCTGCTGCAAGTAAATACCACAAGCTAAGAAGCTACAGCTGAAGGGTAAACAAAAAGAAGAACAAATCATTTGATTTTCTAGTAGGCTCTGGCCTCTGGAGTGATTTTATAACATCACAACAAGAAATCTTGTCAAGACAGGCTTAATCACTTAGGCCTCACTTTAAAAAGCACTCTGAAAAGCTGGCCAAAAAAGCTTTCACTCTGCAGAACCAAGCTTTCAAGTTTACTAGTCAAGGGGAACGTTCTGAAACAGCTAGGAAAACACAAATGTTCACCACACACACCACAGCAGAAGTAGCTGTAGAAACCACTACTGAATGCTCTTTCTGCACTTGTGGACTCACAGGATAAAGCTGGAACAGACCAGCTTCAACCTCCTGCAGTCAAGATTAAAAGGCAGCTTCAGGGACGTTTATTGAGGAGAATAAACCAGCACAGACAGAGGGAGTATTTCTGTGGTACCCCAAGCTGAGGACCCCCTAGAAAGATTGCTCTGAGCTTTCAGTTTCCCCAGAAATAGCAAAGGAAATGTCAAAAGTGCAAAAGAAAACAGCAACCACCAAACAGAGCTCATTACAGCTGTTAGAAATGCTGCTGCCAGGAGCAAGAAGGTTAAGATTTCCCCTTCTAGCAAAACTCTCTTGACACAGATGTTCAAAACCAGAGCTTTAGGATTGTTTATTTTCCAATCTTCTCAAAGAGAAATGTTCCCAAGTAGGTAACCTGACTTAACAAAGGCACAACTGAAGCAGGCCAGTGTACTACTGTTAAGATTTAGAACACAAAGCAACACCAAAAAAAACATTTTAGACTTCTATTTTTTTTTAACTAATTAAGTTTTGCTCAGTGAAGCTGTTCCAGGGCAAGTCCTCACAGTAACATGACAGCTTGCAGCAAAGACATCTGGGGGGGCTTGTTGAAGCCAGGCTATGGCCTCCAACCATTTCCTCAACTAGAAGATTGTTTTTTAGTTCACTTTTAACTAGATTTGAAAATCAAAACAAGCCAGTTTCATAGTCAAAAGAGTTTCTCATCTGATTAGATCCTGGTTACCTCTTTCTGGTGTTTTCAAAGCCCAAATCATAGAATGGTTTGGGTTCAAAGTGACCTCCAAAGGTCATCTAGCCCAATCCCCTTTCAATAGCAGGGACATCCTCCACTAGATAAGGTTGCTCGGAGCCTTCTTAAGCCTGAACTCAAATGTCTTCAGGCACAGGACCTCAACTACCTCCCTAGGCAACCTGTTGCAGTGTTCCACCATCCTCATGGTGCAGAACTTGTTCCTAACATCCCATCTAAATCTCCTCTCATTTCAAACCATTGCCCCTCGTCTTACCACTGCAGGCTGTTGTAATCAGTCCCTCTGCAGCCCTCTTGTAGGCCCCTTTCAAGCTGAAAGGGATAAAACCGTTCAGCCTGGAGAAGAGAAGGCTCTGGGGAGATTTTAGCACAGCCTTCCAGTACCTGAAGGGAGCTACAAAAAAAACAGGGGAGGGACTTTTACAAGGGCTTGTAGTGATAGGATGAGAGGGAATGGATTGAAGCTTGAGGAGGGCAGATTTAGACAGGAGATCAGGAAGAAATTCTTTACAGAGAGGGTGGTGACACTGGAACAGGTTGCCTGGAGAGGCTGTGGATGTCTCCTCCCTGGAGGTGTTCAAGGCCAGGCTGGATGGGGCCTTGGGCAAACAAGCCTAGTTGAGATGCATCCCTGCCCAGGGCAGGAAGGTTGAAGCAGAGGTCCCTTCCAACCTAAGCCATTCCAGGAGAAGCCTGAAAAGCCAGCCTTCCATCTGGACAGATGACAGTATGTGCCATGCCTGCTTAACTACCAGCACTTTTTGCTGCTCACTGGTCACTAGCCAGCAGCTGGCCTTGTCCTCTTCTCAACCTTCTGGCAGGCTCTTAGATTTCAAAGATTAAAAGCAACAGGAGCTACTCAAAGTGACACCACTCTGTTCTCCATCTCCCACTCACATCCAGCCAGGCCATGCTATACTGGTTCTCTTTTCCACCTACCATCAAACCTGTGTCA
This sequence comes from Tricholaema leucomelas, assembly GCA_013400475.1. Taxonomy (NCBI): domain Eukaryota; kingdom Metazoa; phylum Chordata; class Aves; order Piciformes; family Lybiidae; genus Tricholaema lacrymosa; species Tricholaema leucomelas. The sequence continues at coordinate 56,962 of WAAF01017092.1, read as the reverse complement.
CTTAGAAGGCGGAAAAACAACCTGCAGCCCTCTTGTAGGCCACTTTCAGGTACTAGAAGGCCATCCTTCTACCTGTGTTCATCCTAAGCTCTGTCTTCAGAGTTGGGCTGCCCTACATTTCAAATCTTCCCTATTTATTCTGAAGGATACTGGAAGAGAGTTGAAAGGGTTCTGGTTAACCCTGAAGATGCACAGTGAGACTGCTTGCACTTTACCTTCACTAGGAGATGGGTGAGCTTTTCTTCCCCACTGTACACAGTCCCAGAGACTTTCCCATCCTGCCAGCGGACGTCTCCTGGAAGAGAAGAGCACACTGCTTGCAAACATTGTTCTCTGAAAGCATCCAAAAAGTGCACAGGAAGGGCCCCTCAACAGCTCTGCAGAGGAAGATTCAGCTTTTGAGGTATCACTCATGAGGAACAGTTATAATTTAGCTTGGAGAAAAAAATGGAGACCTTCTCAGTCTCTGAAAACAGGTTGGAACCAGATAGGGGTTGATCTCTTCTTCTAAGTAACAAGCAATAAGACACAGGGAAATGGCTTTAAGTTGCACCAAAGGAGCTTTAGGTTATACAGGAAAAACAATTTCCTTCCCTGAAAGCACTGCCAAGGTCTGAACCAGACTGCCCAGGGCAGTTCTGGATTTCTCATCTCTTGAGAGATTTAAAAGCCATGTAGAGGTGGTGCCGAGGAACATGGTTTAGTGCTGGACCTGGTAGTGCTGGGTTAATGGTTGAACTTACACCCAGTACAGAGCCATGGAGATGCTGAAGGCAGTGGAACATAGAATCAAGCAGGTTGGAAGAGACCTCCAAGCTCAGCCAGTCCAACCTAGGACCCAGCCCTGCCCAAACAACCAGACCCATGGCACTAAGTGCCTCAGCCAGGCTTTGCTTCAACACCTCCTGGGATGGTGACTCCACCACCTCCCTGGGCAGCCCATTCCAATGCCAATCACTCTCTCTGACAACAACTTCCTCCTAACATCCAGCCTAGACCTCTCCTGCCACAGCTTCAGACTGTGTCCCCTTCTTCTGTTGATGCTTGCCTGGCAGAGGAGACCTACCCCACCTGGCTACAGCCTCCCTTCAGGTAGTTGCAGGCAGCAATGAGGTCTGCCCTGAGCCTCCTCTTCTCCAGGCTGCACACCCCCAGCTCCCTCAGCCTCTCCTCACAGGGCTGTGCTCCAGGCCCCTCACCAGCTTTGTTTCTCTTCTCTGGACACCTTTCAGTATCTCACCATCTCTCTGGAATTGAGGGGCCCAGAACTGGACACAGCACTCAAGGTGTGGCCTGACCAGTGCTGAGTACAAGGAAAGAAAGCCATGTAGAAGTGGTGCTGAGAAATATGGTTTAGTGCTGGACCTGGTAGTGCTGGGTTAATGGTTGCACTTACATCCAGTGCAGAGCCACAAAGATGCTGAATGCAGTGGAGCATCTCCCTGCTGAGGAAAGTTGAGGGAGCTGAGGCTCTTTAGCTTGGAGAAGAGGAGCCTAAGGGGTTACCTCATTCACGTTTATAAAGATGTGAAGGGCAGTGTCAGGAGAACAGAGCCAGGCTCTACTCAGTGATGTCCAAAGACAGGACAAGGGGCAGTGGAGGCAAGCTGGAGCAGAGAAGATTCCAGCTGAATGTAAGGAAAAACTGTGAGGGTGACAGAGCCCTGGAACAGGCTGCCCAGAGACATTATGGAGTGTCCTTCTCTGGAGACATTCAAACCTCATCTGGAAGCATTTGTGCATGGCCTACTCTAAATAATTCTGCTCTGGCAGGGGGGGTGGACTCGACCTCTGGAGATTGCTTCCAACCCCAAACATTCTGTGATGATCTTAAAAGTCTTTTCCAATCATGACTGCACAGCTCTGTGACTTCTGTGCCACAGGGATAGCTCTGTGTGCCACTATGCCTCTGGCATGGTGCATCCTATGGACTTAGCAAACAGAAAGTAAACCATGAGTGAAGAGTCAGCAAACCAAACAACATCCAGCTGAAGCAAGCAGTTATATTAATGTGTAATCCACTTAATTCCCCCACTCTGTCCCCCTAGACTGCTGCCCAACCAACTGAACTCTAAACTGGCTCAAGTTAAAGCCACTTTTTCAAAGAGCATCCAGCAATTACTGTAAGCTGAGGAGAGATGGAAAGGCCAAGCTTGCACTGCTAAAACCAAACCAAACAGGGCTGTGTGCCTCAAAGGTCACCCACCCATCATCACAAGTAGAGAGAAGGGGAATTTAGTCACAACCCAACCCTCACTTCCAAGCAACCTTCACAGGGGGAAGTGTGGGAAGGAGAGTGGAATAGGGTAAGAAAAAAAAAGGGAAGAACCACCCAATGGAGGAAGGAAATAATCATCTGAGGGAAAACACAGACAGCAGCTGCAAAAGCAAGACAGAAAAGGAGGAAGTTGTTACAGGGTACTTGGCTGTCAAACTGGTTCTGGAGTAGATTAACTGTTCTAGAGATTGACAGAATGGTTTGGGTTGGAAGAGATCTTAGAGATCATCTGGTTCCAAACCCTTCTGCTATGGGCAGGGACACCTTCCACTAGACCAGGCTGCTCAAGGTCTCATCCAGTCTGGCACTGAACACCTTCAAGGAGGGGGCATCCACAGCCTCTTTGGGCAACCTGTTCCAGTGTCTCACCACTCCCACCATAAAGAATTTTATCCCAATCTCCAGTCTAAATCTGCCCTACTCAAGCTTCAATTCATTCCCTTTCATCTTATCACTGCAAGCCCTTGTAAAAAATCCCTCCCCAGCTTTCTTGTAGCCCCCTTACAGCTACTGGAAGGCTGCTTTAATGTCTCCTCAGAGCTGAACAATCCCAACTCCCTCAGCCTGTCCTCACTGAGGAGGTTCTCCAGCCCCCTGATCATCTTTGTGGCCTCCTCTGGACTCATTTCAGCAGCTCTGAGTCCCTTGTTTGCTGAGGGCAGCAGAATTGGAAGCAGTGTTCCAAGTGGGGGGTCTCATGACAGCAGAGCTGAAGGGCAGAATCCCATTGTCCAAGTCCCTCTGGATACCATACCCTCCCCCTCTGGAATTCAAGGAATTTCTCATATTTGAGATAGGAGCAGCAGTCAGGTCCTCTTCTCTGGACATCGAGTCACCCAGATTGACTCATTAGGAGCAACAGGTACAATAATCAGGGTGGAGATGCTTACATGAGTGAAGCAACTTAATTAAGGTTGCAGGCACTGCTTACATGGAATAAAGCCAGGAGAACATCACCATAACTTTGCCTTCCTTACATGGCATTTTCAAGGTTTTTCAACGTCTTAAAAGGCATTTTCAAACCATTTGGACTTCAATTAAGAGAGGCAGCCTTGAAAAGTCCCTAAAAATCCTGCTGGGGAGTCTGGAGGCTTTATGATGTGTGTCCTATGGGGCTTCCCAGAAAACACATTCCTGAGAAAAGTTAAACATGAAGGCAACATCTTAGAAATGTAATTGGAAAAGCATTCAAAGAACCTCCTCCATATTTGCTTTCTCCTCAGCTCTCTCATAACAGAATCAGTGAGGTTGGAAAAGACTTTCAAGATGACTGTAGGGCCCCCTCAAGGTGGGGGAGGGATATTTTACAAGGGCTTGTAGTGATAAAGTAAGAGGGAATAGACTGAAGCTTCAGGAGGGCAGATTTAGACTGAAATTCTTCAGAGTGGGGATGGTGAGACACAGAAGAGGCTGCCCAGGGAGATGGTGGATGGCTCCTCCCTGAAAGTGTTCAAGCCCAGACTGGATGAGGGCCTTATCTAGTGAAAGGTGTCCCTGCCAACGGCAGGGGGCTTGGAACTAGATGATCTTTAATGTCCCTTCCATCCTAAACCAAACTAGGAATTACCAAGTCCAACTGTTAACCATACGCTGGCAGCCACCACTAAACCCTGTCCCTCACGACCACATCTCCTTGTTTTCTGAACACTTCCAGGGATGGTGACTCCACCACTGTCACAGAGAGCCTGCTGCAGGGCTTGGCAACCCTTTAGAGGAAAACATTATTCCTAACATCCAACCTAAACACCCCCTGGTGCAACTTGAGGCTGTTTCCCCTTGTTGCATGGCTTGATAACTGGGAGAAGAAACCAATCCCTACCTTGACACAACCTCCCTTCAGATAGTTGTAGAGAGATAAGGTCTACACTGAGTCTACTCCTCTCCAAACTAACCTACCCTGTTAACCTGCAACTCTTGGGAAGGGAAGCTCAACCCAAGTCCCAAAATGCAGCACTGGAAGACATGAATATTGATCTTAGTCACCTCCAGAAGGAAAACAGACAAAAACATGCAAGCAAAGAATGTCAGAGAATCGTAGAATCAACCAGGATGGAAGAGACCTCCAAGCTCATCCAGTCCAACCTAGCACCCAGCCCTGGCCAATCAACCAGACCATGGCACTAAGTGCCTCATCCAGGCTTTGCTTCAACACCTCCAGGCATGGCGACTCCACCACCTCCCTGGGCAGCCCATTCCAATGCCAATCACTCTCTCTGACAACAACTTCCTCCTGACATCCAGCCTAGAGCTCCCCCGGCACAACAAGAGACTCTGTCCCCTTCTTTTGCTGCTGCTTGCCTGGCAGAAGAGACCAACCCCACCTGGCTACAGCCTCCCTGCAGGTAGTTGTAGGCAGCAATGAGGTCAGCCCTGAGCCTCCTCTTCTCCAGGCTGCACACCCCCAGCTCCCTCAGCCTCTCCTCACAGGGCTACACTCTTCCTGATCCAGGCCAGGATGCCATTGGCTCTCCTGCCCACCTGGGCACACTGCTGCCTCATCTTCAGCTACTCTCTGCCAGCACCCCCAGGTCCCATTCTGCCTGGCTGCTCTCAGCCACTCTGTCCCCAGCCTGTAGTGCTGCTTAGGGTTGTTGTGGCCAAAGTGCAGAACTCTGCACTTGGCCATACTAAATGTCATCCATTGGCCTCTGCCCACCCATCCACCCTGCCAAGGTCCCTCTGCAGGTCTGTCCTATCCTCCAAAAGCTCCACACCTGCTCCTAGCTTGGTGTCATCTGCAAACTTACTGATGCTGGACTCAATCCCCTCATCCATATCATCAATAAAGATACTGAACAGGACTAGGCCGAGCACTGATCCCTGGGGCACACCACTAGTAACAGCTGGCAACTGAATGTGGCACCATTCACCACCACTCTCTGGGCCTGGCCCTCCAGTATCTGAGATGAAACCAGGAGCAGGATTCATGGCAAGTCATTTCAGAGAGTAAGTCTAATGCTAGGTCTGTGAAACAGACCCAGCTGTGCTGCAGCACAGACTCACATTCATTCATACCTTTGGAGCTGTACTCTTTCATCTTCTTCAGCACTTCAGGCTGGCTCAGGCCTTGTTCTGGCAGTGCTTTGATATAATCCTTTTCATCTTTCAGGAAGGATAAACTGGAAGTGACATCATTCAAGGCATCATCAATCTTCTTTTGAATCTAAAAAGCAAGGAAAACCTTGTCAGCAGTGACACTGCTCACATGGGAACTAATTGGTGAGTGCACACAAGACTGACCTCACTCCTACACCCAGACAGGAACTGCTGCAGCTCTAGGAGCAAAGTTCACAGCTCCTCCTTCCTAGCAACCTCACCTTCCAAAAACCTAACTGCCTGAAATAGAGAACTTCTTCCAACCTAAACCATTCTATGATTCTATGAGTCTAAACTGCCCTGGGTACTGCCTGTGGAAATGGCACAGCCCAGAACTGTGCCAAGCCACCAGCATGGGTAATGGCAAAGTGGCACTTGAGCCCCTGCCTGTCCTTGCCACCAGCACAACAGTCATAAAGCAGTTTGGGTTGGAAGGGACCTTTAAAGATTATCAAGTTCATCCCCCACTGTAGTCAGCAGGGACATCTTCAACTAGAGCAGGCTGCTCAGAGCCCCAAACAGCCTGACCTGCAATGGTTCCAGGGATGGTTGGTCTCTTCTGCCAGGCAAGCAGCAACAGAACAAGGGGACACAGTCTCAAGTTGTGCCAGAGGAGGTCTAGGCTGGATGTTAGGAGGAAGTTGTTGTCAGAGAGAGTGATTGGCATTGGAATGGGCTGCCCAGGGAGGTGGTGGAGTCGCCATCCTTGGAGGTGTTGAAGCAAAGCCTGGATGAGGCACTTAGTGCTGTGATGTGGTTGATTGGCCAGGGCTGGGTGTTAGGTTAGAGTGGATGAGCTCGGAGGTCTCTTCCAATCTGGCCAATTCTATACCACCTCTCTGGGCAACCTGCCTCACTACCCAAGTGGAAAGCATCTCTTCCTTCTCTCCAGTCTGGGAGTTCAAAGTCATCACCCCTTGTTCTGTCACAACAGCCCCTGCTGTAAAGTCTGTCCCCAGCTTTTTGATAGATCCCCTTTAAGCCCTGAAAGGCCATCAGAAGGTCTCCCTGGAGTCTTCTCTTCTCCAGACTGAACAGCCCAAACTCACCCAGCCTGTCCTCTTGGCAGAGGGGTTCAGACAGAGCATGCTGCATACTGGCTGTTAAGGAGTCTCAAAGCTTCCACTGCCTGTTCCTTCACACTTGAGGAAAACAATTCAAGGCAAAAAAATGCTTTTTCTAAATCAACCAAATCTTTTGAAGTCATAGTTTTTCATCTGTAGGTCTTCAGATGTGCTCTGGTTTGTTCTTTGCCTCCTCTGCCACTACAGTTTAGAAACTCATGAAAACAGACAGAAGCAATTAGGAAACATCCACTGCAGGCAGTTAATACTTTTTCATGGAATCACCCAGCCCTGTCCAACCAACACAGAATCAACCAGGTTGGAAGAGATCTCCAAGCTCAGCCAGTCCAACCTAGCACCCAGCCCTGGCCAATCAACCAGACCATGGCACTGAGTGCCCCATCCAGGCTTTGCTTCAACACCTCCAGGGACAGCAACTCCACCACCTCCCTGGGCAGCCCATTCCAATGCCAATCACTCTCTCTGACAACAACTTCCTCCTAACACCCAGCCTAGACCTCCCCTGCCAAACTTGAGACTGTGTCCCCTTGTTCTGTTGCCAGTTGCCTTCTCCCCTCTGCTATGCCCTAGTGAGGCCACATCAGTGAATTTTTTCTCCCCAGTTTGGGGACTCTCCAGTTTAAGAGAGACAGGGAACTGCTGGAGAGAGTCCAGCAGAGGCTACAAAGATGCTGAGAGGTCTGGAGCATCTGAGAAGGAAAGGCTGAGAGCCCTGAGGCTGTTTTGCCTGGAGGATCTCATCAAAGCTCATTAAGAGATAAATGGTAGGGGGCAAAAGGATCGGGCCAGACTCTTTCCAGTGATGCCCAGTGACAGGACAAGGGACAACAGGCACAAACTGGAACCCAGGAGGTTCCATCTGAACAGGAGGAGAAACTTCTTTGGTGTGAGGGTGCCAGAGCTCTGGAGCAGGCTGCCTAGAGTGGTTGTGTAGTCTCCTTCTCAGACTTGATGTTACCCTGATCTAGTTGGAGGTGTCCCTGCTCACTGCATTGGCATTGGAGAAGATGATCTTTGAGAGTCCTTTACAACTGAATGCAATGTGTGAAAGCTTCCAACCCCACCCAGACATTTTGATGCTGGGCACGCTGCTGTGGTTGACCCTGCTTTAGCAGGGAGACTGGACTGGACAATCTCCAGAGGTCCCTTGCAGTCCTCATCAAGATGGGATTCTGTATTTCATTTTTCCCCACCCACACCTTAACATTCCCTAGGCTGAGACTTCCTCTTACAATACATCTTCTTCCAGGCAACTGAGGTGCTGGGATATCACCAGCTTTAATGACTTTTGGACATTGGAATGCCTCGAAGTCAAGGCCTCCTGCAAGCAATTGATAGGTTATCAGTAATGGACCTGCCAAAGAGCACAAAGAGTCCACAAACGGGACACAGAAGGATTCTTCTGGCAGAGAAGAGCTTAGCAGCACTAGGCCTGAGAAGCTAAGCATGGACACATCAGGGATTGTATAAAATAGGCCCAAGAGGTGTCCTTTTCTAACAGGGAGACAAAAAAACTACCAGCAGCAGTCCTTAAACTTCAACTGATCCAGGACTACTTAAGTCAGAAGGTGAAAGAACACAACATAAAAATGGGTTCTGGTCCTTTCCAGGTAAAACAAACCAAGCTGTGCATTTCCTGATCATTAAGTCATAAGCATTAGCTCAACATGCTGACATTTCTTGTTTCAAACTTTTTTATGCTAAATAGAAAAAAAAACCTCACCTCCCAAAAGCTAAAGCTTGGCTCACATTAATGACTACACAGAGTTCTGAGGTCTTTGTGCCACCAAGGTCACTACTGCTAACAGGTAACCTGATCTCTAAACTCATCAAGACAAGTTATCTGATGACAAAAATCATCAATGAGGGCAGGGATGCCATCCAGAGAGACCTTGAGAGGCTGCAAAGGTGGGCACAAGCCAACCTCAGGAGCTTCAACAAGATCAAGGGCAAGGTCCTGCAGCTGGGTGGAGGCAATGCCAAGCACAAATGCAGGCTGGGCAGTGAAGGGCTGGAGAGCAGCCCTGAGGAGAGGGACTTGAGAGTGCTGGTGAACAAGAAGCTCAACACGAACCAGCAGTGTGCACTTGCAGCCCAGAAAGCCAACCAGAGCCTGGGCTACAGCAGGAGAAGTGTGGCCAGCAGGTGGAGGGAGGTGATTCTCCCCCTCTACTCAGCTCTGCTGAGACCCCACCTGGAGTACTGCATCCAGTTCTGGAGCCCCCATTCCAAGAAGGATGTGGAGATGCTGGAGTGTGTCCAGAGAAGGGCCACGAGGATGCTCAGAGGGCTGCAGCAGCTCTGCTGTGAGGACAGACTGAAAGAGTTGGGGCTGTTCAGTCTGGAGAAAAGCAAGCTCTGAGGTGACCTTCTTGTGGCCTTCCAGGATCTGAAGGAGGCCTCCAAAAAAGCTGGGGAGGAACTTTTTATGCTGTCAGGGAGTGCCAGGACTAGGGGGAATGGAGCAAAGCTGGTGGTGGGTAGGTTCAGGCTGAATATGAGGAGGAAGTTGTTGAGCATGAGAGTGGTGAGAGGCTGGAATGGGTTGCCCAGGGAGGTGGTTGAGGCCCCATGGCTGGAGGTGTTTAAGTCCAGGCTGGATAAGGCTGTGGCCAGGCTGCTCTAGGGTAGGGTGTCCCTGCCCATGGCAGGGGGGGTTGGAAGTGGCTGATCCTTGTGGTCCCTTCCAACCCTGCCTGACTCTGATTCTATGCTCAAACATGCTGACATTTCTAGTGTCAAGTTTTTTATGCTAACTGAAAAAAAACCACACCTCACCTCCCAAAAGCTAAAGCTTGGCTCACATTAATGATTACACAGAACTCTGGGATCCTTGTGCTACCAAGGTCACTACTGCTCACAGGTAACCTGAGCTCTAAACTCATCAGGACAAGTTATCTGATGAGAAAAAGAATTATCCTTTCCATGTTGCACAACCAGCAAGTGGATATCTTGTACTTGTCAAGATGTTGTTTCAGAACAACTCAAGTTCAGTCCTGTCCCCTCCTCCCATAAATAAATTCATGGAATGGTTTAGGTTGGAAAGGACCTTGAAGGTCACTTAGTTCCAACCCTCCTGCCACATTCCACTAGATCAGGTTGCTCCAGGCCTCATCCAACCTGGCCCTGAACCACCTCCAGGGAGGGGACATCCACAACCTCCCTGAGCAGCCTGTTCCAATCTCACCACCCTCAATAAGGAATTTCTTTCTTATCTCCAACCTAAATCTGCTCTTCTCAAGCTTCAATCCATTCCCTCTCATCCTATCACTGCAAGCCCTTGTAAAAAGTTCCTCTCCACCTCTCTTATAGTCCCCTTGAAGTAGCAGAAGTCTGCTGTAAGGTCTCCCCAGAGCCTCCTTTTCTCCAGGCTGAACAACCTCAACTCTCTCAGCCTGCTGTCATAGCAGAGGTTCACAATTCCCCTGATCATCATCTTGGCCCTCCTCTGGACCTGCTCCAGCTGCTCCATGTCTTGTGTTGGGGAGCTGGACACAGTACTCCAAGTAATGTCTCACCAGACCAGAGGAGAGGGGCAGAACCATCTCTCTTAGCCTGCTGGCCATACTTCTTTTGGTGCCTCTGGCCTGTCGGGTTGCAAGTGCCCACTGCTGGCTCATGTTCAGCTTCTTATCCAGCAGCACCTCCAAGTCATTCTGTGCAGAGCTGCCCTCAATCTCCTCATCCCCCAGCCTGGATTGATGTCTAGGATTGCCCCAGCCTAGGTGCACGACCTTGCAGTTAGGCTTATTGAACCTCAGGAGATTCTCCACAGCCTGCCCAGGTCCCTCCAGATGCCATCCCACCCTTCAGTTTTAATAACAGCATCACTCAGCTTGGCCTCATCTGCAAACTTGCTGAGGGTGCCCTCACTCTCACTCTCTATTATCATGGATGAAGATAGTGAACAGCACTGGTCCCAGTACAGACCAATGAGGGACCTCACTTGTCACCCCATCTCCATCTGGACATGAAACCACTGACTGCTACCCTTTGTATGCAGTCATGTAACCAATCCCTTTTCCACTGAACACTCCACCCAACAAATCCTTCTCTCTCCAGTTTATCTTGGATCATTGGGATCACAGTAGCATGACAAAGTGCAGAGAAGTTTGAGTTCTCAGAGAGAGATGAGCAAGCTGAAAAGGAGGATCTGGGGTAAGATGAAGAGCAGAAGTTATTCAAACACTTACAATGGCCCCAACAAATGGCATCTTCCTCAGGAGTTTAAAGAACTGTTTTTTACTTCGAGACATTAAACCTGAAAGACAAAAGCCAACAATTAACCTAAGGGAAAACCAAACCCAAATAACTAACTTGGAGCACAATGCTTCTGATACCGCCCATAAGGAAGTGAGGGCAGCCTCTTCTCAGGATATGGATGGGGCCAGACTCTTTGCAGTGGTGCCCAGTGACAGGACAAGGGGCACAAACTGGAACCAAGGAGGTTCTGTGTGAACAGGAGGAAAAAAATCTTTTGCTATGAGGGTGCTGAAGCCCTGGAGCAGGCTGCCCAGAGAGGTTGTGGATGCCTCTTCTCTGGAAGGATTCCAAACCCACTTGGGCACTGTGATCCTGGGCAGTCCACTGTGGGTAAGAGCGTTTTAGCAGGAAGAGTTGGACTAAATGATCTCCAGAGGTCCCTTCCAACCTCAAAGATGATGGGATTCTGTGATACAGGCTCAGTATTTCTGATCCAAATGGCCAAGGGGACATGGTGAGACATGAAAACATTGAAGACAATGTCCAGAAGAAGGCCCTGCTACAGAAACATTGAGTTCTCAACAGCAACCAGCTAAAGGAATCAGTAATTTGATTTGTTTTCTTAGAATCATAGCATCTAAGACTGGTTTGGGTTGGAAGGGATCTATAAAGGTCAGTTGGTCCTGCAGCTAGAGCAGGCTGATCCCTGACCTGAAAAGTTTCCAAGTCTGGGGCTTCTAACACCTCTCTCTGGGCAGCATAGGCCTAAAAAGCATCTTCCTTCTGTCTAGTTTCAATCTCCCTCTCTTAGTTCCAAACCATCAACCCTTGTCCTGTCACATGAAACCCCGCTCAGAAGTCTGCCCCCAGCTTTTTGATGGGCCCCTCTAAGCACTGAAAGGCCACCAGAAGGTCTCCCTGAAGCCTTCTCTTCTCCAGGCTGGACAAGACCAACTCTCCCAGCCTGGCCTCACAGCAGAGGGCTTCCAGCCTTCCTATTGTTGTTGTGGCCTCCTCTGGCCCTGCTCCAACAGGTCCATGCTTCTGCTGTGCTGAGGACTCCAGAGCTGACCCCAGCACTGCAGGTGGGGTCTCAGCAGAGCAGAGAAGCAGAATCCACTCCCTCCTCCTGCTGCCCACACTGCTGGGGTCAGCCCAGGACATAGCTGGCTCTGGCCTGTGAGTCAGCTTATGTCCAGCTCTTCACCCACCACTTCTTCTCACCAAGGAGTTTTACAGCAGAGAGAGGTTTCAGGAATTGTTAAGGGTAAGGTCTCTAGCCAAAAGGGAGAAGAGTTTTTGAACTTATCTGCTGCCTCTTCAAAGCAGCACAGCACTACAAGGTGAAATCAGTCAGCAATACTACAGAAGCTCTCAGACCCAAGCAGGAAATGGTTCAGCCATAACGTGAGGAGGATTCACCCTATGGCTGCCCATTCAACACAGGAAACGTGTGATGCAATAGGAGGGGACAGAAGGAAGGGCAGAAACTCCACCACAGCCCAAATACTGTGGGAAGCCACTGATGACAAACACTGGAAAACTCCTGAGGTAGCTGTGATGGCAGGAAGGAAAGCAGGGTGACACAGGTTCTTCACAGCCACCAAAAATGCTTTTGAGGCCAACAGGCACTTCAATGCAGCACCAGCAGCTACAGGACCCTTACACCAAGGAATAACTAACCAAATTTGAGGCCCTGAACAACCTGGTCTAATGGGAGTTGTCCCTGCCCATGGCAGGAAGGTTGGAACTGCATGATCTTTAAGGCCCCTTCCAATCCAAACCATTTTTGCCTACAACTACCTGAAGGGAGGCTGTAGCCAGGTGGGGTTGGTCTCTTCTGCCAGGCAAGCAGCAAGAGAACAAGGGGACACAGTATCAAGTTGTGCCAGGAGAGGTCTAGGCTGGATGTTAGGAAGAAGTTGTTGCCAGAGAGAGTGACTGTGTGGCCAGCAGGTCGAGGGAGGCGATTCTCCCTGTCTACTCCACTCTGGTCAGACTCCACCTGGAGTACTGCATCCAGTTCTGAAGCCTCTATTACAAGAAGGATGTGGAGATGCTGAAGTGTGTCCAGAGAAGGGCCAGGAGGATACTCAGAGGGCTGGAGCAGCTCTGCTGTGAGGACAGACTGAAAGAGTTGGGGCTGTGCAGGCTGCAGAAGAGGAGGCTCCCAGGTGACCTTCTTGTGGCCTTCCAGGATCTGAAGGGGGCCTCCAAAAAAGCTGGGGAAGGACTTTTCAGGGTATCAGGGCGTGAAAGGACTTGGGGAACGGAGCAAAGCTGGAGGTGGATAGGTACAGGCTGGACTTGAGAAGAAGTTGTTCAGCATGAGAGTGGTGAGAGGCTGGAATGGGTTGCCCAGGGAGGTGGTTGAGGCCCCATCCCTGGAGGTGTTTAAGGCCAAGCTGGATGAGGCTCTGGCCAGGCTGATCTAGGGTAGGGTGTCCCTGCCCATGACAGGGGGGTTGGAACTGGATGATCCTTGTGGTGCCTTCCAACCCTGACTGATTCTATGATTGGCATTGGAATGGGCTGCCCAGGGAGGTGGTGGAGTTGCCATCCCTGGAGGTGTTCCAGAAAAGCCTGGATGAGGCACTTAGTGCCATGGTCTGGTTTACTGGACAGGGCTGGGTGCTAGGTTGGACTGGATGAGCTTGGAGGTCTCTTCCAATCTGCTTGATTCTACGGTTCAATGAATCCAGGAATTTAAAAACCAACCCTTGTAGGACACTCCAATCTCATTCACGTTTCTCACCAACTTCACATATCCTTTGAGGAGCTACCCAAGGCCAGCAACTGCCATTTAGCACACACTGTAGCAAACTCTCAGTAATTCTCTAACAATATCATTTCCATTGCATGTTTCAGCACTCAGATTGCTTCATTAGCAACCTCCCAACAGTGAGAGAAGACTGCAAACTCCTGCAGTATTTAATCTAATCAGAGAACAGCTCATCAATACCTCATAAAAATATACTGTGCAACAGGACAAACAGTAATCAAGAATGTGAGAACCCTCAACTTGAAGAAAAGCTGCATACCATTTTGTTTCTTCTATAGAAGCTGACAGAGCTGAAGGCTGTGCAGCCATCCAGAGAGACCTGGACAGACTGAGAGCTGGGCACAGAGGAACCAGATGAAGTTCAACAAGGACAAGTGCAGAGTCCTGCACCTGGGGAGGAATAATATACTGCACCAGCACAGGCTGGGAGGTGATCTGCTGGAGAGCAGCCCTGTGGAGAGGGACCTGGGGGTCCTGGTGGATAACATCCACGGCACAGCAATGTGCCCTTGTGGCCAACAAGGCCAATGGGATCCTGGGCTGTATTAGGAAGAGTGTGTCCAGCAGATCAAGGGAGGTTCTCCTGCCCCTCTACTCTGCCCTGCTGAGACCTTATCTTGAATTTTGTGTTCAGTTTTGGGCTCCACAGTTGAAGAGGGACAGGGATCTGCTGGAGAGGGTCCAGCAGAGGGCTATGAGGATGATGAGGGGACTGGAGGGCACTGCCTGATGAGGAGAGGCTGAGGGACCTGAGTCTGCTTAGTCTGGAAAAGAGAAGAGTGAGAGAGGGTTTAATAACTGTTTATAAACACCTGAGGGCTGGCCAGGAGAGTGGGACAGGCTCTGCTCACTGCTCCCTGGGATAGGACAAGGAGCAATGGGTGTAAGCTGCAGCAAAAGAGGTTCTGCCTCAACACAAGGGAGAACTTCTTTACTGCAAGGGTCCCAGAGCACTGGAACAGGCTCCCCAGAGAGGTTGTGAGGTCTCCTTCTCTGAAGCCTTTCAAGGCCTGTCTGGCTGTGTTCCTCTGTGCTCTGTGTTAGATAGGATTGTCCTGCTCTGGCAGGGGGGTTAGACTCTATGATCTCCTTGGGTCCCTTCCAACCTCTAACATCCTGTGAGCCTGTGATAGAAGGAGGTTGTTCAGCCTGGAGTAAAGGAGGCTGAGAGAAACCCCTCTGGCTCTCTAAAACTCCCTGAAAGGCGGCTGGAATCAGGTGAGGGTCAGCCTTTTCTCACAAGGAACAAGTTGAAAGGATGAAAGGAAATGGCCTCAAGTTGCACCAGGAGAGGGTTAGGTTGGACATCAAGAATAATTTCTTCCTTAGAAGGTCTGTCAAAGCCTTGCTCAGGGTGCCCAGGGCAATAGTGGAGTCCCCATCGCTGAGGGGGATTTCAAAGTCATGCAGATGTGATGCTGAGGGACATGATTTAGTAGCAGACTTGGCAGTGCTGAGTTGACAGTTGGACATGATGACCTTGAAGGTCTTTCCCAGTCAGAGTAATTCTATGACAGATGTTCCCACCATTCACCTGCTCTCAGCTTCAAAAAGGAAAATAGCTGGTTGAGGAACAGAGAGGCACAGAAGTAAATATCAAGTTTAAAACTTGACCAAAGTGCCATCAGAGTGGACTTGAGGGGCCTTGAAGTACCTGAAGAGGGGCTACAAGAACGCTGCAGAGGGACTGTTTACAAAGGCCTGCAAGACAAGGCAAAATGGTTTGAAATTAGAGAAGAGGAGATTTAGATTGAATGTTAGGAACAAGTTTTTTACTTGCCCAGGGAGGTAGCTGAGGCCCCATCCCTGAAGATATTCAAGGTCAGGTTTGATAAAGCTCTGAGCAACCTCATCTAGTGGAAGATCTGCAGGGGAGTTGGAGTACATGACCTTTGGAGGTTACTTTGAACCCAAACCATTCTAGGTCCTCCTCTGAAGGCAGAGTAGTTATCTTTGACGATTAAACATCCAGAGAAAACTGCAGGTTCATCAAAACAGATCCCACTGAAGAGCTGTATCAGAAATCACTCCAAACAGGAAGGAGGAAAGAAAAATCCACATGCCACCACCACATGCAATTATCTAGAACATGCTGAGGGTGAAATATGCCTCCAACCTCAAATCAAAACCACATCTCCTCCCCTCAGCAGGAAGGGAAATAATCAAGAGTTATCCAGACACTTTGCTAGGGTGACTAAGTCCCCAGGAAGCCAGCTCTCAGAGAGACCAATTTCCCCAGGTTTTGAGCAAGAGGAGAGCATTGCAGCAAGCAAATGACTTAGCCTAAAGCAAAAGGGAGAGGACAGAATGGGAAGGAGATGGAGGCACATTCCAGGCTGGCCTACCACACCCTGAGAAGGAATAGAGGGGGGTCTCATTGATCAGACAGGCCTTGATTTGGAAGAGGGCTTTGTTAATACAGAGTTTGAGGAGGGCATATTTAGAACTGGATTTTAGGAATTCTTTACAGTGAGGGTGGTGAGCCACTGGCACAGGCTGCCCAAAGAGGCTGAGGATGCCCCTTCCCTGGAGGTGTTCAAGGCCAGGTTGGATGAGACCTTAAGCGACCTGGTCTAGTGGAAAGTGTTTCTGCTAATGCCAGGGTGGTTGGAACCTTTAAGGCCCTTTCCAACCCAAACCACTCTATGAATCTATGAACTAGATGATCTTTAAGGTCCCTTCCAACCCAAACTGCTCTATGAATCTATGAACTAGATGATCTTCAGGGTCCCTTCCGACCCAAACTACACTATGAATCTATGAACTAGAGTCATAGAATCAACCAGGTTGGAAGAGACCTCCAAGATCATCCAGTCCAACCTAGCACCCAGCCCTGGCCAAACAACCAGACCATGGCACTAAGTGCCTCAGCCAGGCTTTGCTTCAACACCTCCATGGACAACAACTCCACCACCTCCCTGGGCAGCCTATTCCAATGCCAATCACTCTCTAGCAAGAACTTCCTCCTAACATCCAGCCTAGACCTCCCCTGGCACAACTTCAGACTGTGTCCCCTTCTTCTGTTGCTGCTTGCCTGGCAGAAGAGACCAACCCCACCTGGCTACAGCCTCCCTTCAGGGAGTTGTAGACAGCAATGAGGTCAGCCCTGAGCCTCCTCTTCTCCAGGCTGCACACCCCCAGCTCCCTCAGCCTCTCCTCACAGGGCTGTGCTCCAGGCCCCTCACCAGCTTTGTCGCCCTTCTCTGGACACATTCCAGTATCTCAACATCTCTCTTGAATCGAGTAGCCCAGAACTGGACACAGTACTCAAGGTGTGCCCTGACCAGTGTTGAGTAGATGACCCTCAAGGTCTCTTCCAACCCAAATCACTCTATGAATACTGTTTGGCAGCTGAAAAATTGTGCTTACTAAGTGTTTGGCTTTCTGTCATCCACTGTTGAGGACTCTGCCCCTTCTGAATATAAGAACCTCCCACCCCATTTCAAATACTTACTCTCAGACTGGAAGAGGAAGCCATGCAGCCAGACACTTAGAAGTGTGAAAGAAAAAGTCAGTCCAATCAGTTGCCAGGGTTCAAATCCATCACACAAGGCATTCACAAATCTCGTGGCTTTCTCCCAGTACATCTGGAGGACCTCCTTGTACGAAATAATGGCATCCTGTGCAAAGGAGAAGGGTAGGGAGAGAAGTTCAAGTGCATACTAATAAGGCATCAAAAGATCTGTGAGCCTATTGCCTAATAAAAAGATGCTTTTCAGCATGCAGACCTCATGCTTTCCTCAGTTCCTCACAGAGAACTAGTAGGAGATAAGCACCGTTCACTTCCACTCAGAAGTCTGCAGAAAATAAACATCTTGAGAGGCTTCAAACATCTGGAAACTAGTGCCAACAGCTGCTATAGAATCACTAAGGATGGAAAAGACCTTCCAAGATCGAGTCCAACCATAACCCAACTACTGTGGCCACTAAACTGTATCCTGAAGCACCACATATACATGCATAGAATCAGTCAGGGTTGGAAGGCACCACAAGGAGCATCTAGTTCCAATCCCCCTGTCATGGGCAGGGACACCCTACCCTAGAGCAGCCTGGCCACAGCCTCATCCAGACTGGCCTTAATCACCTCCAGGGATGAGGCCTCAACCACCTCCCTGAGAAACCCATTCCAGCCTCCCACCACTCTCATGCTCAACAACTTCCTCCTCACAGCCAGTCTCAATTTCCCCACCTCCAGCTTTGCTCCATTCCCCTTAGTCCTGGCACTCCCTGACACCCTATAAAGTCCCTCCCCAGCTTTTTTGGAGGCCTCCTTCAGATCCTGGAAGGCCACAAGAAGGTCACCTCAGAGCCTCCTCTTCTGCAGACTGAACAATCTCAACTTTTTCAGACTGTCCTCACAGCAGAGCTGCTGCAGCCCTCTGAGCATCCTCCTGGACCTTCTCTGGACACACTCCAGCATCTCCACAGCCCTCTTGGAATGGGGGCTCCAGAACTGGATGCAGTACTCCAGGTGGGGTCTCAGCAGAGCACAGTAGAGGGGGAGAATCACCTCTCTCCACCTGCTGGCCACACTTCTGCTGATGCAGCCCAGGCTCTGCTTGGCCTTCTGGGCTGCAAGTGCACACTGCTGGCTCCTGTTGAGCTTCTGGTCCAGCAGCACCCCCAAGTCCCTCTCCTCAGGGTTGCTCTCCAGCCACTCACTGCCCCGACCCAGATGCAGAACCTTGCAGTTGGTCTTGTTAAAGCTCCTGAGGTTGGCTTGTGCCCACCTCTGCAGCCTGTCCAGGTCCCTCTGGATGGATCCCTGCCCTCCAGCCTGTCTGCTGCACCACACAGCTTGAACAGCTCCAGGGATGGCGACTCTACCACCTCCCTGGGCAGCCTGCTCCAATGCTTGACCACTCTTACAGCAAAGAAATTGTTTCTAATGTCCAATCTAAACTTTCCCTGGCACAACTTAAACCAATCTCTTCTCATCTTATCACTCATTATTTGGGAGAAGAGACCAACATTGACTTCACTTCAACCTCCTTTCAGGTAGTTGCAGAGAGCCATAAGGACTCCCCTCAACCTCCTCTTCTCAGGTTAAACAACCCCAGCTTCTCCTTGTACAACATGCCCTCCAAACCCTTCAACAGTGTCATTCTTCCTCTCTGGACAAGGTTCAGTCCAAGAACTCCCCATTAGATCTTACCATAGCCCAAGAGAAGCAACTGTGTTGATATTTTTCTCCCCAAAGAGTTACTAGACCAAACTATTCCACTGCACCCATCAAAAAGGAGCTACCACTCATCAGGTACCACCAAGGGAGGTCTATTAAGTAGCTAGGACTGGACTTTTCAAGAAGATACAAGTACTCAAGAAGCTCCTTAAGTTAGAATGTAATTAGCAGGCTCATTTCAAAGGGAGGAAAGAGACAAACACTGCTGCTGCCAAAGGGGAAAAAAAACCCTGTGATGCAACAACAATTATGCAGTCAAACCAGCAATCAGTGTCAGGACAGAGCCCAGCTACCTCAAGAGCTTCAAAACGTATCTCATCAACCATCTCAGAATAACAGGATGTACCATGAGAAAAAAGACATTTACACCCCAAAACCAGAAGTCTTCAGTGCAATTCTCTGGAAGAAAACTTCTAAAGATAAAAAGAACCCAAAGGTAACTTCTTTGGTGTAAGGTTGCTGCAGCCTTGGAGCAGGCTGCCCAGATAGGTTGTGGATTCTCCATCTCTGGAGAGATTCCAAATCCTCCTGGCCACTGTGATCCTGGGCAAGCTGCTGTGAGTGACCCTGCTTTAGCAAGGGGGTTGGACTAGACAATCCTCAGAGGCCCCTTCCAACCCCACCACGTTGGGATTCCATGTGATTCTCCACACCTTGTTTGGAGCTGTGACCACCTATCAGTATTTAGGGGCTGTTGAATGTCAGACAAAAGCTTGTACATTTCACCACACTTCTTTTAACTCTTCTTCAGCTGTGCCCACAGTGACATTGCAAACCCTTCACCTGTTTTAACCTACTGTTCAGTCTAGTTTTGCTGGGGGAAGACCTCCACCATTACAAAGCTTCAGCCTCCCAACAGGAGAGAAACTACACAGCACCACTGAAAGATTTGTTAATAAACCTTGGAAAGAAGAGAGCCTTGATACCTACACTGTTGTACTCCTGATGAAGTCAGAGTGACTTGCAAAGGGACAGAAACTAACCACTGAATTAGAAGTCACTAAAACATCCCTTCTGTCATAGAATGGTGGCTGGACAGGACCTCTGGAGATCATTCTAATCTCCCCTTGCTAAAGTGGAGTCACCCACAGCAGCTTGCCCAGGACCACAATGGCCAGGTGAGTTTAGAATCTCTCCAGAGAAGGAGACTACACAATCTTTCTGGGCAGCCTGCTCCAAGCCTCCAGCACCTTCACACCAAAGAAGTTTCCCCTCCTGTTCAGACAGAACCTCCTGGCTTCCAGTTTGTGCCTGTTGCCCCTTGTTCTGTCACTGGAAACCACTGAAAAGAGTCTGGACCTCAACCCAGCATGACGAGGACTGCAAGGGACCTCTGGAGATTGTCCAGTCCAGCCTCCCTGCTAAAGCAGGGTCAACCACAGCAACTTGCCCAGCATCACAATGTCTGGGTGGGGTTGGAAGCTTTCACACATTGCATTCAGTTGTAAAGGACTCTCAAAGATCATCTTCTCCAATGCCACTGCAGTGAGCAGGGACACCTCCAACTAGATCAGGGTAACATCAAGTCTGAGAAGGAGACTACACAACCTCTCTAGGCAGCCTGCTCCAGAGCTCTGGCACCCTCACACCAAAGAATTTTCTCCTCCTGTTCAGATGGAACCTCCTGGGTTCCAGTTTGTGCCTGTTGTCCCTTGTCCTGTCACTGGGCATCACTGGAAAGAGTCTGGCCCCATCCTTTTGCCCCCTACCATTTATCTCTTAATGAGCATTGATGAGATCCTCTCTCAGGCTGCTCTTCTCCAGGCAAAACAGCCCCAGTGCTCTCAGCCTTTCCTCTTCACAGAGATGCTCCAGGCCCCTTAGCAACTTCATAGCTCTTCACTAGGCTCTCTCCAGCAGTTCCCTGTCTCTCTTGAACTGGAGACCCCAGAACTGGACCTCACTTCTAGATCAAGGTAACAACAGATTAAGCATTTCATTATTCTAGGTCATTCCAGTACAATCAGAGAGGTTTCAAACAGAGTAAAAAAGAAGTCAAATCCTTCCAAATAAATCAATGGAGGAAGGCAATAGGATTCCTTACCAAAACCAACACTAATGAATATTCAGTACTTGCAGTAAAGTGCACATCATATGAGAGGGTTTAAAAATACTTAAGCAAGTCATATATAAAGCCAAAGCCAAAAATTCCATCAAAAGAAGTGTCAACCCATCACAGAGGACATCAGCCACAACCCAGTGCAGGCTGAAGGGGTATCAACTTGAACTGCAGCCGGTTCCGGTGCCTCCAGCATAAGAGGGATATGGAGGGAATCCAGAGAGGGACACGAGGGTGACCAGAGGGCTGGAGAACTTCCTCTATGAGGACAGGCTAAGAGAGTTGTTCAGCCTAGTAAAGGGAAGGCTTCAGGGAAACCTTTCAGCAGCCTTCCAGTACCAGAAGGGAGAATAGAATAGAATCAACCAGGTTGGAAGAGACCTCCAAGATCATCCAGTCCAACCTAGCACCCAGCCCTGTCCAATCAACCAGACCATGGCACTAAGTGCCTCAGGCAGTCTTTTCCTGAACGCCCCCAGGGACGGTGACTCCACCACCTCCCTGGGCAGCCCATTCCAATGCCAATCACTCTCTCTGGCAACAACTTCCTCCTAACATCCAGCCTATACTTCCCCCAGCACAACTTGAGACTGTGTCCCCTTGTCCTGTTGCTGGTTGCCTGGAAGAAGAGACCAACCCCCACCTGACTACAACCTCCCTTCAGGTAGTTGTAGACAGCAATGAGGTCAGCCCTGAGCCTCCTCTTCTGCAGGCTGCACACCCCCAGCTCCCTCAGCCTCTCCTCACAGGGCTGTGCTCCAGGCCCCTCACCACATTCCTTGCCCTTCTCTGGACACCTTCCAGCACCTCAACATCTCTCTTGAATTGAGGAGCCCAGAACTGGACACAGCACTCAAGGTGTGGCCTGAGCAGTGCTGAGTACAAGGGCAGAATAACCTCCCTTGTTCTACTGGCCACACTCTTCCTGAGCCAGGCCAGGATGCCATTGGCTCTCCTGCCCACTTGGGAGTTACAAGAAAGCTGAAGGAGGGCTTCTTACAAAGGTTTCTGGTGATAGAATGAGATGGGATGGACTGAAGCTTGAGGAGGGCAGACTTTTAAGTGGAGATTAGGAGGAAATTCTTTACAGTCAGGGTGATGAAACACTGACACAGGTTGCCAAGAGAGGTTGTGGATGCTCCCTCCCTGGAGATGTTCAAGGTCTGGTAAGATGAGGCCCTATGTGACCTGCTCTAGCGGAGTGTCCCTGCCCATGGCAAGGTGGTTGGAACTAGATCATCTTCAAGGTCACTTCCAACCCAATCCATTCTACAAATCTACAAAACCCAGGTCTCCTCACAAAGAGCAGTGCTCATCTCCAAGAAGTCAAATGAACAGCCACCTGTTTGGCAAAGAGCAAAGTAAACATACTCCAGCCTCAAAACCAAGGCAACCACATAAACCACAGCAGTCAAGCAATCTCCCAGCTAAAGCTTGCTCCTCCAAACCAGGCACCACAAAGCTAACTTAACCCTGGAATTCAAGGGAAAAGCTTTTTCAACTAACCAAAGGTGGTATTTCAGTTTCATCCAGTTTGCACAACCTTTTCTGAATCCCTGGAACAAAACAGTGTTCAAACAACAACTTCAGTTCATTGCCAGCAGGTTTAGAAAGGCAACTCTCACTTTACCACTGGCAGAGGCCAATAGGATGAGACTGAACGAGGCCAAGTGCAGGCTTCTACACTTTGGCCACAACAACCCCAAGCAGCACTAGTTATTCTGCTCCTGTACTCAGCACTGCTCAGCCCCACCTTGAGTGCTGTGTCCAGTTCTGGGCTCCTCAATACAACAGAGATGTTGAGGTACTGGAACATGTCCAGAGAAGGGCAACAAAACTGGTAAGGGGCCTGGAGCAAAGCCCTGTGAGGAGAGGCTGAGGGAGCTGGGAGTGTGCAGCCTGCAGAAGAGGAGGCTCAGGACTGACCTCATTGCTGCCTACAACTACCTGAAGGGAGGCTGTAGCCAGGTGGGGTTGGTCTCTTCTGCCAGGCAAGCAGCAACAGAAGAAGGGGACAGAGTCTCAAGTTGTGGCAGGGGAGGTCTAGGCTGGATGTTAGGAGGAAGTTGTTGGCAGGGAGAGTGATTGGCATTGGAATGGGCTCCACCCACCATTGGAGGTGGTGGAGTCGCCATCCCTGGATGTGTTGAAACAAAGCCTGGATGAGGCACTTAGTGTCATGGTCTGGTTGATTGGACAGGGCTGGGTACTAGGTTGGACTGGATGATCCTGGAGGCCTCTTCCAACCTCGCTGATTCTATGATTCTGTGATACTCTGCTCTGGTTAAGACCTCACCCAGAATATTGCATTCAGCTCTGCAGCTTCAACACAGGAAGGACATGGACCTGATGGAGCATGTCCAGAGGTAGGGAATGAGAACCATCAGGGGGCTGGAGCTCCTCTGCTATGCGGACAGGCTGAGGGAGCTGCGGTGGTCCAGTCTGGAGAAGAGGAGGCTCCAGGAAGACCTAAGAGCAGCCTTCCAGCACATGACAGTGGCCTACAGGAAACCTGCAAAGGCCTGAAGTGATAGGATGAGGGGAAAATGGATTGAAATGATAGATTTAGGCTGGATGTTAGGAATAAGTTCTGCACAATGAGGATGGGGGAACATTAGAACAGGTTGCTCAACTGAGATCTGGAGATATTCCAAGGTCACGCTCGAGAAGGCTCTGAGCAACCTGATCTAATCATAGAATCAACCAGGTTGGAAGATTCTGTCCAACCTAGCACCCAGCCCTACCCAATCGACTAGACCATTGCACTAAGTGCCTCAGCCAGGCTTTGCTTCAACACCTCCGGGGATGGCAACTCCACCACCTCCCTGGGCAGCCCATTCCAATGCCAATCACTCTCTCTGATAACAACTTCCTCCTAACATCCAGCCTAGACCTCCCCTGGCACAACTTCAGACTGTGTCCCCTTCTTCTGTTGCTGCTTGCCTGGCAGAAGAGATCAACCCCACCTGGCTACAGCCTCCCTTCAGGTAGTTGCAGAAAGCAATGAGGTCAACCCTGAGCCTCCTCTTCTGCAGGCTGCACACACCCAGCTCCCTCAGCGTCTCCTCATAGGGTTTGTGTTCCAGGCCTTTCACCAGCTTCGCCATCTTCTCTGGATCTAGTGGAGGATGTTCCTGCTGATTGCAGGAGCATTGGACTAGGTGACCTTTGGAGGTCCCTTCTCTCTCAAATCATTCTATGATTGCCTGGATATCATCCAGTTCTGGAATTGCACTTAAAAGATGGAGACAGAGCCATTAATGTGGCCATGTCTTAACAGCTGCTTTCAATTAATGGCAAGAAAATGCTGCAGCAACAAATATCAAGAGGATTGTACTGGTTTTATTTCCTTCCCTGAGGATGGAGAATATTGTAGCAGTCAGCCCAAGATCAAAACAGAACATGACCTTCTACACAAAAGTCACTTCAGTCAATAGTCAAGATAAAATAAAACAAATCTGGCAAGAGATTTATCTCACTCTTGGAGAACACTGGACAGAAGACCCTCACTGTCTGCACATTTTGTTGCCAAATTAGATATTAGGAAGAAATTCTTTGTTGTGAGGGTGGTGAGATCTTGGCCTAAGTCACCCCTAGAGGTTATAGATGCCTCATTCTTGATTTTTTTCCAGCTCAGGTCGGGCTGCAAGAGCCTGCCCTAGTTGCAGATGTCCCTGCTGATTGCAGAGGAGTTGGATTAGATGACTTCTAAGGTCCCTCCAAGCCAAAGCAGTCAGTGCTTTTATGAACTCACACACTCCCCACTGAAAACATTATGTTCTGCAGCACATGGGATGTCTACTAGGGTGGGGATTAAGGGGACAGAGTCTCAAGTTGTGCTAGGGGAGGTCTAGGCTGGATGTTAGGAGGAAGTTGTTGGCAGAGAGAGTGACTGGCATTGGAATGGGCTGCCCAGGGAGGTGGTGGAGTCTCCATCCCTGGAGGTGTTGAAGCAAAGTCTGGATGGGGCACTTAGTGCCATGCTCTGGTTGATTGGACAAGGCTGGGTGCTAGGTTGGGCTGGATGAGCTTGGAGGTGTCTTCCAACCTACTTGATTCTATGATTCTTTCTAGGCCCAACTAATTTAACTTGACAAAACTTATATCCTAGCACTGGGATAAGTAAACCCACCAGCTTGGACCTCCTGTTCTCTCTTTTCCAAAAGCCCATTGTCTGGGGTTTTAATTAAGATTCCCAGAGACTCCAATGATTTTGATAGAACTGCTGACAATTTATATCAATTGCCCTTCCCCCTCCCCTCCCTCCTTCCCCAAAGAAAGGAATTGGAAGTGAGAGGAAAAGGTAAGCCCACCCAAATAAATCAGTCTCACTCGATTTGGAAGTTAAAAAGGAAAACAAGTTTAACAATAACTTAAAAAGGGTATCAAAGGTAGGGAGGTTACAAAGGGTGTAGAGAAGGAAGAATAACAAATACAAAAAGGTACGAATACAACCCAATTTTGTGATGGTGATGATGATGGTGATGGCCACGTGTCTGTGGAGAGATGCAGTGTGGGTTCTGAGTGCTCGAGAGTGTCCAAGAGCGTGTCCAAGAGAGCCCAAGAGGGGAGAGAACAGGAAGTCCCCCTGCTTTTAAGGGACAGGAAGGGGGAGTGGGCTAACCCTCACCTGGGGGTGTCCAGACCCACCCCTGAGGAGGGGGCAGGACCCCCTGAGGTCAGGTTTTGAGTTCAGGGACACTCCTCCTGGAGTGTTAACCATATACACCCATCAAACCACTGCTCTGGTCAGTAAATTTAGGCTGCTCAGCTCTGAACTTCAAGTGATTTCAAGCAAGGATGGGGCATCTACAAGGGCATGACACCACAGTAACCTCCAGCATGCTGCTGCACTGAAGCATGTTCTCAGCCACATTACCAGCCCAGTGCATATTTCACCTTGCCAGAAGCTCACACCCCAGCACTGAGAGATGGTAACTCAATGGCATGTCCACGCTTTGAGCAAACAAGAGAAAGTTCTCTTGGTGTTAATGCTAAGACATTGTAGAATTTTTTTCCCTTTCTTACTTTCAAAAAACACTGAGATCATTCCACAGAGAACACCAATACAGCGAGGGATGGAAGAGACCACCTAGTCCAACCTCCTTGCTAAAGCAGAGTCTCCTTCAGCAGGTTGCCCAGGATCACAATGACCAATTGGGTTTGGAATATCTTCAGAAAAGGAGACCCCACAACCTCTCCCAGCAGCTTGCTCCAGGGCTCTAGCACCCTCACACCAAAGAAAGTTTTCCTTAAGTTCAGATGGAACCTTCCAGTTTGTGTCCATTGCCCTTTGTCCTGTGATCACTTAAAATAGTTCGGCCTCATCCTCTTGCTCTTCATCCTTTAGGTTATCAATCACTGTTGATCAGATTCCCCCTCAGGCTGCTCTTCTCCAGGCCAAACACGTGCAAGGCTCTCAGCCTTTCCTCCTCAGAGATCACAGACTCATAGAATCAAGCACGTTGGAAGAGACCTCCAAGCTCAGCCACTCCAACCTAGCACCCAGCCCTGCCCAATCAACCAGACCATGGCACTAAGTGCCGCAGCCAGGCTTTGCTTCAACACCTCCAGCCACACTGACTCCACCATCTCCCTGGGGAGCCCATTCCAATGCAAATCACTCTCTCTGCCAACAACTTCCTCCTAACATCCAGCTTAGACCTTCCCTAGCACAACTTGAGACTGTGTCCCCTTCTTCTGTTGCTGCTTGCCTGGGAGAAGAGACCAACCCCACCTGGCTACAGCCTCCCTTCAGGTAGTTGCAGACAGCAATGAGGTTAGTCCTGAGCCTCCTCTTCTCCAGGCTGCACACTCCCAGCTCCTTCAGCCTCTCCATGCTTCAGTGCCCACAGCTTCATAGCCTCTGCTGGACTCTCTCAAGCAGTTCTCTGACTCTCTTGAACTGGAGAGCGCAGAACTGGGCCCAGGACTCCAGATGCAGCATCACTGGGCAGAGTAGAGGGGGTGCAGAATCTCCCTCAACCTGCTGGCCACACTCTTCTTTATGCACCCAAATAGTTTGCAGAACACTGTCTGACAGGGCAAAGGTTTATCTGTATTTCTCATTTTCTCCTCTAGTCCTTTCATACTTAGCAAAGGTTTGAAGGATGACATTGGTTAATTTAGGAGGCTGCTACAAAAATGAAGATTAAGAACACCAGTGAAAACTGGTGTGGTAGGTAAGGTAGCAATCACAGAATGGTTTGGGTTGGAAGAGACCTTAAAGTTCACCCAGCCACATTCAGTGTTATTAAAACTCTTCTGCCTTAAAGTATCCAGCAAGATATGAGACACCTTTACCTTCTTAATTATTAGCTTAATCCTAGAGTGCATTTAGAAGGCTGCATTTGAATGTTCTCTGATTTTATTACAGCCAACAACAGGTGATTACAGCCTGACACCACTTCCTGATTTTACAGGGAGGCAGCAGGGGTAAAAAAGAGCCCATGTTCAGCCAAACTGTTTCTAACTCTTCCCCCACAGCCCTGAAGAAGCTGCTCCTAACAGAGTAAAAAATAAAACCAGGTAGATTAGTCTCCTTTTTTGTTTTCCATCCAGCCTCAGTTAAAAACAATTTGTCACATGCCACAAGCTTTGCAGGACTACAGCATTCACTCACCCTTGCTACTGCTGCTTCCCCAGCTGGGAAAAAAAGAACAGCAAAGTGGCCTGATTTGAATCCTGTCTACAGGACAGAATTTCAGGCAAGGCAATAACCTGCTTATGTGTGAAGGCATCAAAAAAGAAAAGGTTTCTATTGCTATTGCAGGAGAGTAGTTAAATTGGGTTTGTATCTTTAAGAGAACCTTCTACCTACAAAGCTTCACCAGCCACAGGATTATTTCAGAAGCAGTTTAAAAGCCTGACTTACGAGCACACTAAAAAGCAAGGGAGGGGAAAAAAATCCATTGGAGGATTGGGTTTTTAATTCTCAGAGCTTTAAGACAGAGTCAGGTATCAGATAAAATACTAATTGCTATCATTAGGACTTGCAGTCTTCATTTGTACCAGTATTAATGCACTCAGCAATCCAAGCAGTTTACATCTTGAATTGGGAGTTCCACAGCTTAGGAATACATCTTTAGTAGTTAATTCCTGAAAGCCATTAGCTAGCTGAGCTGGTTCCAGGGATAGTGCTTATGGCACTACAAAAGAGGACAAATTAACTGCAGTAAAGCTCTTCTGTCCCAGATGACAGAAAAGGCAGGGGAGGGGGGAAATGCCAAAGCTAATGAGAGCACATTTTGCACTTTTGCCAGAACAGCATTTCCTCAGCTGTGAGTTTTAGGACTCAAGCCTTAAATAATAAAAAAGAAACAGAGATGCAATAATAAACTGGAGGGCTTCACACTTTCATTCCAAGTGCCTCCTCTTTCTGCCACTGTAAAGTGGAAATCCCATTTAAGTTTTCCTGTGGGAAGAGCAGGAAAAAAGGGTTTGATCGACAGAATCTTTCCCTCTCCCAGAAGAGCATCTAAAGGGGTCTATAGAATAAAAGTTGCTTGTAAAAGCAAGCTTATTTTCATAGAACCATAGAACTGTTGAGGTTGGAAAACACCTTTGAGATCAAGTCCAACCACTCACCTAGAGCTCACAGTCTCACCACTACTGCTAAACTATGGTCTCAGCACCACATCCATGAGTCTTTTAAGTACCTCCAGAGATGGTCACTCCACCACCTCCCTGGGCAGCCTGTTCCAGTGCCTGAGAGCCACTTCTGTGAAGGATTTTTTCCTAATATCCAACCTGAACCTCCCTGGTACAATTTGAAGCCACTTCCTCTTGTCCTGTCTGTCACTGCATGCGAGAAGACACCTTGCTCCCATATCTTTATTGGGATTGAGTCCAGCATCAGTAAGTTTGCAGATGACACCAAGCTAGGAGCAGGTGTGGAGCTGTTGGAGGATAGGACAGACCTGCAGGGGGACCTGGACAGGCTGGATGGGTGGGCAGAGGCCAATGGGATGAGACTGAACAAGGCCAAGTGCAGGGTTCTACACTTTGGCCACAACAACCCCAAGCAGCACTACAGGCTGGGGACAGAGTGGCTGGAGAGCAGCCAGGCAGAGAGGGACCTGGGGGTGCTCGTAGAGAGTAGCTGAAGATGAGGCAGCAGTGTGCCCAAGTGGGCAGGAGAGCCAATGGCATCCTGGCCTGGATCAGGAACTGTGTGGCCAGTAGGACAAGGGAGGTTCTTCTGCCCCTGTACTCAGCACTGCTCAGGCCCCACCTTGAGTGCTGTGTTCAGTTCTGGGCTCCTCAATTCAAGAGAGATGTTGAGGTGCTGGAAGGTGTCCAGAGAAGGGCAAGGAAGGTGGTGAGGGGCCTGGAGCAAAGCCCTGTGAGGAGAGGCTGAGGGAGCTGGGGGTGTGCAGCCTGCAGAAGAGGAGGCTCAGGGCAGACCTCATTGCTGTCTACAACTCCCTGAAGGGAGGCTGTAGCCAGGTGGGGTTGGTCTCTTCTGCCAGGCAGGCAGCAACAGAACAAGGGGACACAGTGTCAAGTTGTGCCAGGGGAAGTCTAGGCTGGATGTTAGGAGGAAGTTGTTGGCAGGGAGAGTGACTGGCATTGGAATGGGCTGCCCAGGGAGGTGGTGGAGTCACCGTCCCTGGGGGTGTTCAGGAAAAGCCTGGATGGGGCATTTAGTGCCATGGTCTGGTTGACTGGATAGGGCTGGGTGATAGGTTAGATGGGATGAGCTTGGAGGTCTCTTCCAACCTGTTTGATTCTGTGATTCTTTGAGCAGTTGTAGAGGGCAATGAGGTGCCCTTTCGGCCTCCTCTTCTGAGGACTAAACATTGCCAGCTCCCTCAGCCGCTCCTTGTAGGATGTGTGCTCTAGGTCCTTCACCAGCTTCACTGCCCTTCTATGGATATGCTCCAGCACCTCAGAGCCCTTCTTGTAGCGAGGGGCCCAAAACTGAACACAGTTACAGTGTGAGTCTGAGGCTCACTGTGTGACTAAGAACTGCTAAAACCAAATCACATTCTCAGCTTTCACCTGGACCCATGCATTTGTCTCAACCAGAGACCTTCTGACCACCCCACGGCCAAATATTTAGGTCTGCCATTTGTCTTCCCTGACTTCAGCAGAGCTGATGAAGGAGGGAGTGTGTCACACAACTTGGCAGGAGGATATTGCTCACAGCAGCTGCACCAGATAGGTCAACTTTGATGAAGGCAACATGTGGAACACAGCTATTGCCACTGTAATTAAGGCCAATGCTCCTATGCAATGAGTTCCTCCCAGGAGGCAGCTTCCTGACTGAGAACAAACTACCCCAAACCAGCAGCGTGCAGCAGCTTCCTTTATTTATTCTGCTCTTCAGAAGAAGGAAGACCTCAATTAGCCATGCCTTAACTAACAGCTTGCTGCCTGTGCAAGCTCTGGCCACACCAGTGTAACCATCCAGCAGAACTGGCCTAGCCCTAGGTGAAGTACTGGACTTGCAGCCTTCAGCCAGTCAGCTTCCTACTAGAGAGGCAGGGAATAAGGATTGAGCAAGCTCGACCTCAGCCTCAGAAGGTGGTTGTTGCCACACGTGCCTGCAGCGTTTTCATTCGCACCCTGGTCATGAATCTGCTCCTTCTTGGTCCCTCCCTCCCACCCCCAGTGTCACAAATACCTTTACCTAAGCAGCTAGGAGCAGAGAATATGTTAGTCAGCTCCTAATTACAGCTCAAGGTTTGGCCTGCCTGCTGACCCCTTTTGTCAAAAGATGAGGGCACACAGAGTGACACCACAACCTCTCAGAAAACAGGCATCATGAACCTTCAGACGTACAGAACACCACGTTCAGGTCATGTTGATCCTACCTCAGCTTCCTGCCACCACAAGGTTCTCTGCTGCTGCATTTCTTCCCACTGCTGCCAAACTGAAAGCACTGTCTTTTTTTGGGCACATCTAGTGTCTACGAAATGAAGGTACACATAGGATCCCACCAGCCCTGAGAGTTCAAGGGGAGTGGCTACACTAATTGTAGCTTCAGCACGAAAACAAACAAGGCAGCAACTCAAGAGTAAGGGCAGCAGCATCCAGGCTTCCACCACAAAGAAGGGACATGAAACTATCAAAACAAGGCAAAGAAAGGTTGATTTGAGGCTTAAAGAGTGCAGCTTTACAATAGCTAAAAGGGCTCCAAAATGAGGTGTGATTTCACATTTCATTTAATCCCAAACACACCCAAGGTCTTTTAACCTACCTTTTAACTTTCTCACTGCAACACACTTATAAAAGCAAAGCTTCTCTCAAAAAAATGTGGACTGAGAAGTGGCTGAAGGACAGAGCTCAAGGGTTGTGATCAGTGATTCAGTCTAGTTGGAAGCCTGTGGCTACTGAGGTTCCCTAAGGGTCAAGACTGGGTCAAGTCTTATTCAGCATCTCCATCAGTGGCCAGGATGGAGTGGATCCTCAGCCAGTTTGCTGATGATCCCAAACTGGGAGGAGTGGCTGACACTGTCAGGCTGTGCTGCAATTCAGCCTGACCTGGATATCTTGAGAGTGAGGCAGAGGGGCACCTCACGATGTTCAACAAGGGCAAGTGTAGAGTCCTGCACATGGAGAGAAGCAGCACCCTCCACCAGTACAGGAGAGGAGCTGACCTACTGGAAATTGGCTCCACAGATAAGTACCTGTGAGTGCTGATGGACAAGTTCACTATGAGCCAGCAATGCGCTCTCATGGCCAAGACGACCAATGGTATCTTGGGGTGCATTCAGAAGAATGTGGCCAGCAGGTTGAGGAGGTTGCCCATCCCATCTACTCCACCCTAGTGAAGCCACATCTGGAGTATTGGGTCCAGTTCTGGACTCCCCAGTTCAAAAGAGGACAGCAAAATACTGGAGAGACTCCAGCAGCGGCTGGGGCTGTTGAGCCTGGAGGAGGGCAGCCTGAGAGGGGATCTTATTAATGCTCAGCAAGAGCTAAAGGGTAAGGGCAAAGAAGATAAGGACAGACTCTTCTTAGGAGTGCTTAGTGACAGGACAAGGAGCAACAGACAGAAACTGCAACCCAGGAGGTTTCATCTGAACAGAAGAAACTTTTTTGGTGTGACGGTGCTGAAGACCTGGAGCAGGCTGCCCAAAGAGGTTGTGCGGTCTTCTTCTCTGGAGAGATTCCAAACTCCCCTGGACATTGTGATCCTAGGCAAGTTGCTGTGGGTGACCAGGGAGGTTGGACTAGATGGTCTCCAGAGAACCCTTCCAACTCCTACCATGCTGAGATTCTGTAATCTAGACATGCTCCAG
Source organism: Tricholaema leucomelas (assembly GCA_013400475.1). NCBI lineage: Eukaryota > Metazoa > Chordata > Aves > Piciformes > Lybiidae > Tricholaema lacrymosa > Tricholaema leucomelas. The sequence continues at coordinate 25,028 of WAAF01017092.1, read as the reverse complement.
GTAGCACAGATCTCGGATCTCCTAGGAGACAGGACTCACTCAATAGATGCCCTACGTGAACTCATTATGTATCCCTTCATGGGTCACTGGTGCAGTGTTTGCAAGGAAACATCTCTCCCAGCACGGGCAAAAATAAGGATAAAAGAAGCACTCAGTGCCCTGCGTGCTGGGCCTCATCTGGACACATTTGTTCACTCCTCCACTCAGCATCCTGTCAGATGCAGCTCACAGTCCTCACTGCATGCCTTCAGGAGAACAAAACGGGTCCTGATTTGAAACATTTTGTGAATAGCTCAGTGCCAAGCAGAGGTACAGGCAGCATTAAAAGATACAGTCTTGGTGGGAGCTGTCTGAAAGCAGATGATAGTGTGGCAATTGTTCTGGGAATGGGCAGCCACCGACAAAGGCAGCTCCAAGACCTGGCACGGCTTCCTAGCAGGGTTACGCAAGCCTCCGACAAAGCCCCTAGTCTCAGCATAAACTGAATGCCACTATTATAAGTTAAGGGCCCTCCTCTCAGGCAACTTTGACCACAGTGCACGATCCTCAAAGCCTATCTTACCAAGCCTTTGGCCCTTTGGCATGTGCCCTTCCCAACATGTGGCACAGATGGATTACAGTCAGCTATAAGATACAAAGGAAATGGAAATGCTCACAGCATAGAATCATAGAATCAGTCAGGGTTGGAAGGGACCACAAGGAGCATCTAGGTCCAATCCCCTGCCATGGGCAGGGACACCCTAGTCTAGCGCAGGCTGCACACAGCCTCAGCCAGCCTGGCCTTAAACACCTCCAGCCATGGGGCCTCAACCACCTCCCTGGGCAACCCATTCCAGCCTCTCACCACTCTCATGCTCAACAACTTCCTCCTCACGGCCAGCCTGAACCTCCCCATCCCCAGCTTTGCTCCATGCCCCCTAGTCCTGGCACTCCCTGATATCCTGACAAGTCCTTCCCCAGCTTTTTTGTAGTCCCCCTTCTTCCAACTCACTTTTACCTGCAAAGTTCTAGGAAACACAATAAAATCAAGGCAATAAAGAAACTCCTACCACAATTACACAGCCCACCACAATGAGATCAATACAGCTGCTACAACAGCATCAATGGGCAGAATCCAAATCTCAGCTGCACAGCACCACAAAGATGATCAGAGGGCTGGAGCACCTCCCCTGCGGGGACAGGTTACAAGAGTTGGGGGTGTTCAGCCCCAAAAAAAGCTCTGGTGAGACCCTGAAGCAGCATTCCACTACCTAAAGGGGACTACAGGAAAGCTGAGAAAAAGACTTTTTACAGAGAACTAAAGGGAATGGACTGAAGCTTGAGGAGGGCAGATTTAGACAGGAGAATAGGAAGAAATTCTTTACAGTGAGGGTGGCGAGACACTGGAACAGGTAAGGCCAAGGAGGCTACGGATGCACTCTCCCTGGAGATGTTTAAGGCCAGGCTGGATGAGACCTTGAGAAACCTGGTCTGAGTGGAAGGTGTGCCTGCCCATGGCAGGGGTTTAGAACTAGAGGATCTTTAAGGTCCCAGCCAAACTATTCTACAAGATCACACGAACAGGATGATATTAACAAGTGTATCAAAGTCCTCCCCACTACACTACCCAGTAAAGAGCCAATTAGCCAGTACACAGAGACTTCAGCAGTGAATACTCCAGAAGGCAGGCCTGCTAATACCTGAAAAGGAATACCTTTGACTGCAGGAGATGGGCACAGTAGTTCTAGGTCAAAAAAAATGCAGAACCCCACTTCCACAAACCCCTTCCTTGTACTCAGCACTGGTCAGGCCACACCTTGAGTGCTGTGTCCAGTTCTGGGCTCCTCCATTCAAGAGAGATGTTGAGATACTGGAACCTTCCAGAGAAGGGCAACGAAGCTGCCCCAGGTGAGGGGCCTGGAACACAAACCCTATGAGGAGAGGCTGAGGGAGCTGGGGGTGTGCAGCCTGCAGAAGAGGAGGCTCAGGGCAGACCTCATTGCTGCCTACAACTACCTGAAGGGAGACTGTAGCCAGGTGGGGTTGGTCTCTTCTCCCAGGCAAGCAGCAACAGAAGAAGGGGACACAGTCTCAAGTTGTGCTGGTGGAGGTCTAAGCTGGATGTTAGGAGGAAGTCGTTGGCAGAGAGAGTGATTGGCATTGGAATGGGCTGCCCAAGGAGGTGGTGGAGTCGCCATCCCTGGAGGTGTTCAAGCAAAGCCTGGCTGAGGCACTTAGTGCCATGGTCTGGTTGATTGGCCAGGGCTGGGTGCTAGGTTGGACTGGCTGAGCTTGGAGGTCTCTTCCAACCTGCTTGATTCTATGATTCTATGATGAATCTACACCTTTTTATTAGCAAAAAAATCCTTGTAAAAAGAGGCTCTACTAAATCCCTTTCCCCATTAGAGCCACAGCAAGCTTCTCATCACTGCCCTGCCAGTCATACCACACGCATACTGTGATTAGGTTTATCTCAACACTACCAAGCAGTGGCAGAAATGTGTGCTGAGGAACTCAAAAGGTGCCAACTCAGCAGATCCTCCCCTGCTCAGGCTGTCATTCATTTATGACTCTGGAGATAAAACCATATAATCAGTCAGGGTTGGAAGGGACCACAAGGAGCATCTAGTTCCAAACCCCCTGCCATGGGCAGGGGCATCCTACCCTAGATCAGGCTGCACACAGCCTCGTCCAGCCTGGCCTTGAACACCTCCAGCCATGGGGCCTCAACCACCTCCCTGGGCAACCCATTCCAGCTTCTCACCACTCTCATGCTCAACAAATTCCTCCTGAAGGCCAGGCTCCATCTCCCCACCTCCAGCTTTACTTCATTCCCCCTAGTCCTGGCACTTCCTGACAGCCTAAAAAGTCCCTCCCCAGCTCTTTTGGAGGCCTCCTTCAGATACTGGAAGGCCACATGAAGGTCACCTCACAGCCTCCTCTTCTCCACACTGAATAGCCCCAACTCCTTTAGTCTGTCCTCACAGCAGAGCTGCTCCAGCCCTCTGATCATCATAGAATCATAGAATCATAGAATGGTTTAGGTTGGAAGGGACCTCAAGGATCATCCAGCTCCAACCCCCTGCCACAGGCAGGGACACCTCCCACTAGAGCAGCTCGCCCAAGGCCTCATCCAGCCTGACCTTAAACACCTCCAGGGAGGAAGCATCCACAACCTCCCTGGGCAACCC
>WAAF01017092.1:5253-18624 GCA_013400475.1 Tricholaema leucomelas | reverse complement strand
TCGGCCAGACACCCCTTGGAAGCACCCCAGACACCCCACCCCACACCGACCCCTCGCTGGGCAACCTCCAAACCTTCCCCCACCCCGGACCCCCACCGGCGGCCGAGCTCGGCCAGACAACGCCTGAGGAGCGACCCAGATCCCACGCCCCACACCGACCCCTCGCTGGGCAAGGCCCCAGCCTCACTGCCTGAGGGTGCCGGGACAGCACAGGCCGCACAATCTATCTCTGCCCCACACGCTCACCATCGCTGTTACTGCCTTCTTCTTCTCCTCCTCCTCCTCCTGTCGTTGTTGTTGTTGTTGTTGTCGTCGTTCAGCTTCGTGAAGTCCCGACTCGGCCCCGCTTTTCCCCGCCCCGGTACCGAGATTTCCCGGCGCGCCGCAGCCACTGCTCGCTCCCGCCCGGCGGGGAGGGGAGGGGAGGAGCGGAGCGCAGAAGGGAAGCGGCAGGGCGAGAGCAGAACCCGCCCTTTAAAGGTGGAGAAGGCACTAAAATGAGAAGCTGGCGTTCGGGCAAGAAGCCTGAAGTGTAAAATGAAAGTTGAGCTGGGTGGTGGGATCCAGAATGCGAGCCTGGTTTGCGCCTCCAGCAGCGGGAGAGGAGCGGAGTGAGCTGGACAGGCTTGGGCATGGGTAAATCTTTTGAGGCCAAGTGCAAGGTCCTGCAGCTGGGTTGGGGCACTCCTCAGCATCAAAACACGCAGGGGATGAAGGGATGGAGAGTACCCTGCAGAGAAGGGCTCGGTGGTGGTGGTGGTAGGTGCAAAGCTGAAGATGAGCTGGAACTGTGCACTCCCAGCCCAGAGCCAGCTGTGCCCTGAGCTTATCCCCTACAGCGTGGGCAGCACGGAGAGGAAGGGGATTCTGCCTCTCTGCTCTGCTGAGACCCCACCTGCAGGGTGGGGCCAGCTCTGGAGTCATAGAATCATAGAATCAACCCGGTTGGAAGAGAAGTCCAAGATCATCCAGTCCAACCTAGCACCCAGCCCTACCCAGTCATCTACACCATGGCACTAAGTGCCTCATCCAGGCTTTTCTTGAACACCTTCAGGGATGCTGACTCCACCACCTCCCTGGGCAGCCCATTCCAATGCCAGTCACTCTCTCTGGGAAGAACTTCCTCCTAACATCCAGCCTATACTTCCCCTGGCACAACTTGAGACTGTGTCCCCTTGTTCTGTTGCTGCTTGCCTGGGAGAAGAGACCAACTCCCACCTTGCTACAGCCTCCCTTCAGGTAGTTGTAGACAGCAGTGAGGTCACCAGACAGAAACCTGTTGGAGTAGAGCCAGAGAAGACCACGGCAATAATGTGAGGGCTGGAAGCCCTCTGCTGTGAGGCCGGGCTGGGAGAGTTGGGGTTGTTCAGCTGTTAGGAGAGAAAGCTCCAGGGAGACCTTCTGGAGGCCTTTCAATGTTTAAAGGGGATCTATCAAAAAGCTGGGGACAGATCTTTGAGCAGGACCTGTTGTGGCAGAACAAGGAGTAATGGTTTAAAATATCTTGGGCAGCTCCCAGCAACTTAGCCCCATCCTTGTTGCCTGTAACTAAGAAAGGAGCCTTTGCCTGCTGATCACTGAAGCCTCCACATCTATCTTCCCTTACCTGACAAAGCGTCCTTCAAAACCAGTGGAAAGCAATGACTTGGCAAACTTGGCCATGATCTACCTTGTGACCATATAAGGAAAAAAGAATTAAAGAGTTAAAACGAAGTTCAAGCTTGAAAGACCATCAGAGACCTTGGAATCCACACCTCCTAGCTGGGAAACCCCTACCTAAGTGAAACCACTCACCCATGCATAGTGAAGTTAAGAGGAGCTGGACCTTTAACGTGAAGGAAGTAAGAAACTGACCGATGGAGGTTAATAAGTGCTGACAGGAGGTGTGACTTCTGCATTTCACTGTATCAGTATCCACAGTCAGTTCCAGCTGTCTGCTGGATTTGGGGGGTAATGCCCCGAGCACTCAAACTTGCACAACATTCAGTGCAGCAATGTCTGCTCATTTACGTGAAACCCAGCTTTAAAGAAGTTTGTTTTCTGATTTTGTTCTTTACAGAGAGAGTGATTGGCATTGGAATGGGCTGCCCAGGGAGGTGGTGGAGTCGCCATCCCTGGAGGTGTTGAAGCAAAGCCTGGCTGAGGCACTTAGTGCCATGGTCTGGTTGATTGGCCAGGGCTGGGTGCTAGGTTGGAGTGGATGATCTTGGAGGTCTCTTCCAACCTGGCTCATTCTATGATTCTATGACAGGCTGAGAGAGTTGGAATTATTCAGTCTGGAGAAAAGAAGGCTTCAGAATAGGACAAAGAGTAATGGTTTTAAACTAGAAGAGGGAGATTCAGACTAGGTCTGAGGAAGACATGAAGGTAGTGAAAGCCTGGGCCTCTGGTTGCCCAGAGAGGTGGTAGAACCCAGAACCATTCCAGATCAGGTTGTTTGAGGCTGTGAGCAACCTGCTCTAGTTGCAGATGTCCCTGCTGACTGCAGAGGTGTTGAACTGCTGCCCCTTCATAGCTGCAGCCAGGGTGAGTTGTCATCATCACTAAATCTAAGCAGCTGGAGATGTTCAGAGATGACAGGTTGGAAGATAAGGGATAGAGATAGAAGACAGGGACTTGGTAGGGATGGAGAGTGGGGATTAGGAGTGCAAGGTGTGAGTGTGTTAGGGAGCTACAGGATGGGGACATTGCAGTGACAGAGAATGGGGATGCAGCAGGATAGGGGAGGACCACGAGATGTTCTTTAAAGATGCCTTCCATCTCAAACCATTCTATGGTAATCCTACTCTGCTCAGCAATGGTCAGGCCACACCTGGAATGTTGCATTCAGTTTTGATCCCTGCTGTACAAAAACAATGTAAACAGGCTGGAGAGGGTCCAGAGAAGGACTATGAAGACCTTCAAAGGCCTGAGAAGCTGCCATACAAGGAAAGGCTGAAAGAAGTGGATTTGTTCAGCCTTGAGAAAGAAGACTTGGGAGAAACCTCCCCATCATGTTCCAGTATTTAAAGGGTACCTACAAAGAAGATGAAGAATTTCTTTTCACAAGGAGTGACATGGAAAAGACAAGGAGTAATGGGTATAAATTACTCCTGGGGAAATTCCAGGGATGTACAAGGAAGTTTTTTGCCAATGATTCATTGTCCTTGTGGGAAAATCTCCCCAGGGAAGCAACAAAGTGCCCAACATTGGACACTTTGGGTTTGGCTGAACAGGATGCTGGGCCATCTTGTCTAAACCATGCTTTTGCCACAACAGGTTGGACCAGATGGTCATTGTAGTCCCTTCCAACCTGGCAATCCGATGGCTCTATGAAAAGTCCAAAAACCAGCAGCTGAGAAGCCCACCCTGATTCCTGCACAGTGGTGACATCCCAGGTCTGAAGCTCTGCTCTCTTACACCACAACCACCACAGAGAGAGGAGCTCCTGGTAATAGCAAGTTGGAGAATGAGCGAGCAAGCAGTTCTTGGAGCTTGAGTCCTAATCTGCTGCTTCAAAACACAAGGAGGACCCCTTGCTTCAAGAGCTCTGCATTAACACAGTCAGGAAGGTTTCTTGGTTCAGCTGAAGCTAAAGAGACACTTTATTCAGAAGTGACTGCAGCACCGGTTGCTTTTAACCCATGTCACTTCTGAATATGTTAGATGCAGAAGGCTCCTGCATTTTGGGGAAGAAAGGTTTTGCTCTCTGCAAAATGCAAAGCAGGAGCAGTCAGTATAGCATCAATCTCTGTTCTGGGTGAATCAGGTGTGACCTCATGAGGCCACGGCTGGGTTTCAAACACCACAAGCGGAGTAGAGTATTGGGACCAGCCTCTACCAAGCACAGCAACTTTTAAGCATCCAGGGCAAACTCCACTTGACAAATATCCAAGAGGCAAGGGGGAGATGTGAGGAACCAACATCTAGAAGAAATTGTGTTACAGAATAATTGCACCTTGAAGGAAACCTACATGTTGACTGATGAGAAGCACAATCACAAAATGATGGAGGTTGGAAGGGACCCCTAGAGATAAAATCCAATCCCCCTACCCAAAGTAGGTACCTCCTCATCCACAGGCCAGCTGGTCAAGAGAGGTGATTCTGCTCCTTTACTCTTTTGAGACCTCCACCTTGAATATTGTCTCCAGCTCTGGTGTCCCCAGCATAATAAAGACACAGAAATGTTGGAGTGAGCCCAGAGGAGGGACACAAGGATGATCCAAGGGCTGGAGCACCTCTGCTGTGAGGATAGGCTGAGGGAGCTGGGGATGTTCATCCTGGAGAAGAGAGGACTCTAGGGGGGCCTTAAGGCTGCCTTCCAATAGCTGAAGGGAACCTACAGGAAGGCTGGAGAGGGACTCTTCATGAGGGTGTCAGGGCAAGAGGGAATGGTTGAAGCTAAGGGAGAGTGGGTTGAGACTGGATCTTAGGAAGAAGTTCTTCAGTAGGAGGGTGGTGAAACTCTGGAATAGGCTGCCCAGAGCGGTTCTGGATGTATCCTCCCTGGAGGTGTTTAAGGCCAGGTTGGATGAGGCCCTGGGCAACCAAGTCTGGTTGAGAGGCATCCCTGTCCATGGCAAGGGGGCTGGAGTAGATGATCCCTGAGGTCCCTTCCAACTTAAGCCATTCCACGACTCTATGATCATCAAGTCTCTCTGCTTGACCACATCAGGACTGACCAAAACTACGATAAGAGCATTGCACAAATGCCTCTTAAATGCTGACAGGCTTGAGGCACCAAACACCTCTCTAGGAAGCCTGTTCCAGTGTTTGACCACCCTCTTGGTGAAGAAATATTTCCTTATGGCAAGGATGAATCTCCTCTGATGCAGCCTTAAACCATTCCCACAATGCAGTCTGTGAACATGACATGATGTGGGTTGGAAGGGTCCCTCACAGGTCATCTTGTCCAATCCCCCTGCAGCAAGCAGAGACACCTCCAAGTAGATAAGGCTGCCCAGGGCAAAGGCTGATTCACTGGTTATGTTCAGCACATCCCATCCTCCTTCCCCTCCTCAGGAAGCTGTAGAGAACAGTAAGGTGCCCGAGCCTCCTTCTCTCCAAACTAGACTAGAAGGAGGTTCTTCTGCCCCTGTACTCAGCACTGGCCAGGCCACACCTTGAGTGCTGTGTCCAGTTCTGGGCTCCTCAATTCAAGAGAGATGTTGAGGTACTGGAAGGTGTCCAGAGAAGGGTGACGANGCTGTCCCTGGAGGTGTTGAAGCAAAGCCTGGATGAGGCACTTAGTGCCATGGTCTGGTTCATTGGCCAGGGCTGGGTGCTAGGCTGGAGTGGATGATCCTGGAGGTCTCTTCCAACCTGGTTGATTCTCTGATTCTATGATCACCAGGCTCACAAAGTAGGGTGTCTTCCTGAGAACCTCATCGAAGCTCTGGTTTCTGGTGGAAACAACCTCAGCAACAGGCACCCAGGCCCTCAGACTTCCAATAAAAAAAAAAAGGTTGCTGTTTGGAGAATACTCTTACAAATATATATATATATATATATCTGCCTCAGTAATACCTGGATCCTCAGGGAGTGGGAGGAAATCTTGTTTGTTCTTTCAACCCTGAAAAAGCAAAGCCTCTTAGGATGTATCATGCAAGGCCTGCTGATCTTTTCACACACCTTCACATAATGCCAGGAAACCACCAGCTTAGGTTGTTTAATCTGGCTGAAAGTGCAGGTAGAAGGGAATAATGTATCTTGCTATAAACATCTGGGTGGAGGAGGAAGAGACACCCCAGGGAGGGAGGGGAGCTGTTTGAGGGAGAGCACAATGGTGGCACAAGAACAAATGGATGCAAGCTGGCCCTGAACCCAAGCAGGCTGAGAACTGCAGGAGGGTTTGTAGCTATGAGAATGCTGTGGTGCTGCAGCAGTCTTTTCGCTCGAGTGATAGGCTGGTATAGAACTGTTTGGGTTGGAAGACACCCTCAGCAAGTTCAATCATTGACCCAACACCACCATGGCCACTAAACCACATTCCACAGTGCCATGGCCACACATTTCTTAAACANAGAGGGTTAAAAAGCAAGGTGAAGCAGCCAAGCCAAAGGAGGGTGAGGTTAGAAAGCAAGATGGAGTCCAGCCAGCAGCCTCAGCTTCTCCCCAGCAGGCAAGGAGAAGAGGACAGCCCAGCACAAATTGCAGAGCAGAAGTGCCCTAATCTTTGTTTTGCCTTTCTTCTTTACACATCCCAGCAAGACTGTGAGGGAAGTAGACCTCACCATTGTTTTCATTTTCCAGCCTATCATCTAGTTCTTCTCACCAAAACATGCTAGCTAGGCTCAAACTAGCACACCTGGGCAGCCTGTTCCAAGACCTGACCCCTCTTGCAAGAGAGAATTTTTTTCCTAATCTCCAACCTAAAGCTCCCCTGGCACAATTTCAGGCCATTTCCTCTTGTTCTACCCGCTGATACTAAGGAGAAGAGACAATCTCTCCCTCACTCCAACCTCCTTTCAGGGAGCTGTAGAAAGCAATGAGGTGTCCCCTCAGCCTTCTTCTCTCCAGACTGAGCAAGCCCAGTTCCCCCTGCTGCTCCTCAAAAGACCTATTTCACCAGACCCTTCACCAGCAGGTTGAGGGAGGGGATTCTTTCCTTCTGCTCTGCAATGCTGAGACCCCACTTGCAGTGTAGTGTCCAGCTCTGGGGCCCCCAACGCAAGAGCAACCTGGAACTGTTGTAGCAGTCCAGAGGAGGGCCACAAAGATGATAAGAGGACTGGGGCAACTCTCTTATGAAGACAGGCTGAGAGAAGGCTCCACAAAGACAGCTGGAGAGGAACTCTTGATGCAGGCATCAAGTAATGAGATTGAATGGCCACAAACTGAAAGAAGCTTGATGCAAATTAGACATTAGGAAGCAATTCTTCCCCATGAGGGTGGTGAGGTACTGGAACAGGTGGCCCAGATAATCAACCATGGAAGTATAGGCTGGGGCCTTGACCAACCTGGTTTAGTAGGTGTCACCAATGCTCACAGCAGCAGGGTTGGAACTAGATGATCTTTAAGGCCCCTTCCAAGCAAACTCTATGATTTTTCACAGCTTCACATCTCAGTTCAAGAAGCTATCTTGAAACTAAGAGACTTACTCCATGGAGGTCAGGTTTTCCATATTCATTTCACTGATGGTTTCCATTTTTCTTTTCCCCATCACACTGCTCAGCTCTTCCACAAGTCCAGACAGAAATGGCTTTTGCCACTGTTCAGATGAAGACACAAAGGAAAGTACAGTCTCAAGTGGTGCCAGGGCAGGTCTAGGCTGGATGTTAGAAGGAATTTGTTGGCAGAGAGAGTGATTTGCATTGGAATGGGCTGCCCAGGGAGGTGGTGGAGTCGCTGTGCCTGAAGGTGTTGAAGCAAAGCCTGGCTGAGGCACTTAGTGCCATGGTCTGGTTGACTGAATAGGGCTGGGTGCTAGGTTGGAGTGGCTGAGCTTGGAGGTCTCTTCCAACCTGGTTGATTCTATGATTCTGTGATACTTTGGCTTCTCTTTGTTGCAGCTGTGCTCTCACACAGAGGAGTGTTGCCTTTCCCAGGAACAGCTGGCCATCTCCTGAGCTCCTGGCCCTGCTCTCCATCCAGCTCTGCTGGTGCTGATCTCAAGAAGGGCTGGGAAGAGGAGCCTGGGCACTGAGGAGCAGAAGAGCCAGGCCTCTTGCATGGCCTGAGCTGACCTAAAGCCTGCTGCAGCATAAGGCCAGGAGAGTGGTTTTGCTGGCGGATGATCACTCTTCACACTTGCAGCATCCCAGAAACATCAGAAGGACCTCCTGCGGTCTGGACACTCTCACTCTGCTAACCAAGATGCCAGCCAGCGTTGCCCATGCTAAAACAGTGTTCTCGCAGCCTCCTTTAGATGTCATCTTGGGAAAAGGGCTGGAGAGAAGAAAAATAAATCAAGCAAGATCAAGTCCAACCTTTGACCTAACACTACCATGGCCATTAAACCACATCCTTCAAGATCATCGATTCCAACCCTTAACTAAACACTGACAACTCACCACTAAACTATGTCCTTCATCTATGTGTTTGCTGAACACCTCCAGGAATGGTGACTTCACCACCTCCCTGGGCAGCCTGTTCCAACCCCTCACCACTCTTGCAGCAAAGAAATTGTTCCTAGTATCCAACCTAAGCCTCCCTCAGTGCAACTTAAGGCCATTTCCTCTCATTCTATTGCCTGATACTAGGAAGAAGAGACACCATTTAAGAGGGGAAAAAATGTCATTGAGAGCAAACCAGCAGGACTAATTGGTTCAAGGGCCCAGGATGCTGAGAGTTCCACAGGAAAGCTATAGGCTGGGGACAGAGTGGCTGGAGAGCAGCCAGGCAGAAAGGGACCTGGGGGTGCTGGTAGAGAGTAGCTGAAGATGAGGCAGCAGTGTGCCCAGGTGGGCAGGAGAGCCAATGGCATCCTGGGCTGGATCAGGAACTGTGTGGCCAGTAGGACAAGGGAGGTTCTTCTGCCCCTGTACTCAGCACTGCTCAGGCCACACCTTGAGTGCTGTGTCCAGTTCTGGGCTCCTCAATTCAAGAGAGATGTTGAGGTGCTGGAAGGTATCCAGAGAAGGGCAACAAAGCTGGTGAGGGGCCTGGAGCACAGCCCTGTGAGGAGAGGCCGAAGGAGAGGGGGGTGTGCAGCCTGCAGAAGAGGAGGCTCAGGGCTGACCTCATTGCTGTCTACAACTACCTGAAGGGAGGCTGTAGCCAGGTGGGGTTGGGCTCTTCTGCCAGGCAAGCAGCAACAGAAGAAGGGGACACAGTCTCAAGTTGTGCCAGGGGAGGTCTAGGCTGGATGTTAGGAGGAAGTTGTTGGCAGAGAGAGTGATTGGCATTGGAATGGGCTGCCCAGGGAGGTGGTGGAGTCGCTGTCCCTGGAGGTGTTGAAGCAAAGCCTGGATGAGGCACTTAGTGCCATGGTCTGGTTGATTGGGCAGGGCTGGGTGATAGGTTGGACTGGCTGAGCTTGGAGGTCTCTTCCAACCTGGTTGATTCTATGATTGTATTAATGTTCCACTTTTAGATGCAGTCTCCTTACCATGGGGGCTAAGCACCCTAAATGTGCCACCAAAACCTCCCATCTGAGGCCACCTTCATAGAATCATAGCATCACAAAATCACTTAAAGGTCTTTTCCAACCTAAGAAATTCTGTGATTCTGTGATTCCAGGCCTCTTCTCACATCTGGTGCTTGCACAAGCACTTGGATAGGGATTTCACCATGCTGAGCACCAGGATCCAGCCCATGTGGAGCAATTCCATCAATTACCACATCCTCCTGCACGGTGGCTTTGGTCAGCCATCCAAGCAGCATCGCTTCAGGAAATTCTGGGGTTGTTTCCCTTCTTCCCCCACCCAGTATCACACCAGGTGATGTTTTCTTGGGAGCTGCAACACAAGCTTTATAAATAAAGCAGGCTTGTAAAACCAAGATGGTAATCCCCAGCCTAATGGCACTTGTTGAACTGTTGGACTGGAGCTAACCCAGTCAGTATTGAAATACCTGGATCTAAGCTTCTTAACACACCATAAGTGCAGTCCGGTCTGGAAAGCAAAGCGAGCTCTTACCAGGCAATTAGAGCACAACTGAGACAGCTTCTAAGCCCTTTCCAGCTAGGAATTCAGAGAGCACCCTGCTTGCCAAGATCTAGGTAGAGGCACCACTCCCTGCCAGAGGCACCTTTCCAACTGGATTTGGCTTACTGCAGCAAGTACCTCGTGGTCCTGGCTTCAGAGTGCCTGTAGTAAGCTTGGCAATTTCAGCTTGCTCGGTCAGTGTTGCAATTGGTTTCCCACTGATTTCTTAAAAGAGCTTCTTGTCAGTGGAGAAAATGTTCTAGCTTAGCTTTGCAAGCGAGGAGGAAAGAAGCAATAATCTTTGCCTTCAAGATAGAAGCCTCAGCCTGCTGCAAGGCAAGCAGAAATTGAAAGCCAGGCTGTTTACCAAACAGGACCAAAATGTCCTCTCAAATGTCACACAGATGCCAGAGAATTCCCATATTGGGTTACAGAGTCATAGAATCAGTCAGGGTTGGAAGGGACCACAAGCATTAGCCAGTTCCAAACCCCTGCCATGGGCAGAGACACCCTGCCCTAGATCAGGCTGGCCACAGCCTCATCCAGCCTGGCCTTAAACACCTCCAGCCGTGGGGCCTCAGCCACCTCCCTGGGCAACCCATTCCAGCCTCTCACCACTCTCAGGCTCAACAACTTCCTCCTCACAGCCAGTCTCAATCTTCCCACCTCCAGCTTTGCTTCGTTCCCCCTAGTCCTGGCACTCCCTGACAGCCTAAAAAGTCCCTCCCCAGCTTTTTTGTAGCCCCCTTCAGATCCTGGAAGGCCACAAGAAGGTCACCTGGAAGCCTCCTCTTCTTCAGACTGAACAGCCCCAACTCTTTCAGTCTGTCCTCGTAGCAGAGCTGCTGCAGCCCTCTCAGCATCCTCCTGGCCCTTCTCTGGACACACTCCAGCATCTCCACATCCCTCTTGTAATGGAGGCTCTGCTCTCACATGCTGGCTCCAAACACAGTTATTATCAGAGAAATTAAATACTGACTACAGAATGACTCTCAGATGCTGGCTCCAAACACAGTTGATAACAGAGGAATTAAATACTGACTACAGAATCACTCTCATGTGCTGGCACGAAACACAACTGATCATAGATTAGACATTAGGGAGAAGCTCTTCACCCTAAGGGTGGTGAGACACTGGAACAAGTCATCCAGGGAGGTAGTGGAGGCCTCATCCCCGGGTGTTTTGAGGCCAGCCTGAATGTGGCAACCTGATCTAGTGGAAGGTGTCCCTACCCATGGCAGGGTGGTTTGGAACTAGATAATCCTTGGGGTTCTCTTCAACCCTGACAATTCTGTGAATCATTAAGTTGGAGAAGACCTTTAAGATCATTAAGTCCAACCATTAACTTAGCTCTACAAACCCATCTGCTAAACCACATCTACATGGCTTTGAAATCCCTCCAGAGATAAGGACTCCACTACTGCCCTGGGCAGCCTAGTCCAGAGCTTAAGAAACCTTTCAGAAGAAACATTATTCCTAATGTCCAACCTAAACCTCCCCTGGTGCAGCTTGAGGCCATTTCCTTTGATCCTGTCACTTGCTATTTGGGAGAACAGACCCATGCTCACCTCACTCCAACCTCCTTTCAGGGAGTTGTAGACAGCAAGGTCCCTCACCTCAGCCTCCTTTTCTCCAGGCTGAACATCTCCAGTTCCTTCAGCTGCTCTGCACAGGACTTGTTCTCTAGACTCTTCACCAGCTTTATTGCTCCTTCTCTGGAGGTTCTCCAGACCCTTAATGTCTTTCTTGCAGCAGAGTAGTCCCATATCACAGAGCAAATTGAGCCTTAGCGTGGTGAAATGTCCCAAAAACCTGATGGCAAGACCTAGAAGTCATCTAACATCCCCATTTTGATTGACATCAGTCCCATCTTGGAAGCCTGTATTTGCACCTCCTCACGCACATCAGTCTCATAGAATCAGTCAGGGTTGGAAGGCACCACAAGGATCAGCCAGTTCCAACCTCCCTGCCATGCCCAGGGACACCCTACCCTAGAGCAGCCTGGCCACAGCCTCATCCAGCCTGGCCTTNGCCTGGGTTTATCCCACTTCACTGAAGTACCCAGCAGAGGAACAGTTATCTGCAGTCAATTGATCTCCTGATCTCCTTTAATGATCAGGTTCCCTGCCTGGTGAACGTGGGGCAGGCTGTGGCTGTAGTCTACCTGGACTGCACCATCTGCCACAAGCAGCTCCTGACAAAGCTGGCAGCTCGTAGCTTGGACACTCTGATATGGGTCAGGTACTGGCTGGAGGGCCCAGAGAGGGGTGGTGAACGATGCCATGGAGGTGGTGGAGTCGCCATCCCTGGAGATCTTCAAGCAAAGCCTGGCTGAGGCACTTAGTGCCATGGTCTGGTTGATTGGCCAGGGCTGGGTGCTAGGTTGGACTGGCTGAGCTTGGAGGTCTCTTCCAACCTGCTTGATTCTATGATTCTAAGGTTCAGCAGGAGGATCTTGCTATCCATGCTCTGTGTTGCCTTAAGGGGTGTCCCTTCCTCTCCTGCTCCTGGAGCAGTTCAGAGGTCATCAGGCTCCTGAAGATCTCAGTTTAAGTCCTCAAAGAAACAGAGGAAGAGCTGCTGCCTGCATTAATCCTTACAGCTCTACCGAGAGGCATCCAAACCCATGTGTGCTCAGCATCTGGGGATGCAAACCCAAAACCTCAGCTCAAGATCCTTCTCCAGTCTGATGAACCACAGCTTCATAATTGCAGCAAGTCCACTCATGTTGCTGAGTGAGAAAACATGGCAGTGCTGTGGAGACACCATCCCTGAAGGTCTTCAAAAAAAGCCTGGGTCAGGCACTTGGTGTCATGGTCTAGTTGATTAGACTGGGCTGGGTGCTAGGTTGGACTGGATGAGCTTGGAAGTCTCCTCCAACCTGGTGGATTCTATGATGATAGATTGGACTGGATGATCTTGGAGGTCTTTTCCAACCTGTTTGATTCTATGATTCTAACAGCTAAAGGGTGGGAGGCAAGAAGATGTGGCCAGATCCTTTTCAGTGGTGCCTAATGACAGGACAAGAGGCAACAGGCACAAACTGGACGCCAGGAGGTTCTGTCTGAACAGCAGGAGAAACTTCTTTGGTGTGAGGGTACTGGAGGCCTGGAGCAGGATGCCCAGAGAGGTTGTGCAGTCTCCTTCTCTGGAGAGATTCCAACCCTACCCGGACGTTGTGATCCTCGGCAAGCTGCTGTGGGTGTCCCTGCTTTAGCAGGAAGGTTTGGGCTGGATCCTCAATGGTCCTTTCCAACCCTCACCATTCTGTGATTCTGATTTTTTAATGATGGGTTTGCAGCTCTGGTCACACCGCAGTGGGTGCGTTGGTCTGGCAGCACCATTTAATTCACAGCTCACACACCTGAGAGCTTTACTACCTGGAGCAGGACTTACACCACAATTTTCGGAAGCAACTTCGGCTACTAACAAAGGAACACCGAGCTCTGGAAGAGCAATGATCCCTAAGTACCTCCTGACGGAGGCTGTCTCTCCCTCTTTTGACCATAGAGGGTGCTGAGGCTCCAGTGTTCATCTCTTCATGAGCGTAAAGCGAGCATTCATGCGCCAAAGTCCAAAACACAGCCCAGAAAGTGCCGGCCCCACTCCCCAGCACAACGCCCAGACCTCGCTCCTCCAGGAAGGCAGCAACCTGCATTGGGTAATTAATGCTTCCCTACTCCCTTTCCCCCATGACTACAGGAGATCACAGAGAAGGGGAAAGGAGGGAGAGAGGGAGGGATGGAGGGAGAGAGGGAAGGATGGAGGGAGAGAGGGAAGGATGGAGGGAGAGAGGGAAGGATGG